>CAXKWD010000005.1:4200000-4780013 GCA_964059195.1 Ectobius pallidus
ATGCTCTGCGACCACCACCATGCTTCTTTAACACAGTTACAGTAGTTAAAAATGTATCGTACCACTTCTTTATGCTTTTAGCAGTTGGAGCATCATGGTTAAAGACTCGCCGAAACTCCCTCTGAACTCTAATAATTGATTTAAACTCCGCATACCACAAAACAGTTTGAGCTTTCATCTGCGGTGTCGCCATTTTGATAAACGGTAAAATCTAAGAATGAAAACCGTATCATTGCACCATCTACCGACAGAATTCGAAACTTGTTGAGTTTTCCTTTCATATAAACGTTGTTGTAAGTTTCTATCTTCAATCGTTCACCCGTCACTTACAATTGAAATTAGGGACATTCGAGCGGTCCACCCTGTATATATATATATATATATATCTTTACACGATAGCGGCCGTAATTTTGAAGATATTTGAACCAAATTTTATTGTGTTATTTCTAGGCACAATAATTCGGACAAGTTCGTTAATGAGCAAAATTGGCCCAAGGGGTGGTCGGGGGAGGAGGTGGAAATTTTAAAACATTTATAGAGGGAAACTTTGTATGGAGTTCACAGTAACACCAACGATTAGGGGGTTTAGGGGGTACGAGTAGGGGTGGGGGTGGGGAGATGGGTATTCAAAATTTTTGAAACTACGTCTTGTGGGGTATCGTTGAAAAGCTCTTGATGAGTAACTTACTCTACAAATCAATAACTAGTTTCTTGATAGTTCTCATTTAGGCGAGATTTGAATGTTTGAAAAAGTGCTCTTTCCTCTTTTTTGCAGTTATTATTGCAGGTTTGTCATGCCAAGGCTAAAGAAGAAGAGTGCTACGCAGCAACGATAAATTAAACCAAAAGCACTTCGAAATCTACCTCAGCCTGTAGGCTTGCCTAAAGGGATTTTTTAAATAACAAATTTTGCATCAATCAATACAACTCAGTATGTACTTGTACGCCTTAAGATGATTTGGCAGAAATAACGGAATATTGGAATGATAATTCTTTCACATTTTCCGTGTGTAGGCTAAGGTGGAAAGCTGAAGTCAGACTGAAAAATTCTATGCCACAGCCAGGATTTTAATTTTTTAGTCTGACTCAACTCAAGGAAAGTTGGTACGAGGAAATTTGTTGTAATTTTTTTTTTTTTTGCCCAGCTATGTTTATACTCCTGTATTCTTTCTACTGTCGGTGTATTTAATGGAGTAAATTTCAACTGATATTAATTTAAATGGATATGATACAGGATGAAATGGTGAAGATGATTCATGATATGTACTTTTCTCGGGAGTATCAGGATCCTAATTGCAAAACCGGCAATCTCCGTTTCGAAAATAAAGACAAATTGCAGATTTCTAATTTAAGTTTAATGGACATACACTAAATATGTCATATGCGTACACTTTTATTATAAGTTAGAATCTCTATATGTATATTTTTTAATGGAGAATGCCGGGTTTGCTAATAAACTCCTTGTATGTGATGTCGTCATTTCTGGCATCTCTTTTTTCGATGCCAATACTGCCATTATTACCTTTAACAATCGCTGTAAGGCACAATGTTAGCATTTTGTTAAAAGAAGACATGATGACCCACATAGGATTTCTGTCTTTCCTCTTCTGCACTGATGTTACTGATGCCAGCTGGCAGCTAGTAAGAACTCATTGCACAATCCAACAAAAGCAATTATTTATACATACAAATCGTGATTATATTTTAATCAATACAGTCTATTGTAATAAAAAAAAAACTTGTAAACAGACAAGTTTACATATATCACACTAAAAAGCTTTCTCTCCTGTATGAGTAAGCAGATGGGGTTTAAGATTACTTCTTTTGAGAGACTGTTCTGCTTCAGACAACACACTGGAAAGCTTTCTCTCCTGTATGAGTAAGCATATGAGTTTTGAGACTACTTTTCTGAGAAAATGTTTTTCCACAAACATCACATTTGAAAGGTTTTTCACCTGTATGAGTAAGCAGATGATATTTGAGATGACCTCTTCGAGAAAATGATTTGCTACATTCATCACATTTGAAAGGTTTTTCTCTTGTATGTGTAAGAAGATGAGTTTTCAGACGACTTCTCGTAGGAAATGATTTGATACATATATCACATTTGCAAGGTTTCTCTCCTGTATGGGTAAACAGATGGGATTTAAGACTACTTCTTTGAGAGAATGTTCTGCTACAGACAACACACAGGAAAGCTTTTTCTCCTGTATGAGTAAGCAGATGATCTTTGAGATGACCTCTTAGAGAAAATGTTTTGCTACACACATCACATTTGAAAGCTTTTTCTCCTGTATGAATAAGCAGATGACTTTTGAGATGACTTCGTTGAGAAAATGTTTTACGACAAACATCACATTTGAAAGGTTTTTCTCCTGTATGAGTAAGCAGATGATTTTTGAGATGACTTCTTTTAGAAAATGTTTTATCACAAACATCACATTTGAAAGCTCTTTCTCCTGTATGGTTAAGCAGATGACCTTTGAGATGACCTCTTTGAGAAAATGTTTTGCCACAAACATCACATTTGAAAGGTTTTTCTCCTGTATGAGTACGCAGATGAACTTTGAGAAAACTTCTTTGAGAAAATGTTTTGCCACAAACATCACATTTGAAAGGTTTTTCTCCTGTATGAGTACGCAGATGAACTTTGAGAAAACTTCTTTGAGAAAATGTTTTGCCACAAACATCACATTTGAAAAGTGTTTCTCCTGTATGAATAAGCAGATGACTTTTGAGATTACTTCTTTGAGAAAATGTTTTGCCACAAACATCACATTTGAAAGGTTTTTCTCCTGTATGGGTAAGGAGATGAACGTTGAGATTGCATCTTTGAGAAAATGTTCTGCTACAGAAATCACACTGGAAAGCTTTTTCTCCTGTATGAGTAAGTAGATGACCTGTGAGATGACCTCTTTGAGAAAATGTTTTGCCACAAACATCACATTTGAAAGGTTTTTCTCCTGTATGGTTAAGCTGATGACATTTGAGAACACTTCTTCGAGAAAATGTTTTGCCACAAACATCACATTTGAAAGGTTTTTCTCCTGTATGAGTACGCAGATGAGTTTTGAGATAACCTCTTCGAGAAAATGTTTTCCTACATACATCACATTCGAAAGCTTTTTCTCCTATATGTGTTAGCAGATGAGACTGGAGACTACTGACATCACCAGAGACACTTTCAGCTCCAGTATGATGACCTAAATCATAAAATTGATACCGTTTTTGGCGTAATCCCAACTAAGGAGACCATTTCACGCGATCTTCACATTTCCACGGACTGTGTGATTCTTTTGTTTATGACCGATACACGGTTACCAACTGTTAGGTTAGGAACGTTTATGTTAGTTAAGGAGCAATATACTGAATACTTCCGATGTTTTGTTAGGTTAGGAACGTTTATGTTAGTTAAGGAGCAATATACTGAATACCTCCGATGTTTTGTTAGGTTAGGAACGTATATGTTAGTTAAGGAGCAATATACTGAATAGCACAACCACCATTTTTTACGAGCAGCTAGTGGCTTGTGGGTTTGTCACACTGTTCATCCACTGTTTAGCAATATGACGTCACACCTCCAACGTCCAATCAGGAGGACGAGGACAGAAAAATGGTGGAGAAGAAGAGAGTTTTCGCTAGATCGTGATATAAAAGAAAGTGTATCAATTAGGGCGGGTGGGTTGGACCAAATCATTCGCCAAGACAACATCTCCTCTCCACACATCTATCTATAACAAAATTCGTGTGATTTAAGTGTTTTATGAAGAGATACTCGGTTCTAAAAAAAATGATCTCCTTAGTTGGGATTTTACCCTGTTTTTCAGTAAGAATGTGCTGATGTTTATTTTGTCGTTCTGAAGTACCTTTGGAATTTTGTTGTTCCTGAACCAGTATCTCTACATTTTGTACTCTACTGGATAATGGAGAATCGTTGGGTTCACACACGTCTGTATTCTCAGTCTTAATGGGGTCAAGGATATTCATACAATCATCTGTAAGCAGAAGTTCTTCGTTATTTCCTTCAGGTAACGTTTCCGGAATTTTGTCGCACGATGTCGATGTCTCTAACTTCGGAAGTGCTCCTATATCTAGGTCTATACCCTCACTTTTAATTTTACGTATCTCTACTAAATTGTAGGTTATGGGTATATCTTCACACTTAATAGTATGTTCGTGTTTTACACATTGCGATTGGAAGTCTTCTTGTTTCATTTCTAATAATAATAAGGAATTGCGCACAATGTGCATTTCTGTCCCATCGTATTGAAATGTTCCCGCAGCCTCCATTATGTGACGTGGTGGGTTTAAGTGCACTTTAGCTAAGTTTACGACAGGACGGAACTATGACTTACTTCAAACCCACCTACATCACAAGTATCTCAAATTTGTACAAAGATTAAGATTTCGTATTGTAAACCTTATTCCAAACCGTAATTCAACTACTTCTGTTAGGAGTAGTAGTGGGAGAGCCAACTTCTCCTGTATCTCATAGGCCGTGCGTGATTTGTTTCGGCTATATTCGTAGTTCACTCGGTTTGTCTTATTTGTGCCTCATTCAAAACGATATTATGGCGATGGTATTACTGCATAGCTAGCAGGGTTGGAAAAAAACATGTTTTTTTTAAAAAAAAAAAAAAGAACAAAAAACGTTTATTTTGTTTAAAACGTTTTTTATGTGAACAACAATGTTGGTTGTTTTAAATGTGTTTTTTTAAACGTTTTTTTTATGTTTACAACAATGTTGTATGTTTAAAAATGTTTAAATTGTTCATTTTGTTTAAAACAATCATTTTAATGTATAGGGCCTATTATATACAAATATAAAACATTTTAATAATGTAGAGAAAAGCGCACAATGTGCATCAGTTACTGATCTTTACAAAACTGAGTTAGTGAGCATTGCCTTTTACGGCATCGTTTCACATGGTATCTATCACAGCTGCCCTCACACAGCATGCACACACACAATATGTTCGGCTCGTGGTAGCTCTTGTCTCTGCATACTCTGTGGTGAAAACCGTGAATCGCGAACCTAGTCACTAAATGCCGTAACTCGTAGGATCCCTTCATCCACTCGTCCGTGATCATCGCGTCCGTGGAGTAAAAGTCCGTCCAAATCTCCTCTCTCTTCCTTTCCAATTCTTTCTTCAGCTTCTCGTAGCCCTCTGTAGATGGTAACAGTAATCGCGTCCTTAGTTCTTCGATGAAGAAGGGCTCTCTCGCTAGTCTGTATACTAGTCGTGATGGAGTGTATTTTGATAAGCAGAGCGCTCTCTTTAGAAAGGTCGCTTTCACTCCTTCTAGCATTTTTAGGTGACTGTATTTTAGGTGCGTCCATAGGTTCTCTATCCCATATATGGCTACTGGGGCTACTTTTATATGGAACAGCCTAATAGCTGTCCTTAGAGACAGTTCACGCAACTTTTTTATTTCACTGATAGCCTTTGTCGCTATTTTAAACAATTTGTTTTAAGCACAATCAATTGTTTTAAACATTCCAACCCTGATAGCTAGGAGTCTCTTTTTGTGAAAAAACAGCTGATTGACACAGTGTTGATGAGTCATGCTAAGTAAACATTCAATTCAGCATTTGTCTTTACAACTATGGAATCCATCGAAAACCCAATTCAAATTGGCCGGCCACGGGATCTGAACCTGGGACTTCCCGTATGAGAATCCTAGACGCTACCATCTCGGCCATCTCACTCAGTGCTAAATATCTTGTTTTCTGATGTATTCAATATTTTAATATTAAGAAATAATTCGTATGTTAACAGTATAATTTACCAATAGAAATACATCCCTTAAGAGAGATCTTGCCAACTTCCAAGTATTGGAAAATACAACTATTGAAGTTCCCCATTCAGAAGCCGGGCCTCTGCACCCAAAATAAAACAGAGCTTTTCGCTCTGGATTTAAACTATACAAGAGTCTACCAAATCAACTGAAATTATACAACAAATACGTAGTTTTAGATCCTCTCTTCTAACAGAATACGCTGTATCGGATTTCCATGAAACTTGGTATACGCATTTACGACGTCCATCAAAAGTACTCTATTAAATTTGAACCTTATCTGTTGACCGGTACCGGAGTAAAACCCAATTTAGTGTATATATTAAAGGCGCAATAACTCAAATACGCTTTATCAGATATTTATGAAACTTCGTATACGCATTTATAATGTCCATGGAAAGACGTCTGTTGATGTTCAACCAAATCGGTTGGCCAGTACCGGAATAATGCCCAATTTAGTGCCTTTTGTGTTAATATATGAGAAGTCGCGATAACTCAAATAATATTTGAGTTATCGCGAAAGCATATTATGCTTTATTGGATTTTCCAGAAACTTTGTATCACCATTTATAATGTACATGGGAAGACGTCTACTGATATTAGACCAAATCGGTAGACCGGTACCGGAGTAAAACCTAATTTAGTGTAGACTATATATTAAAGACGCAGTAACTCAAATACGCTTTACCGGATTTTTATGAAACTTGGTATACACATTTATAGTGTTCATGGGAAGACGTCTATTTATATTGGATGGAATCGGTTGACCTGTTTCGGAGTAATGCTCAATTTGGTGCCTATTTTATGATAATATACGTATTCGAAAGAATTTATAAAAAAAAAAAAAAAAAAAAAAAAGCAAATCAGTTATCATGACAACATAGTCAATTGTTTTACTGTGATATTATAAGGCTATGGAAATTAAAATAGAGTTAGCTATGACCAAAAACACTATTGTTTTACATGCGCTTATCCAACTAGACCGTAAAACTGACCCAGGTGACCGAGATGGTAACGTCTTGGCCTCACATTATGGAGTTCCATGGTTGAAATCCCGAAACCGGCCAATTTCACTTTTTTGTTTTTTGTTTGTTTGTTTGTTTGTTTGGTATTTTTATGTGAGTGTGCGATTGTCAAGATATCACAAATCTGTACAGTTCAGCTTATGCTGGAAGATTTTAATCTGATTAAAAAAAACACTAGACCTTTGTTCTTCCGTAAGGCCTGCTTAATGAATAAATCTGGAGCTTAACTTGGAAATCAATTAAAAAAAACATATTCTGCATATCATAATTGCAGTCATAACTGATTAAACAAAAACATACTGGCACTTTTTTCCATCAGTTTACCTGATTTTATTCCGTTCAGAAATAACCAGAAACCACAGAATTCAACAATAACCACTTCTGTACAGAAAAGTGATTTTACTGGACATTTACAAAGTCTTAGTTTAGTTTAATTATAATTTGTTTATAAGTTTTGTCCAGTCTAAATTGTACTTGGGTAATTGTGATGTTACTGGACCAATATATAACTACTGTACTTATTATTGTATTTTATCTCCCGCATCATCATCAAAATTTGTCCTAAGAGTTTGGTAGGGCAGAACTAGAGACTAATGAAAAGTCTAAACCCAACTGACATTGCACTGCATATGATTTCATTTCTCTGTCAGTGAGGTAGACCTGTTCGTAGGTGACGTGTTCTATATCCTTGAGCCCTGCTCAACACAGGATCTACAGAACGAGACATCTACATCTACATCTACATCTACACAGGGCAGTCATAGGATTGAGGTTCCACCTGGCGCTTTGAAGTGAACTCTCTCTTGGCTCAGTTGTGAAAGCATTGGCATGGATAGCCAAAGGTCCTGGGTTCAAATCCCAGGGTCAGAGGAATTTTTCTCCTATAATATTTTCATGTAATGTCCAACAGACAATAAATGGTACATGAATGGATGTATATCCAGCCATTTATTGGTTAGAAAAATGGCATCTTCATTCTCATTTTGCCAATATTTCGACCATTTTCCAGTAAAAGTTAATTAATAAATGGTTTCTATGGTTTAGGAAGAATGCAAGAAGCTAAAAATTACCGACGTTGAACTATTTACTGTGAATAAATATAGTGCGTAATCATGGAAACAGTGGCGTAGCAAGCTTAGGTGGTACCCGGTGCGGAAAATTTCTTGTCACCCCCCCCCCCATTTAAATTATTAAAAGATGGAACAGTTCCAAGTGTTATTTTTTGAATAGTCAAAGGTAATCCCACGAGAGTTTAAGAGTTTATCGATAGATGCAGCTGCAACTAATTTACCTGATGTAACTCGTAAACTCAACGGATTATGCAAAATTAGTAATAATTGCTTTGTTATATAGAAACAAAACTAAGCTCCGAAATCATGGTATAGCCTACTATGAATCAACCATCTATGAATCGATTCGAGTTACCATATTGTGACCAGTGCTACCAATGGTGCATATAAGACATAGTTAACCTAATTCAGCCACGGATATATTTAAGTATTCATGGACCACAGATTATTGTCTCTGTTGGACATTACTCCGGCTTAGCTCAGTTGGTAGAGCATTGGCGTGAATAGCCAAAGGTCCTGAGTTCAAGTCCCAGTCTCTCTAATTCAGCCAATTTTGTTAGAAGGAAAGACATACATATCCATAGGCGTAACCAGGCCGACCATATGGGGGGGGGGGGGTTTCCATCTGGAGTGTCCCAGGGGTCGAGGGTCCTTCCTCGGAAATTTTTAAAAATTAAGATGCACAATAACGAGTTTTAAGCTTCCCACGCTTAAAACTCATATTAAATAATTTATAAGCATATTTTTAAAAAGGTGATAAGTTATATCACAATAATGAAATAAATTGTACAATTTTATTTTTTTAATCAATGGGGGGGGGGGGGTTCAAAACCCCAAACCCCCCCTCCTCGTTACGCCTCTGTACATATCAAGCATATTATGCAGTAGGCCTACATTGTACATTTTACTGTTAAACGACAGTAAATGCTATTATTATTATTATTATTATTATTATTATTATTAATCTAAAGTATGTTATAGACAGACAGATATAAATTGTTTTCGTGAGCGTAGGTGTTACCGTTAATAAAGCGAACGTCTAGGCCAAAATACACTCCCGAAATTGTGCAAACTTTTATTTTTGGAGTGATTTTTTTTATATTTTGTTTTCCAAGCGAAATCTCGAATTTTGGAAAAAATGAATTTTGATAAAAGGAAAAATAATTGTATTTATGTCAGATACTTTTCAAGATGTGAACCGAAGATTGGAGACAAGTTTTCCTTATTTTTACATAAAGAAAGTTTTTTCGAAAACGGCTCTAACGATATTCTTTAAATTTTGCACGTGGGTTGCTTACAGAGCAAAAATTTTTTCGAAATAATCTTCTGAAGGGTAGTTATAAGCCACCCACTATGAATACGCGCTCTTTGCAATACGGCCCCTTGCAACGGAAAATCGTACGAAAACAATATTTTGTGTTTGGGTTAGGTACCTTTTGGGGATGTGACACGAAGATTGGCGACAACTTTCTCTTATTTTTAAGGGGAGGCTAACTTTTATTTGGGCAGAGGAAATTATGTGAATTATACATCATTTGTTTAAGGTTGATCCTAATAAATTTCACAAACAAGTATTGAAACTATTTTACGGAACTGTATTATCAATAATTTATTCTTAAATATGCGCACATCCCAGTTCAAAATCTAGATTGAAGGAGACTTCGGAATCAACTCACATTGGAAGTTTATTTTCGTCAAAATCATGACTGCCGCCGCGGGTAAAATTGGTTGCGGCTTGAGTGATATAAAATATCACCGATTGTTGAAGTCTCGTTTAAATTAATAAAACTGCAGAAACAAGCATCGACAGAAATAAACACCCCTCCCTCTAACCATAATATTATTGTTCGTATCAACACAGCGGCCGGTTGCCTTTGTTGACTGCATTTAAAACTAAAAGAAGTTTCAATACGCATGTTGACTTGTAGAAAGTTGTTAAGCTTATTTAATTTTTTAAATAATATTATTTTCTTTAAATTCCCTTGAGCGATTTTTTACTTACAAAGACACAGTTTTATTTTGTCACCCCCCGAGTGATGGCACCCGGGGCGGCCCGCACCCCCCGCACCCCCCTTCCTACGCCACTGCATGGAAACATGCCCTTGTTTTTTTTTTTTTTTTAATTTCCCCAGTCGTACAATATTAAAGAAATGTTGTAAATCCCTTCATTCAGACTAAGGGCCTGTATGACGACCAAATGATATCATATTTATCTGCCAGATAGAGAAACTATCTGGAAGTTAGCCAAGAATGACGTATTATGGTCTCCTGACAAAATCTGTCTGGGAAGTCAACTTCCAGATAAGCTAGCAGGAGGATGGAGTGGCTGTCAAAGTACCAACTGCTAGTTAGGGAATCTTGGTTGAAACAACATGGCAGCACACTGAAGCTTCCTGACCACCTGAATATCAGAATTGATGCTGGAAGATTTAATTTACACATAAATGTCTTTTTAGGCTAAGATATGAATGAAATAGAATTACACAAATCGATTAATGCACGTAAAACTATGTGTAATTAATAATTTAACTGTACCAATACAAATCCGATCTGCCCCACCTAGCGGAGGACTACCTAACTACAACAAACACACCTCTCTGCTCAACGAGGTAAGGACCATTTTACAAATTTTCACTGTGTTCTTGCCGGTAGCAGTTCAGCGGTGGTATTACAAGGCATCTTCCAGTTAAGCTATCTGGAAGTCACGTATCAGGAGGAATTGTCGACAGGTGGGTAATATAGGTCCTAAGTCTTCCTTGTGATCCCTAGGGCAGGTACTGGAATAACCTAGTGGTAATCCCAAACCCAAAAATTGAACAACTACCAGACAATGAAATTGTGTGAAGAACCAGTGTGTTTCCTTTTTCAGTAAAAGTTGTATATACATAATTCAGGAGAGGTTCCAATATCAATCGCCTATTTGTGTTGATAAATTTCATGTTATTTATCTCCTACGAGGGATTTGTATGTCGTGTATAAAATAATTCCACCTATTCCCTTGTATAAAATATGTTTGTTAAAATATCAGCTCATAGCTTTGTCAAATCTAAAATTTATATTTGTCAATATTATAAAACATAATTAAAAATTATATCTGTCAATTTTATAAGATAATTTTCGTATATTGGACAGTATATTTCGGCTATTCAGCCATCTTCAAGTCCTTTTCTTTCACCAAATGATCTTACTCTGTTGGTTAATCCATTACAACAGGTGGAATTATTTTATACACGACATCAATCGCCTATCTTTCATCGGCATTTCTCTCTGCTGGCGTTTCATATCGGCCCAAAGCTTCCTAAGCTGTTTCGAATCTCTCTAAAACAATAATTAATATCAAAATAAATACATAAGCATACCGGTATTAATTCTGAACGATCTCCAAGCTAATATATACGCAGAATATTCTCAAAAAACTATTAATTAGTTTACTTACACACTGCATAATATGACTGGATGAATTGAATTCTTTGTTTACAATGTACAGAGCCGTCTGTATTTTTATATCACGATAGCGAAATACGTACTCAGTTGGCTTTGCTTTACATAAAATCTGAAAAAATCTTAAACACGATTGGCTAATTCAGTTGTTACGGCAGTGAACGCGTGATTTTTCATATTATTGAGTTCTACTTTAGTATGTAGAATAAGTAGAGCTTTATGAAGTCAGACTTAATAAAGTATGACTTTAAAGAAGACTATGAATACGAAAAACACATAAGTCGACTTGTCAAATAAGTTCAGCTTTTTAAAGTCGGTTCTGAAGTCGCAGACTATGAATACCGGCCTTAATTATGTTTGACACAGTGGAATTGAGGACCAATATGGATGTTTTATTCCCTATTCTGAACCTTGATGACTTGGGTTCGTATGTTTATGAAATGTCATATTTTTTATCCTGACCTCCATTCTCGACGCAAACACAAATTAAACATGAATTGCACTTTTGTTATCCTAATCGGACAGTTTTTGTTTTTGCACATAAAGTTATATTTTGGTCATTTTCATGGTCTTGGTCATATTTTGAATTTATTGTCATATTTCAGTTATAAATTTGGTAAAAAGAGCACCAAATTTCAGACTTAATTTTTTTCTGAGAAAGTCACGAATATTTTGATTTTGCTGTAACTAAAAAGTGAAGGGGCAATAACAAGTAATATCACAATTACCTCTTCCTCTTATTAACAACTACCAATATACATGTTTTTAAAATACTTTCAGTTCACATTTGCAGTGGTATATGGAAATAAGTGGAAGTATATATGGAAACAAGTCTTTACAGGTAAAACTGCAAATCTTCTGTAAAATTATTAAAAGTGATTATCTGATTGAATGAATGTGATGTAATAATTCAGTGCCATTGAACGTTTTATGTTTGAACATTTATTTTTAGAAAACACGTTCCTGTGTGAGGTCATATTTAGGATTTTATGGTCATATTTAGTCATTTTCAAGGTCATAATTGCAGTCATATTTTCCACTTTTTTGGATCATAAACATCCGAACCCTATTTATGACCTTAAAATATGGAAAATATGACTGCAAATATGCCCTTAAAATGACTAAATATGACACAAAAATCTTGAATATGACCTAATAAAATAACGTATTTTCACTAAATAAATGTTCCACTACATTCTTACATGTATCGGATAATCACCTTTTAACAGTTTTACTTGTAATGAACTTCTACTTTTAAAGAAGTTTGTCCTGATTGCTGTGTGTCATTATAAAATATGAAGAGTTGCATTATTTTAAAATTTAAGTTACCAATTAAGTGGCATAAACATTAAATTAATGAACTAAATTTCAAATTTAACTCGACCATGTAATACATGCACTCTATAATTGAGCTCCTTAACTGAAATGTGACGTTAAATTACAAACATGGCCAGAATATGACCAAGACCACAAAAATGACCAAAATATGACTTTATATGCAAAATAAAAACGATCCAATTAGGATAAAAAGCGTGCTATTCGTATTTAATTTGTACTTACGGGAAGAACGGAGATCAGGATAAAAATAAGACACGTCATAAACATCTGGATCCTAATGATGACCAACTCCAGTATTGTGCAAGTTTTCTTTTCATTTCGAGCATGAGTTTTGAAATGAGTTTAAGAGAACACCAACAGATGACTCTGCCATGAACCTGATTCGGAGACAAACATGGTGGTGATTAAACTTGTAAGATACTGCTTACTAGGGATTTCTTTCTAAAGCAAGCAGCAGGGTCTTAGGAAGGGCCGGTTGTAGGTATTTTAGCATCACCTCAATCATTCCGTTTAATAGCATTTGATTAATTAAATATGGAATTTCATGATCTCTAGTCTGGTATTAGTAATTGGTTAAATAAAATTCATTTCAATTGGCGTAATTTGAAAAATACTTGTATTTATGTAGACATTATAACGTATGTAGATAGTAGATCTATGGTGATTAAATAAAAAACATATTTTGATTTAAATGGTTATATTTACATTAAACAATGAAATGTAAGGTTTTTCTTTTTAATCTACGTGTTGCCAGCTCTAAATGTTTCTAAATATTTCCCACCCAAGTCAGCTGCCTAGTTTGGTTATATGGAGCCTGCCCTGGTCTTGGAAGTATCAGAGTTTCCCAATGCACCAGTACCATATAGTACTTGTTTATTGCTTTCACTATAAAGCGCCTCTGCATTATGCTGTCTGCACAGAGTGATTCCTTAGAGAATTATAAACTTACAGAAGTGATCAACAACAGTATTAATGTAGATGATGATTTTGCAATGTCGATCGCAATGGTTTGACGTATTATTTTGTGTTTCTAGGGTATTCATTACATTTGGTAGCTTTCTCTCTCTTTATCAATAGGCAAATGATTTTTAAAAAAATACAGATATAACGTCATGATTTTCGAAAAATTCTTTCTCAATAGTTCTCATATAAGGCGAGAGTTGAATGTTTGAAAAAGTGCTCTTTCATCTATTTTGCAGTTATTATTGCGGATTTGTCATGCCAAGGCTCAAGAAGAAGAAATAAATTAAACCAAAAGCACTTCGAAATCTACCTCAGACTGTAGGCCTGCCTAAAGGGATTTTTTTTTTTACCTGATAGATATTTTTCTTGAATGGGTAAGTGCAAGAGTTTAGAAAATTTGTTACAAAAAATGTTTTGTGACACAGGAAAGATTATCACCTGCAAAGATTAACCACCATGGTAGAAGCACCACCATATAGTTGATGAAATTTCAGGTTCATATGTCTACATTTCCATGATCTGATCGGCATTGTTCCCATTGAGTAAAACTCAGTGTAGAACTCCTTTTTTTTTATGCTCCTTGTCTTCCAGGAATAGTAGCTCCAAACAAAGAGCTTTTAACACACAACGCTATTAGAAAGCTTTTCCATATGAATGTTAAGATGTTTTTTTAGATTTTCTCTCAAATTAAAAGTTTTGCCACAGACATCACATCCGAAAGCCTTTTCTCCTGTATGATTGTGTAAATGAATTTTGAGATAACCTCTTGTAGAAAATGTTTTATTGCATACATCACACATGAAGGCTTTTACTCCTGTATGTACAAGGAAATGAGATTTGAGACTACATTTCTGGTTAAATGATTTGTCACAGGCATCACACTTATAAGGCTTTTCTCCTGTATGTGTACGTAAATGAATTTTCAGATGACTATTTCGAGAAAATGTTTTGCTACAGACATCGCACTTGAACGATTTTTCTCCTGTATGAGTAAGCAAGTGCTTTTTGACATCACCTCTTGCAGAAAATGCTCTGTTACAGATATCACACTTAAAGGGTTTTTCTCCTGTATGTGTTAGCAGATGATGTATGACAGATTTTTTCGTAGAAAATGTTTTGGAACAGACATCACATTGGAAAGATTTTTCTCCTGTGTGTGTAACTTGATGAATATTGAGATCACCTCTTTGAGAAAATGCTCCGTTACAAACATCACACTTGAATGGTTTTTCTCCAGTATGTGTAAGCATATGAGTTTTGAGACTACTTCTGTGAGATAAACCTTTGTTACATATATGACAATTGATAGCTTTTGCTGGTCTATGTGTAAACAGATGCCTTTTTAGGTTATCACTTCGATAAAATGTTTGAGTACATACATCACACTTGAAGGGTTTTTCTCCGCTGTGGGTAACCAAATGCTTTCTTAGACTACTTTTCGTAGAATATGTTTTATAACAAACATAACACTTGAAAACGTTTTCTCCAGTATGTAAAAGCATATGAGTTTTGAGACTACCTCTTTGTGAGTATTTTTTGTTACAAGTATGACACTTGAAGGGTTTTTCTCCTGTATGGGTAACCAAATGAATTATGAGTTCACCTCTTCGCAAAAATGCCTTGTTGCAGACATCACACTCGAAAGCTTTTTCTCCTCTATGGGTAACCAAATGACTTTTGAGACAACTTCTTCGCAAAAACGTTTTGTTACAGAGATAACACTTAAAGTGTTTTTCGGTTCCTGTATGTGTCAGCAAATGGCTTTTGAGACTTTTTCTTCGCAAAAACTTTTTGTTACATATATTACAAGAGATTCTTTCTGCACTATTTTTTAGTTTCGACTTTGTATCTTTTTCACTAAGCATATGTTGACTTACTTTATTTTTTCGTTTAGAGCAAACTTTGGAATCTTTTTGGGTTGAAGTCAGTTTATCTATACTTTGCACTCTTACCAAATTCAAGGTCACAGGCTTATTCTTATCATATTCTGTGTGGAGCTCTTCGTCGTTTTCTTCAGTTAACGTTTCTGGAATTCTGTTCCACTCTAACTTGGGACCTAATGCAACATATGGGTCTAGTTTCTCGCTTTTAATTTGGCGTGTCTCTACCAAATTGAATGTTATGGGTATAGGCTCACACTTAACAGTTTGACATTTCGATGGGTTTCCTTCTTGTTTTATTGCTGCTTCTTCATGTTGGAATGTAGTCACAGTCTCCATAATATATATATATATATCTCCGGAATGAATCCACACACTCACTTTTCTGTTCGTACGATGATTTAAGATATAAACTTTGATATAATGTCCCTCGAAAATTTTGGAAGTCCAAAAGTTCACGTTGATATGCTATGAACTACGAAGATTCCCGAAGTTTTTTCCCGAAGTGCCGAGACTAAGAATGGAGGCAACATCTGAAGTCACTGCTGCCAATATATGCACCAAAACCCCAGACAGATGGGTTCAAGTCCCAAAATGTAAAAATCGTACATCCGATGACTGGTGTTCATACGAACAATATCGAGTCACGTTGGCGATCTCTTCGTGCACGCCTAGCCAGGGACGGTATCAGACGCGAACAGGTAGATACCCATTTGGTAGAATATTTGTGGCGTCTGGACTGTAAGCACCGACTAGCAGATCCATTTCAAGAAATGGAAGATATCAGGACTGTTTATCCTGTAGAGTAGAGTTTAAAGTTTAGTAGATTTAGTGCCTTTACTTGTAAATAAATTATTGTTGTTATTATTATTATTATTATTGTAAATATTCTAATCTAAATCGAAGAAATAAACAACTTTTATGTGTACCTCAAGATAAGAATAATACTTCAGTTAAGCCAAAAACTAGAATTAATACATCATTTACATTAATACATCAAAATATAAGGGGACTTGAAAATAAAATTGAAGAATTCAACTTAGTAATTCAGGATTCAATTAATTCTAATCTACAGGAAATTCAAGTTATTTGTTTGACAGAACACCACTGTGCAGAAAAAGAGCTGGAACAATTAAAAATTGATAATTTTTCTTTATGTTCAAATTTTTGTAGACGTTCCAAAAAATGTGGAGGTGTGAGTATTTTTATCAAAAGAAACTTAGATTTTAATGATATAGACACCAGTTCCTTTTGCAAGGAACAGGATTTCGAATGTTGCTCAGCAAGAGTGGAAACTGACAATGACACGTTTGTAATAATAACAATCTACAGAGCACCATCAGGTAATTACAACTATTTTATCAATCAGTTAGAAAAGGTTCTTAATTCACTATATAATAATAGTGTAAATATGATACTGTGTGGTGATTTTAATGTAGACATGTCAACTGATAGTGAAAATAAGGCAAGACTTCTGTCCTTAGTAGGTAGTTATAATCTAGACTTCATAGTGAACTTCCCAACTAGAATTCAAAACAACTCTCAAACAACAATAGATAATATATTCTTAAATAAAGAAAAAAACTTGAAGTTTGAAGTAATCCCAATAATAAATGGGTTATCAGACCATGATGCTCAGATGGTAATGTTAAACAATACTGAAGCATATCCGACTAGCAAACATACCCGTAGTAATATTATCAGAGTAATGAATGATGTTTCGATTTTAAGTTTCAAACAAGATCTTGCAAATGAAAATTGGGAAACTATATTCACCTATAACACTGTTGATAGTAAATTAAATTAATTTCTAAATATCGTGATGCGACACTTTGAGGCCAACTTTCCAAAAAAGACAACTACTAAAATACCTAATTTAAATAATAAAGCATGGCTAACCCCTGGTATTAAAATATCATGTGCTAAAAAAAGAGAGCTCTATTTACAATACAGAACCAGTAATAATCAAACTCAGAAAGTGTATTATAAAAGATATTGCAATGTACTTAAAAAGGTTATTAAAGAAGCAAAGAGCAGGTATTTTTCACAAATAATTCATAAATCAAACAACAAAGTTAAGACTATATGGAATATAGTAAAAAATGAAACAGGGAAAGCAAAGGAAAAAAGTGATTGTACGTCATTAATATACAAAAATAAGAAACTAGACAATCTATCAGATATTACAAATGCATTTAATAACCACTTCATAAATATTGCAGAGAATTGTGTTCCCACTAACAATACCAGTGTCAAGGCAATAGACCTTCTGACAAAATCTACAATTTGTAACCATAAATTTGAAATCACACTGACTTCCTCTGTAGAAATTGAAAATATAATAAAATTGCTTAAAAGTAAAAGCTCATCTGGTTGGGATGACATAAGTAATAAGCTATTAAAAAGTTGCTGTTCGGAACTTAGTAAACCCCTTAGCCATATATTTAACTGTTCACTAAAAACTGGAATATTTCCTGAAAGAATGAAACATGCAATTGTCAAGCCCCTGTTTACAAAAGGAGACAAAAATTTACCATCAAATTACAGGCCTATATCGCTCTTAACTTCATTTTCAAAAGTATTCGAAAAAGTTGTATATAACCGCATAGTTTACTATCTTAATTTGAATAATATTCTTACACCATCACAATTTGGTTTTAGAAGTGGCATGTCTACTGAAAATGCTACATTTAAACTCACCACAGAAATACTGGAAGCGCTAGATAAAAAGAAATATACGTTGGGAATTTTCTGTGACTTAGCTAAAGCATTCGACTGTATAAATCATGAACTATTAATTGAAAAATTGGAATAGATAATTTAACACTGAATTGGTTCAAATCATACCTGTCTGAAAGAACTCAAAATGTGGTAATAAATGGAAACAAATCTAATCTAGGAGTAGTTAGGAGTGGAGTACCACAGGGATCAATACTAGGACCTTTGCTATTTTTAATTTTCATCAATGACTTGCCACATAACTTAAGTGACGAAACAAAGGTATTGCTTTTCGCGGATGACACTAGTGTTTTTGTAACAGGAAAATCCCAGGAACAACTGGCAAGAGTAGCTACAAAGGCTTTTCACGAATTAAATATATGGTTCCAAGCCAATAAAATTACGCTTAATATCGAAAAAACCCACTTTATTCAATTCAGAACAAAACAAAGATGTACCCAAAACCTTGTAATTAATTACCAAACACAAAGCATAGAAGAAATTAGTAATATCAAATTTTTAGGATTACAAATTGATCAACATCTCGACTGGAAGTCACATATTGAAATGATAATTCCAAAACTAAGTTCAGCATGCTTTACCTTAAGAGTCCTGAATCAGGTTTTAAATCAGGATGCCTTACGCATGGTGTATTTTGCAAATTTCCACTCGAGAATGAAGTATGGAATCATATTCTGGGGTAACTCGACCCATAGGGATAAAATATTTAAGCTACAAAAGCAAGCAATTAGAATAATGTGTGGAAAGAAAAGGAGAGAATCATGCAAACCGCTCTTTGAAAAATTAAAAGTCCTCACTCTCACAGGGGAGTATATATACTCTGTTATGTGTTATATGGTAGATAATATTGAGAGATTCCGAACTAATAGCAGTGTTCATGAACATATTACTAGAAACAGGAATGATTTACATAGACCGGTTAATGCATTAAAACTTTTTCAGAATGGCGCTTATTACTCCGCAATACAGATATACAATAAGCTTCCAAACAACATTAAATTATTATGTATTCAAAGAAAAAGCAAATCCTTCAAAGGATCTCTCAAGAAATTTGTAATGACTCACACCTTCTACAATATGGATGAGTATTTCCAGTTTGAATAAGTTTATAGTAGTATATTATATATCATTATTTATTACTTGCTTGTATATTGTAATCTGACGTGTTCTATATCCTTGAGTCCCACTCAACACAGGATCTACAGAACAAGATAACTACATCTACATCTACATCTACTAGTGTTTGAGGTATTGTAGGCCTACTGATTTTAGAATTGCATACATTCATTTCCATCACAAATAGATCAAACAAACATTTCGGTACATTTAATTTAATTGGAAGTGCTAGCTGCAGCTTCACTTGTAGCGTTACTAAATTGCGTATTAGAGTCAGTGTCTTCACGTTGGAAATTGGCAGCGTGACCTAGGGTACACAATTCCAGCAATGTTGGCAGCAGTACATGACGTCTCCTATCCAAAATGGCGCGTGCCTGGTAAATTAAGAATTCGTCGAATGTGCAATTAATCTGTTTATATAAATAAATGATATAAACGTTTGTGTAATTAAAAAAAAAAATACAGAAAGAAATGTTAATGACGAGTAGGCCTTAAAAATTCTGAAATACAAGAAAAACGCAGGAAACGGCAACTTTTTTTGAAGGGACATATTCCAAAGTTGATCCACACGAACATTTAATAGCGAAATGCGCACAAGTTGTGCAGATATTTGCGTAGGTAGCTTAGATGTCACTTCACTTCCTTTCGGTTTCACAGAACTCGATTATTTGCTTTCCTCGTTGTTTGCAGGTGATAACATGGTATCTTTCGCAGCTCTGCTGACATAGTTCGCATATGCATGCTTCCGTGGGTGTGTGGAATGTTTTGTCTTGGCAGATTTTGTGGTGATAGCCGTGTGCCGCGAGAGATGTTATGAAGTGGCGCAGGTCTTGGTTGGTGTCTGTCCATGTTCTGTTCAGCATCGCTTCTGTGGCGTAGAAGTCTGGCCATATTTCCTTCCTTTTTTGGATTCTTTCTTCTAGGGTTGAGTGCCAGTTGTCCGTGTGTGGTAGGAGTAACTTCAGCCGCAGGTCTTCCATTAGGAAAGGTTCCTTTGCTAATTCATAGCATAGTCTCGAAGGTGTGTATTTGGAGAGACCAAGGGTGGTTTTGAGGAACCGGGCCTTCACTTTTTCCATGGCCTTTAAGTCTCTTGCCGTGAGTCTGTCCCATATTAGTTCGTTAGTAGTATGTAAATCTCCGCCTATATGCCACTTAAGAATAAATAACAGAAGAAGCAAAGCAAGGAAAACTAAGAAAATATAAATAAAGGAGTATACGCTTAATGATAAAAATTTTTATTTATTGTTAGTTATTTATAGTCATATATATAAAAATATGTATTAAAAGATGTGGTATACCCAGTGTAGTAACATTGAGCTCAGTGTTAATATTATTGGTTTTATATCTTGTTTAAAAAAAACATAAAATTGATAAGTTAGAATTAAATAAAATTTACACTTAAGAATATGTTTTTCCAGACACTGGATGAGATAAAATGTTGATTAAATATGTTGATGTAATAGCGTTATTCGCTATCTGTCCTTAAAATTATGTAGGTTGGCATATCAATATGCATGTCAGTTATTTAAAATTACGTAATATAGTTGCGTGTATGTTGTTTATAATGATGACCAACATCAAATGGTATCCTCTTGAGATAGTTGAGCAGTCTTGAAGTCCGTGCCTTGCTTGATCCTCGTTATTTGTGTCATTAATAGAGATGCATTTCGATGTATTGTTGTTACATCATCATCAGTCTTTCCTAAAAAATTTTTGTAATGATATTAGTTTTAATTTATAAATTTATAAGAATGCGAGATTATTAAATTGTATATTATAATGGAGACATAGTAAAATGTATATTTATTAAAGATTAGGAGTATAAGAAATTGAAAAAGCAAGAAAGGGGTTTTCTATTTGAAAAATTATTATTAGAATATACTGATTATTTTGGGTATATAATAAAAGGTGTTTTAATTATTTATTATTTAATTATTTGAACCTTGTTTTATCTAGACAAATAAATATATAATGTGTAAAGTTTAGTATAATTCTGAAAATGTAGATAATAACAATTATAGAAGATGCTATTTATATTGTGTAAGAGTATAAATAGATCAATGACTTACCAAGGTCGAGGATAATGTGTAGACCTGAAGTATTGAGAGCTAGATTGCTACTGATTGATAGGAAAAGTCTTACTTAACTTGTGAGGTTTAGGTATGTTTCGAAAAGTATGTTTTGGTTTATTATGTTTTCATTTAAGATGTTGTTTCTGTGTTTATAAATTTCTAACTGTTCTAGTGTGTTTAATTTGGGACTTTTGTTATGTTTGTGTAATACTTTTAGTGAGTTTTCTATAGGCGATGGGCTATGTTGATTGTCTAAAAGGTGTTTTGCATATGTAGATTTATTTCTGTTGAATCTAAAGTCGGAAATATGTTCTTTATATCTGGTTTTGAATGATCTACCGGTCTGGCCTATGTATACTTTTTTACAGTCTTGGCAAGTTAGTTTATATATGCCGCAATTTTCGTATTGGTCTTTGTTATTGACGGGATTGTTGTTATTATAGATTTTATGTTTTAGATTGTTTTTGGTTTTAAAGGTGACTTGTATGTTATTTTTCTTTAGTTCTTTTGTGATTTTGTATATTTCATTGTTGGTAAAGTTGAATATAGCGTATTTATTAGGGTTGTTAGTTTTGGTTTCTTGGTTTGGCTTTAGTGTAGTAATTGGATTATTTAGCTTGTTGATTTTATTTTTGTTCTTTTTTATTAATCTATAAACTATATTGTCGTGAAATCCATTATTCCGTGCAATTTGCAAAATGGTTTGTAATTCAATCTTGTAATTTTCGCGGGATAGGGGTACTTGTAAAAGTCTGTAAATCATACTGTTAATGGCAGCGGTTTTTTGGTTTTTAGGGTGGTTGGAGTTGTTTTGAATTATATTATCAGTATAGGTAGATTTTCTATGAATGTTAAATTGTATTTTATTATATGCTTTGGTTAAATTTAAGTCAAGGTAATTGATACTATTGTTGGTGTTTATTTCTACTGTAAAATCTAAATTTTTGTGTAGCATATTAAAGGCTTGTATTATAGCATCTACTTTATGTTTATTACATATAATAAAGATGTCATCAACGTATCTTGTATAGGCTTTTAGATTGAATTTATTGATTATGTTACTAATGTGTTGTTCTTCAATGTGCTGTAGAAAGATTTCGGAAATTATACCTGATAGTGGGGAGCCCATAGCTAGCCCATCTTGTTGTTGATATATCTTGTTGTTGAATTTGAAATAATTTTGTTTGAGAACGGCTTGTAATGTGTTGATAATTTGTTCAGTTACATTGAAACTATCACCTTTATTAAGTAGGCATTGTTTGGTTATTTCAATAGTTTCCGCTATGGGGATATTCGTATATAAATTTTTTATATCTAGAGATATGAAAGTATCATTTTTGTTGAGTTTAATGTCTTTGATTTTGTGAATGAAATCAAAAGTGTTTTTTATTGTATATGTGTTATTAAGATCTAATCTGTTTTGCAATATATTGGCTAGCTTTTTAGAAATTTTATAGGATGGTGCATTTGTGAAATTGACTACAGGTCTTATTGGTTTGTTGTCTTTATGGATCTTTATTTGAGCTCTTAGAATAGGGGGTTTAGGTTTCATGTGTGTTAGTTGTTTGATATCACTATTACTAAATATTAGGTTTGAAGATTTTAAGGATCTTTTTATTATCTCTTGGTATTTGTCGGTTGGATCTTTAGTCATTTCTATGATGTTGTTATCTTTTATGAAATCTAATGTTTTATTAATGTATTCAGAATTATTTATTAAAACGATAGCATTTCCTTTGTCAGCTTTAGTATTTGTAATGTCTTTAAGCTTTAGTTTTTTGTTTAGTTTTTTTAGTGTATTTATCTCGGTATTAGTTTTATTATTGTGTTCTTTTTTGGTGTAGGTTTTCTTAATGATATTGGCAATTTGTTCTCTTAGATATGTTTGTTTGTTGGGGTCACAGCTATTAATAGCCGTTTCAGCATCAATAATATTAGATTTTATTTGATTTTCAAGTGTGTCTGTGAAGTTATGTTTGTATCCTAATTCTAGTATTTTCTGTTCTTCTTTGTCAAATTTTGTGGTAGTTAAGTTTACAACTCTAGGGTGAAATGTTATCTTAGGAGTTTTTTGTGTACTTTGTGTCTTTTGGTAATTTTGTTGTTTTAGTTTTTCAATTTTCTTATTGAGTGTACAATATTTCTTTTCAATTTCATATTGAAGTTTCTCGTTAATGTTCTTGTCAATTATCATCCATTCATTTTTATATATCTTTGATGCTTGAAGATGTGTTTTGTATAATGTTTCGTTTAAGTTAGCTTTCTTTATATATAGGAATCTTATTTCATTGTTTAGCCATATTTTGTTGGCGTTGGTAATTGCATGTTGAGCGTTTTTAGTTTTATTGTTGGATTTTAGGTTGATGTATTTAGGTATTAGGTTATTTTGTTTGCATGTCTTGTTAAAGTATAGGTTTGCTATTGTCTTATTAAGTTTTCTCTTGGTGTTGATATATTTGTTAATAATATTTGCCTGGCTGGCTGAAGTATAATTAATTAATTTCATTTTCCAGTGGCATAAATATGATTGTTAGTAGTATGTAAATCTCCGCCTATATGCCACTTAAGAATAAATAACAGAAGAAGCAAAGCAAGGAAAACTAAGAAAATATAAATAAAGGAGTATACGCTTAATGATAAAAATTTTTATTTATTGTTAGTTATTTATAGTCATATATATAAAAATATGTATTAAAAGATGTGGTATACCCAGTGTAGTAACATTGAGCTCAGTGTTAATATTATTGGTTTTATATCTTGTTTAAAAAAAAAAACATAAAATTGATAAGTTAGAATTAAATAAAATTTACACTTAAGAATATGTTTTTCCAGACACTGGATGAGATAAAATGTTGATTAAATATGTTGATGTAATAGCGTTATTCGCTATCTGTCCTTAAAATTATGTAGGTTGGCATATCAATATGCATGTCAGTTATTTAAAATTACGTAATATAGTTGCGTGTATGTTGTTTATAATGATGACCAACATCAAATGGTATCCTCTTGAGATAGTTGAGCAGTCTTGAAGTCCGTGCCTTGCTTGATCCTCGTTATTTGTGTCATTAATAGAGATGCATTTCGATGTATTGTTGTTACATCATCATCAGTCTTTCCTAAAAAATTTTTGTAATGATATTAGTTTTAATTTATAAATTTATAAGAATGCGAGATTATTAAATTGTATATTATAATGGAGACATAGTAAAATGTATATTTATTAAAGATTAGGAGTATAAGAAATTGAAAAAGCAAGAAAGGGGTTTTCTATTTGAAAAATTATTATTAGAATATACTGATTATTTTGGGTATATAATAAAAGGTGTTTTAATTATTTATTATTTAATTATTTGAACCTTGTTTTATCTAGACAAATAAATATATAATGTGTAAAGTTTAGTATAATTCTGAAAATGTAGATAATAACAATTATAGAAGATGCTATTTATATTGTGTAAGAGTATAAATAGATCAATGACTTACCAAGGTCGAGGATAATGTGTAGACCTGAAGTATTGAGAGCTAGATTGCTACTGATTGATAGGAAAAGTCTTACTTAACTTGTGAGGTTTAGGTATGTTTCGAAAAGTATGTTTTGGTTTATTATGTTTTCATTTAAGATGTTGTTTCTGTGTTTATAAATTTCTAACTGTTCTAGTGTGTTTAATTTGGGACTTTTGTTATGTTTGTGTAATACTTTTAGTGAGTTTTCTATAGGCGATGGGCTATGTTGATTGTCTAAAAGGTGTTTTGCATATGTAGATTTATTTCTGTTGAATCTAAAGTCGGAAATATGTTCTTTATATCTGGTTTTGAATGATCTACCGGTCTGGCCTATGTATACTTTTTTACAGTCTTGGCAAGTTAGTTTATATATGCCGCAATTTTCGTATTGGTCTTTGTTATTGACGGGATTGTTGTTATTATAGATTTTATGTTTTAGATTGTTTTTGGTTTTAAAGGTGACTTGTATGTTATTTTTCTTTAGTTCTTTTGTGATTTTGTATATTTCATTGTTGGTAAAGTTGAATATAGCGTATTTATTAGGGTTGTTAGTTTTGGTTTCTTGGTTTGGCTTTAGTGTAGTAATTGGATTATTTAGCTTGTTGATTTTATTTTTGTTCTTTTTTATTAATCTATAAACTATATTGTCGTGAAATCCATTATTCCGTGCAATTTGCAAAATGGTTTGTAATTCAATCTTGTAATTTTCGCGGGATAGGGGTACTTGTAAAAGTCTGTAAATCATACTGTTAATGGCAGCGGTTTTTTGGTTTTTAGGGTGGTTGGAGTTGTTTTGAATTATATTATCAGTATAGGTAGATTTTCTATGAATGTTAAATTGTATTTTATTATATGCTTTGGTTAAATTTAAGTCAAGGTAATTGATACTATTGTTGGTGTTTATTTCTACTGTAAAATCTAAATTTTTGTGTAGCATATTAAAGGCTTGTATTATAGCATCTACTTTATGTTTATTACATATAATAAAGATGTCATCAACGTATCTTGTATAGGCTTTTAGATTGAATTTATTGATTATGTTACTAATGTGTTGTTCTTCAATGTGCTGTAGAAAGATTTCGGAAATTATACCTGATAGTGGGGAGCCCATAGCTAGCCCATCTTGTTGTTGATATATCTTGTTGTTGAATTTGAAATAATTTTGTTTGAGAACGGCTTGTAATGTGTTGATAATTTGTTCAGTTACATTGAAACTATCACCTTTATTAAGTAGGCATTGTTTGGTTATTTCAATAGTTTCCGCTATGGGGATATTCGTATATAAATTTTTTATATCTAGAGATATGAAAGTATCATTTTTGTTGAGTTTAATGTCTTTGATTTTGTGAATGAAATCAAAAGTGTTTTTTATTGTATATGTGTTATTAAGATCTAATCTGTTTTGCAATATATTGGCTAGCTTTTTAGAAATTTTATAGGATGGTCAATAACAAAGACCAATACGAAAATTGCGGCATATATAAACTAACTTGCCAAGACTGTAAAAAAGTATACATAGGCCAGACCGGTAGATCATTCAAAACCAGATATAAAGAACATATTTCCGACTTTAGATTCAACAGAAATAAATCTACATATGCAAAACACCTTTTAGACAATCAACATAGCCCATCGCCTATAGAAAACTCACTAAAAGTATTACACAAACATAACAAAAGTCCCAAATTAAACACACTAGAACAGTTAGAAATTTATAAACACAGAAACAACATCTTAAATGAAAACATAATAAACCAAAACATACTTTTCGAAACATACCTAAACCTCACAAGTTAAGTAAGACTTTTCCTATCAATCAGTAGCAATCTAGCTCTCAATACTTCAGGTCTACACATTATCCTCGACCTTGGTAAGTCATTGATCTATTTATACTCTTACACAATATAAATAGCATCTTCTATAATTGTTATTATCTACATTTTCAGAATTATACTAAACTTTACACATTATATATTTATTTGTCTAGATAAAACAAGGTTCAAATAATTAAATAATAAATAATTAAAACACCTTTTATTATATACCCAAAATAATCAGTATATTCTAATAATAATTTTTCAAATAGAAAACCCCTTTCTTGCTTTTTCAATTTCTTATACTCCTAATCTTTAATAAATATACATTTTACTATGTCTCCATTATAATATACAATTTAATAATCTCGCATTCTTATAAATTTATAAATTAAAACTAATATCATTACAAAAATTTTTTAGGAAAGACTGATGATGATGTAACAACAATACATCGAAATGCATCTCTATTAATGACACAAATAACGAGGATCAAGCAAGGCACGGACTTCAAGACTGCTCAACTATCTCAAGAGGATACCATTTGATGTTGGTCATCATTATAAACAACATACACGCAACTATATTACGTAATTTTAAATAACTGACATGCATATTGATATGCCAACCTACATAATTTTAAGGACAGATAGCGAATAACGCTATTACATCAACATATTTAATCAACATTTTATCTCATCCAGTGTCTGGAAAAACATATTCTTAAGTGTAAATTTTATTTAATTCTAACTTATCAATTTTATGTTTTTTTTTTAAACAAGATATAAAACCAATAATATTAACACTGAGCTCAATGTTACTACACTGGGTATACCACATCTTTTAATACATATTTTTATATATATGACTATAAATAACTAACAATAAATAAAAATTTTTATCATTAAGCGTATACTCCTTTATTTATATTTTCTTAGTTTTCCTTGCTTTGCTTCTTCTGTTATTTATTCTTAAGTGGCATATAGGCGGAGATTTACATACTACTAACAATCATATTTATGCCACTGGAAAATGAAATTAATTAATTATACTTCAGCCAGCCAGGCAAATATTATTAACAAATATATCAACACCAAGAGAAAACTTAATAAGACAATAGCAAACCTATACTTTAACAAGACATGCAAACAAAATAACCTAATACCTAAATACATCAACCTAAAATCCAACAATAAAACTAAAAACGCTCAACATGCAATTACCAACGCCAACAAAATATGGCTAAACAATGAAATAAGATTCCTATATATAAAGAAAGCTAACTTAAACGAAACATTATACAAAACACATCTTCAAGCATCAAAGATATATAAAAATGAATGGATGATAATTGACAAGAACATTAACGAGAAACTTCAATATGAAATTGAAAAGAAATATTGTACACTCAATAAGAAAATTGAAAAACTAAAACAACAAAATTACCAAAAGACACAAAGTACACAAAAAACTCCTAAGATAACATTTCACCCTAGAGTTGTAAACTTAACTACCACAAAATTTGACAAAGAAGAACAGAAAATACTAGAATTAGGATACAAACATAACTTCACAGACACACTTGAAAATCAAATAAAATCTAATATTATTGATGCTGAAACGGCTATTAATAGCTGTGACCCCAACAAACAAACATATCTAAGAGAACAAATTGCCAATATCATTAAGAAAACCTACACCAAAAAAGAACACAATAATAAAACTAATACCGAGATAAATACACTAAAAAAACTAAACAAAAAACTAAAGCTTAAAGACATTACAAATACTAAAGCTGACAAAGGAAATGCTATCGTTTTAATAAATAATTCTGAATACATTAATAAAACATTAGATTTCATAAAAGATAACAACATCATAGAAATGACTAAAGATCCAACCGACAAATACCAAGAGATAATAAAAAGATCCTTAAAATCTTCAAACCTAATATTTAGTAATAGTGATATCAAACAACTAACACACATGAAACCTAAACCCCCTATTCTAAGAGCTCAAATAAAGATCCATAAAGACAACAAACCAATAAGACCTGTAGTCAATTTCACAAATGCACCATCCTATAAAATTTCTAAAAAGCTAGCCAATATATTGCAAAACAGATTAGATCTTAATAACACATATACAATAAAAAACACTTTTGATTTCATTCACAAAATCAAAGACATTAAACTCAACAAAAATGATACTTTCATATCTCTAGATATAAAAAATTTATATACGAATATCCCCATAGCGGAAACTATTGAAATAACCAAACAATGCCTACTTAATAAAGGTGATAGTTTCAATGTAACTGAACAAATTATCAACACATTACAAGCCGTTCTCAAACAAAATTATTTCAAATTCAACAACAAGATATATCAACAACAAGATGGGCTAGCTATGGGCTCCCCACTATCAGGTATAATTTCCGAAATCTTTCTACAGCACATTGAAGAACAACACATTAGTAACATAATCAATAAATTCAATCTAAAAGCCTATACAAGATACGTTGATGACATCTTTATTATATGTAATAAACATAAAGTAGATGCTATAATACAAGCCTTTAATATGCTACACAAAAATTTAGATTTTACAGTAGAAATAAACACCAACAATAGTATCAATTACCTTGACTTAAATTTAACCAAAGCATATAATAAAATACAATTTAACATTCATAGAAAATCTACCTATACTGATAATATAATTCAAAACAACTCCAACCACCCTAAAAACCAAAAAACCGCTGCCATTAACAGTATGATTTACAGACTTTTACAAGTACCCCTATCCCGCGAAAATTACAAGATTGAATTACAAACCATTTTGCAAATTGCACGGAATAATGGATTTCACGACAATATAGTTTATAGATTAATAAAAAAGAACAAAAATAAAATCAACAAGCTAAATAATCCAATTACTACACTAAAGCCAAACCAAGAAACCAAAACTAACAACCCTAATAAATACGCTATATTCAACTTTACCAACAATGAAATATACAAAATCACAAAAGAACTAAAGAAAAATAACATACAAGTCACCTTTAAAACCAAAAACAATCTAAAACATAAAATCTATAATAACAACAATCCCGTCAATAACAAAGACCAATACGAAAATTGCGGCATATATAAACTAACTTGCCAAGACTGTAAAAAAGTATACATAGGCCAGACCGGTAGATCATTCAAAACCAGATATAAAGAACATATTTCCGACTTTAGATTCAACAGAAATAAATCTACATATGCAAAACACCTTTTAGACAATCAACATAGCCCATCGCCTATAGAAAACTCACTAAAAGTATTACACAAACATAACAAAAGTCCCAAATTAAACACACTAGAACAGTTAGAAATTTATAAACACAGAAACAACATCTTAAATGAAAACATAATAAACCAAAACATACTTTTCGAAACATACCTAAACCTCACAAGTTAAGTAAGACTTTTCCTATCAATCAGTAGCAATCTAGCTCTCAATACTTCAGGTCTACACATTATCCTCGACCTTGGTAAGTCATTGATCTATTTATACTCTTACACAATATAAATAGCATCTTCTATAATTGTTATTATCTACATTTTCAGAATTATACTAAACTTTACACATTATATATTTATTTGTCTAGATAAAACAAGGTTCAAATAATTAAATAATAAATAATTAAAACACCTTTTATTATATACCCAAAATAATCAGTATATTCTAATAATAATTTTTCAAATAGAAAACCCCTTTCTTGCTTTTTCAATTTCTTATACTCCTAATCTTTAATAAATATACATTTTACTATGTCTCCATTATAATATACAATTTAATAATCTCGCATTCTTATAAATTTATAAATTAAAACTAATATCATTACAAAAATTTTTTAGGAAAGACTGATGATGATGTAACAACAATACATCGAAATGCATCTCTATTAATGACACAAATAACGAGGATCAAGCAAGGCACGGACTTCAAGACTGCTCAACTATCTCAAGAGGATACCATTTGATGTTGGTCATCATTATAAACAACATACACGCAACTATATTACGTAATTTTAAATAACTGACATGCATATTGATATGCCAACCTACATAATTTTAAGGACAGATAGCGAATAACGCTATTACATCAACATATTTAATCAACATTTTATCTCATCCAGTGTCTGGAAAAACATATTCTTAAGTGTAAATTTTATTTAATTCTAACTTATCAATTTTATGTTTTTTTTTTTTAAACAAGATATAAAACCAATAATATTAACACTGAGCTCAATGTTACTACACTGGGTATACCACATCTTTTAATACATATTTTTATATATATGACTATAAATAACTAACAATAAATAAAAATTTTTATCATTAAGCGTATACTCCTTTATTTATATTTTCTTAGTTTTCCTTGCTTTGCTTCTTCTGTTATTTATTCTTAAGTGGCATATAGGCGGAGATTTACATACTACTAACAATCATATTTATGCCACTGGAAAATGAAATTAATTAACCATATTAGTTCGATGCCGTATGTCAGTATTGGCAATATTTTTGCGTCGAACAGGGCCATTGCTGTATTTAGGGATAGTTTTGATAGTGTTCTTATATCATATATGGCTTTTGTTGCTGCAGTTGTTCTGTCGTTTATGTGTAGTCGGAAAGATTTCATGGTCGTCTGTAGGGTGAGGCCTAAATATTTGTAAGAGTTGACTGTTTTCAGTGCTTCGTGCTTGTAGATAATGTGGTCTTCCGCAGCTTCTCTTCCTCCTTTCCGGAAGATCATCTGGTTGGTTTTCTTTGCGTTGATTTCTAATTTGTTGGTGTCTGCCCACTTTTCAAGAGCCTTGATTGCTTTTTGTACTTCTTCTTTCTTGGGCGACCCTATCACCATATCATCGGCGTATATGTAGACTGAGACTTCTTCTGCTTGCCGTCGAATGCAGTCGACTACATCATACGTTGTTATATTGAACAAGAGGGGACTTAGTGGGTCCCCTTGTAGAACTCCATTTGTTTGTGTTACTTCCTCTGATGTCCCGACGTTGTCGCTAATGCGCACTGTATTATATGTTAGTATGTTGTGTATTGTGGTGACCATTGGGTTGTCGTTTCCTATGAGTGCTTTTAGCTTATCGACGGTCGTTCTCCTGTCCAGTTTGTCGAAAGCCTTCGTGTAATCGACGAAGACCGTAAAGAATTTGCCTCGAGGGTGCCTTAGCGCTTCGTCGACATCTTGGATCAGGTTATTGATTGCCTGTAGAGTGCTTCGTCCGGCCCTGAAGCCGAATTGCTCGTCCGGTATTTTGTTGTCGGTTAGTCCCGCTAGTCTGGAGGTGATGAGTTTAGTAAATAATTTCATAAAGTTGTTTTCCAGGGCGATGCCTCTGTATGAATTTGGATCGTTGGGGTCTTGTTTTCCTTTGTACATGACTTTTATGGTGGAGCTTCTCCAGGCCTTTGGTATGCTGCTTGTTTGTAGACACATATTTAGGATATCTGTGAGAGGTGTGATGAGGGTACTGGCGGCGGCTCTAATGTGTTCATTATAGATCCCGTCCGGTCCCGCGGATTTGCTGTTTTTTAGCAGGTTCACTGTTTTGCAGACTTCTTTTGTTGAGAGGGGAGGGAAGTCTTCGTAGTTTGAGGCTGGTTGTATTTGCTCGAAGGCTGTGGTTCTGTTTTCTTCATTTAGGATGTGTGCGAAGTGATGTTCCCATGTGTCCATGTCTATTTTCCCCCCCATTGTCGCCTTTCTTGGTTTTAGTGCTAAGTAGGGGTCTTTTTTGGCTGCCTCTATCAGTTTGGTCGCCTCTGATTCTATGTGCAGTTTTCTTTTCTGTTTCAGCAAGTCCTTATATTTCTTCCTGAGAGCACAGTAGTTTTTATTATCCTCTTTGTCATTTGAATCTCTTACTCGGTGTAGCGCATCTAGGACTTCTTGTCTCCTTTCGTAGCATTCGTGATCGAACCAGTCTTGTGCTTTTCGCTGCGATCGGGGTATGACCGCAGATGTGATGGCGGTTTGAAGAGCTTCGAAGGCTGCCTCTATGTCTTTGTTCTTTACGTGGCAGTCAATTTTTTGGAGTTGCTCCGTGTCCTTCCTAAGAGCTTCTACGTTGATTTTTCTGGATAGACTGGGTGTTTTTGGAGGACTATGAGTTTTGGGTATCATGGTGACCTGCGATGTGACAGGTAAGTGTTTCCTGATTGGCGTGTTGGGCCTGTGGTTTCGTGTCGTTATATGCATGCCGACTTTTGACCCTCTGTAAAATAACAGGTCTATCGTGCTGGCGCCATTGGGTGCGTAGTATGTCCTATCATCTGGTTTGTTTGTTAGCCTGAAGCCTTCCTCTTGCAATACTTCTATGAGAGCTTTTCCTCTGCTGTTGTTTGGTGGGTCGATACGACAGTTGAAGTCCCCTGCGATTATCACTGCTTTTTCTGGGTCTATTTTGTTTAATGATGCCATTATGGTTTCTGTGATATCCCCTATCGGAGTTAGAGGGGGGCTGTATATGCATATGTAATTAACACGAACATTTCGATCTCAGTGTTAGCAGAGTATCTCGTGGACCGTGATCAACAACTCTGGGTAGTGACGCAATGTTCCACTTGAGAATAAGAATAAGAATAAGAATAAGAATCTTTATTGTCATAAACATATAAATACATGCATAGACAGTCGTCATGGTTATAGCCTACTAATATCTTTTATAACATTGCAAGTATTCAACATAATATAGCCTATATTCTATTCTTAATTAAAACACCTACAATATATTTACTGTTGGTTTAAGTCACATGAATTACAAATAAAATTCCCAGTTAATGCTAAAAAAATCATTAACGTTATACAAACATTCTTTAATCAATATATGCTTGATTTTACATTTAAAATTGGCGTTTGACAAAGATTTGATTTTGGTAGGTACTGTATTGTACAACTTAGTTGATACATAAAACCAGTTTTTTTGTGAACTACTAAATTGGTATTGTTGTATCCTTATAGAGTTTTTATTTCTAGTGTCATGTAAGTGAATATCTGCATTGGTTTGAAAATGTTCAAAATGACTATGGACAAAACAGAGTAAATGTAATACATAAAGGGAATATAAAGTTAATACACCTAAATCAGTAAATAATGGTTTACAAGTGAGTCGATGTGGGGCTTTGCAGAGAATTCTAATTGCCCTTTTTTGTAAAATAAATATTTTTTTACAATAGCTACTTGAACCCCAAAGGGTAATACCATAAGACAATACACTTTGTATTTGAGAAAAATAAACAGTGAGCAGTATATTTTTGTCAACTGTACCACTTAGTCTTCTTAACACATAAAGTCCCTTTGCCATTTTGTTAATAATAAAATCAATATGGAAATTCCATGATAAATTTGAATCCAAACAAATTCCTAGAAATTTTAGAGTATTATTATGGTTTATTTGATTTGAGTTACTTCTACTATAACTAAAAGATATATCACAAATTTTATTTGTATTGAGGGACAAATTATTAGCAGCACACCAGTCTTGTAATAAAATTAAACTAGAATCTAACTTGTCTAGTATTCCGGTAATACCGGAGTTGACGGGTCCCTGTACGCAGCAAGCCATGTTGCCTTCATTCTGGCAGCGTTCCGTAAGGACAACTCCAACCGCCGCCGCCGCCAAATTCGAATGTGTTATATTCAGAATCCACAACGCCGATTTTGAGTGGTTAAAGATTTAATATTAAAAATAGCGCAAAAGCCCGTTCTTCTCACAGGTGCTCTCGGGTGATAGTTTAAATTGGCGTAGGGACTAGTACTTAAAGGTTTAATATTACGAGCAACGAGCGCAAGAGCCCGTTCCATTCACAGGCAACAGTTAAATAACCCCATTCTGCTCGCGGGTGATAGATTAAGTTGGCATAGGGACTAGTACTTAAAGGTTTAATATTAAAACGACCGCAAGAGCCCGTTCTATTCACAGGTGACAGTTAAATAACCCCGTTCTGCTCGCGGGTGATAGATTAAGTTGGCATAGAAACTAGTAGTTAAAGGTTTAATATTAAAACGACCGCAAGAGCCCGTTCTATTCACAGGTGACCGTTAAATAACCCCGTTCTGCTCGCGGGTGATAGATTAAGTTGGCATAGGGACTAGTACTTAAAGGTTTAATATTAAAACGACCGCAAGAGCCCGTTCTATTCACAGGTGACAGTTAAATAACCCCGTTCTGCTCGCGGGTGATAGATTAAGTTGGCATAGAAACTAGTAGTTAAAGGTTTAATATTAAAACAACCGCAAGAGCCCGTTCTATTCACAGGTGACCGTTAAATAACCCCGTTCTGCTCGCGGGTGATAGATTAAGTTGGCATAGGGACTAGTACTTAAAGTTTAATATTAAAACGAGCGAAACAGCCCGTTCTACTCACAGGTGACACTTAAATAACCCCGTTCCGATCGCGGGTGAAAGTTTAATTTGGCGTAGGGACTAGTACTTAAAGGTTTAATATTAAAACGACCGCAAGAGCCCGTTCTATTCACAGGTGACAGTTAAATAACCCCATTCTGCTCGCGGGTGATAGATTAAGTTGGCATAGGGACTAGTACTTAAAGGTTTAATATTAAAACGACCGTAAAAGCCCGTTATATTCACAGGTGACAGTTAAATAACCCCGTTCTGCTCACGGGTCACTCTGTATATATTTTTATAATTTCCTAGCCGGTGGTCCTGGTGTTATAAAATCTTCACACGGCTTTTTCTACTCGGTATATTTTTAACCATTTTTAACTAATATGTCTTTCTGCAGAGCAAAGAATGAATGAACGTATTATGTATTTTTCTTTGAGAACATCTCGTTTGTTGCCATAACTTGTACAAAGCCTACAGCATATTTTACCGACTTCTTGCATGTACCTAATAAGCCTATTCAGATTTTTCGGATATTTTGTTTGTTTAAAATTATCATACGTAATAATAAAGGTTATTACCCTGACTTTACGACATGAAAATCACACCGATTAAAGAAAAATTCATTATATGGAGGAACTTTTTTATGCGACATGAGTTACATATTTTATCCATATTTCGACCCTTCTCAACTCGAATATAACAATAATAATAACCAGTTCCTTGCGCACTTTGAGAAAATTCCGATTTTCCATTAATATCACAGATTTTGAACAGAAATAGTAGGAACAGTTTCAAAAAAATTCACTACAGGGAAGAAACGTTTTCTCCCGACATGAGTTACATGTTTTATCTATAATTCGACTCTTGTCAACTCGAATATAACAAAAAAAATAATCACTTCATTCCGCACTTCGAGAAAATACCGATTTGTCATTAGTGTCACACAGTGTACGCAGAAAAAGTAGGACCGTTTCAAAACAAAAATTTTTTTTCCGACGTGAGTGACATGTGTTATCTATAATTCGACCCTTTTGAACACGAATATAGCAATAATAATAACCAGTTTTTTCCGCACTTCGAGAAAACACCGATTTTCCATTAGTGTCACACAGTTTACGCAGAAGAAGTAGGACCATTTCATAACAAAAATTCATTACATGGAGGGGACATTTTTTCCGACCTAAATTAAATGTGTTATCTATAATTCGACCCTTCTGAACACGAATATAACAATAATAATAACCAGTTCCTTCCGCCCTTCGAGAAAAAACTGAGTTTCCATTACCGTCACACAGTTTACACAAGAAAAGTAGGACCGTTTCAAAACAAAAATTCATTACATGGAGGGGAAATTTTTTCCAACCTAAATTACATGTGTTATCTATAATTCGACCCTCCTGAACAAGAATATAACAATAATAATAACCAGTTCCTTCCGCCCTTCGAGAAAAAACTGATTTTCCATTACCGTCACACAGTTTACACAAGAAAAGTAGGACCGTTTCAAAACAAAAATTCATTACATGGAGGGGAAATTTATTTCCAACCTAAATTACATGTGTTATCTATAATTCGACCCTCCTGAACACGAATATAACAATAATAATAACCAGTTCCTTCCGCCCTTCGAGAAAAAACTGAGTTTCCATTACCGTCACACAGTTTACACAAGAAAAGTAGGACCGTTTCAAAACAAAAATTCATTACATGGAGGGGAAATTTTTTCCAACCTAAATTACATGTGTTATCTATAATTCGACCCTCTTGAACAAGAATATAACAATAATAATAACCAGTTCCTTCCGCCCTTCGAGAAAAAACTGATTTTCCATTACCGTCACACAGTTTACACGAGAAAAGTAGGACCGTTTCAAAACAAAAATTCATTACATGGAGGGGAAATTTTTTTCCAACCTAAATTACATGTGTTATCTATAATTCAACCCTCCTGAACACGAATATAACAATAATAATAACCAGTTCCTTCCGCCCTTCGAGAAAAAACTGATTTTCCATTACCGTCACACAGTTTACACAAGAAATGTAGGACCGTTTCAAAACAAAAATTCATTACATGGAGGGGAAATTTTTTTCCAACCTAAATTACATGTGTTATCTATAATTCGACCCTCCTGAACACGAATATAACAATAATAATAACCAGTTCCTTCCGCCCTTCGAGAAAAACTGATTTTCCATTACCGTCACACAGTTTACACAAGAAAAGTAGGACCGTTTCAAAACAAAAATTCATTACATGGAGGGGAAATTTTTTTCCAACTTAAATTACATGTGTTATCTATAATTCGACCCTTCTGAACACGAATATAACAATAATAATAACCAGTTCCTTCCGCCCTTCGAGAAAAAACTGATTTTCCATTACCGTCACACAGTTTACACAAGAAAAGTAGTGAAAATCAGTTTTTTCTCGAAGGGCGGAAGGAACTGGTTATTATTATTGTTATATTCGTGTTCAGGAGGGTCGAGTTATAGATAACACATGTAATTTAGGTCGGAAAAAAATGTCCCCTCCATGTAATGAAATTTTGTTATGAAATTGTCCTACTTCTTCTGCGTAAACTGAGTGACACTAATGGAAAATCGGTTTTTTCTCGAAGTGCGGATTGAACTGGTTATTATTATTGTTATATTCGTGATCAGAAGGGTCGAATTATAGATAACACATGTTATTTAGGTTGGAAAAAAATTTCCCATCATGTAATGAATTTTTGTTTTGAAACGGTCCTACTTTTCTTGTGTAAACTGTGTGACGGTAATGGGAAATCAGTTTTTTCTCGAAGGGCGGAAGGAACTGGTTATTATTATTGCTATATTCTTGTTCAGGAGGGTTGAATTATAGATAACACATGTAATTTATGTCGGAAAAAAATTTCCCCTCCATGTAATGAATTTTTGTTTTGAAACGGTCCCACTTTTCTTGTGTAAACTGTGTGACGGTAATGGAAAATCAGTTTTTTCTCGAAGGGCGGAAGGACCTGGTTATTATTATTGTTATATTCGAGTTCAGGAGGGTCGAATTATAGATAACACATGTAATTTAGGTCGTAAAAAAATTTCCCCTCCATGTAATGAATTTTTGTTTTGAAACGGTCCTACTTTTTCTGCGTAAACTGTGTGACACTAATGGCAAATCGGTATTTTCTCGAAGTGCGGAATGAAGTGATTATTTTTTTTGTTATATTCGAGTTGACAAGGGTCGAATTATGGATAAAACATGTAACTCATGTCGGGAGAAAACGTTTCTTCCATGTAGTGAATCTTTTTGAAACTGTTCCTACTATTTCTGTTCAAAATCTGTGATATTAATGGAAAATCGGAATTTTCTCAAAGTGCGCAAGGATCTGGTTATTATTATTGTTATATTCGAGTTGAGAAGGGTCGAAATATGGATAAAATATGTAACTCATGTCGGATAAAAAAGTTCCTCCATATAATGAATTTTTCTTTAATCGGTGTGATTTTCATGTCGTAAAGTCAGGGTAATAACCTTTATTATTACGTATGATAATTTTAAACAAACAAAATATCCGAAAAATCTGAATAGGCTTATTAGGTACATGCAAGAAGTCGGTAAAATATGCTGTAGGCTTTGTACAAGTTATGGCAACAAACGAGATGTTCTCAAAGAAAAAATACATAATACGTTCATTCATTCTTTGCTCTGCAGAAAGACATATTAGTTAAAAATGGTTAAAAATGTACCGAGTAGAAAAAGCCGTGTGAAGATTTTATAACACCATGACCACCGGCTAGGAAATTATAAAAATATATGCAGAGTGACCCGTGAGCAGAACGGGGTTATTTAACTGTCACCTGTGAATAGAACGGGCTCTTACGGTCGTTTTAATATTAAACCTTTAAGTACTAGTCCCTATGCCAACTTAATCTATCACCCGCGAGCAGAATGGGGTTATTTAACTGTCACCTGTGAATAGAACGGGCTCTTGCGGTCGTTTTAATATTAAACCTTTAAGTACTAGTCCCTACGCCAATTTAAACTATCACCCGCGATCGGAACGGGGTTATTTAAGTGTCACCTGTGAGTAGAACGGGCTGTTTCGCTCGTTTTAATATTAAACTTTAAGTACTAGTCCCTATGCCAACTTAATCTATCACCCGCGAGCAGAATGGGGTTATTTAACTGTCACCTGTGAATAGAACGGGCTCTTGCGGTCGTTTTAATATTAAACCTTTAAGTACTAGTCCCTACGCCAATTTAAACTATCACCCGCGATCGGAACGGGGTTATTTAAGTGTCACCTGTGAGTAGAACGGGCTGTTTCGCTCGTTTTAATATTAAACTTTAACTACTAGTCCCTATCATAACTTAATCTATCACCCGCGAGCAGAACGGGGTTATTTAACTGTCACCTGTGAATAGAACGGGCTCTTGCGGTCGTTTTAATATTAAACCTTTAACTACTAGTTTCTATGCCAACATAATCTATCACCCGCGAGCAGAACGGGGTTATTTAACTGTCACCTGTGAATAGAACGGGCTCTTGCGGTCGTTTTAATATTAAACCTTTAAGTACTAGTCCCTATGCCAACTTAATCTATCACCCGCGAGCAGAATGGGGTTATTTAACTGTTACCTGTGAATAGAACGGGCTCTTGCGGTCGTTGCCCGTAATATTAAACCTTTAAGTTCTTGTCCCTTCGCCAATTTAAACTATCACCCGGGAGCACCTGTGAGAAGAATGGGCTTTTGCGCTATTTTTAATATTAAATCTTTAACCACTCAAAATCGGCATTGTGGATTCTGAATATAACACATTCGAATTTGGCGGCGGCGGCGGTTGGAGTTGTCCTTACGGAACGCTGCCAGAATGAAGGCAACATGGCTTGCTGCGTACAGGGACCCGTCAACTCCGGTATTACCAGTATTCCTTCTTTAGTTTTACAGCTTACTTTAAGACCTAAATCGTCTGCAAACAGCAATCCATTTGTTCCTGCGCTATCAATATTTACAGGTAAGTAATTGATATATATGTTAAAGAGTATGGGTCCAAGAATAGACCCTTGAGGAACACCATACTCAACTAACCTGCCATTAGAATAAGTTCTGTTCTTAAAAACAAATTGTATTCTCTTTGACAAATAGGAAATTAAAAGTTTAATTGAATTTTTATCAAATCCATAATAAAAAAGTTTTTTACTTAAAGTACTATGATTGACAGTGTCGAAGGCTTTTGACATATCAAAAGACCTGAAACTTACAAGTGAACCTTTTTCTAAGTCATTGACTACATGATCAACAAGCTTGATAACAGCATTAGTAGTACTCCTATGAGGTCTATAGCCATATTGTTTATCTGTAAATATGTTTGATTTCTCAAAATAGTTTGATATTTGGCCATGTAGTAACGTTTCAAATACTTTAGAGATAACAGGTACTATAGATATCGGTCTATAATTGTTTTCTAACTTTCTATCACCTTTTTTGTACACTGGGACAACTTTGATATTTTTTAGCTTATTAGGAAAAACACAGCCATTTATTAAGCATTCGTTAAAAATATAAGTTAATACTTCACTAATATAAAAAGCAGAGATCTTCATAATGTAGGAGCTGATGCCATATATGTCTAAACATTTACTATTATTTAATTGATTAATTTTAGTAAACATGTTTTCCACACTGACTTTTTGAAATACAAAACTTGTTTCTGGTCTAGGATAATTATTAATATAGAAAGTGCAATCATGATTGCTGATAGGAATACTACTACTGACTTTATTTACATGGTCTATGAAAAAATTGTTAAACTTATCAGGTGTTATTTCACTAGGCAAGTCTTGTGCTTTACAGTTATTATTTATAAGTTTATTGGTGATCTGCCATATCGTTTTACTTTTATTTTTTGAGTTTTTAACTAATCCATTAAAATACTGTATTTTTGCATTTTTGATTGCTTGCTTGTAATTTTTTTTCAAAACTTTGTATCTATCTCTTAACTGATTGTTATTGAAAATCTTACTTAAGTCGTATATCTTGTCACATTGTTCTTTAAGTTTATGTAGTTCATTATTGTACCATTTATTATCAGATTTAGTTTTTTTATTTCTTGAAGTAATTAGTGGAAAGTCACCATTGACCGCCCACATAAACAAGTCATGAAAAGCTTTAAATTTATCATCTATATTTTTTGGACTATATACCCCTAACCAATTCATTTCTCTTAACATACTGATAAACAATTTAACATTATCATCATTGACTAATCTTAGTAACTGTTTTGGTGCACTGACATTATAATCATGATTTTTACCTGAATTGACATTGAAACTTAATAGAATACTATTATGATCTGATAATAAAGTGTGTATCACTTTTGATGACCATTTAGTTTTGTGTATGTCCGTTACTATATTGTCAATGCATGTACCAACATTTGTTAGGCCTGGCCTAGTAATTTCTAAGGTAGTAATCTTAAGTCCAAAACAATCAAATAGGTTAATTAAGTCTCTCTCAAAATTATTTGCATAATTTAGTTGAACATTAAAATCAGCAGATATAATTATATTAAAATTAGGTTTAAATATTAAACAAATAATATTATAGAGACAATTCAAAAAATTGTTAAAAAAGACAGGGTCATCATTGTAGGGTCTATAGATGGATAGCACAATTATTTTCTCCTTGATTAACTCTACTGCAGCTACCTCACACACCATTTCAATAGATAGTTCTCTAACATACTCTATTTCTTTATAATCAATTTCATTTTTAATAAAAATCGCTGCACCCCCATGTAATTTATTAGGTCTGGCATAGAATGAAGCAATTGCGTAATCAGGTACAGCCAGAAAAGGGACATCTACATCTTTGAGCCAATGTTCAGCGATAGTTATAACATGAACATTATAGGTCGAGCATAATAAGTTTAGATAATCTATCTTATTACAAAGGCCCTGTACATTCCAAAACAGTAGATTAAAATTTAAAACATCATTCACATTTTTTGTTTGTTGTGACAATCCTTCTTGGTTATGGTTCTCTTTTTGATCTAGCGCATGAATAGACCTGTTTTTATTTTTATTGAGAAAATTAGGCCTAGTGGTCTCAGAGTTACTTATTCTAAAAGACATTTCCACTTCCATCTAAAGCAATAGGATGTCCTTTCGACTTTGTTGTGGTTGCTTTATCCTGTACTATTTTGCTTATTACATGTGCTAATTGTTTCTTACCTGCTAAGTTAAAATGTAATCCGTGGTTGGTAAACAGATTTCTACCAGAGTTAGATACATTTAGAAAGGTAACATTTTTAAAGTGTTTACAAATACTACTGTACCTTTTGTTAGCTACATCTATTTCTTTATTTACGATAGACCAGTCATTTAAATCATGACGTTGTGGTATTCCAACTACTACCACATTAGTATAGGTTAGTTTACTTAGCGTTTTCTTGAGCGTCCTAATTGCTTCATCAGTCTCATTTCTAAATACATCATTAGCTCCACCAACTAAAACAACAAAGTCTTTTTTAGTCAAACTAGCACAGTCTTTTTCTATTCCCAAAGTCACCTGTTCGAATTTAGCACTAGGTTTCACTGTTGCATTAGTGAAGAATTCAGTTTTCAAGCAGGAAGCATTAACAATATACGATAAACTGCGTCCATGGCTATCTCCAAATATTTTGATTTTCCTCTTTCCAGTTGATTTGGATTTATAAGGTCTAATAGGGATTAGGTTATTTACTTGATCTTCATCACACACGTCATCAGTTTGTAGTAGGTCAAATGTATTCATACTCTTGAAATCAGGCCTAGGCCTGATGTCAGGTGATTTCCTGTTGTTGCCTTTTTTCATTGGAACTGTTCTCCAAACATCATGCTTCAGTCTTGTCGTCTGCGAATTGTCTACATTGTGGGCTGCTCTTTGTTCATTCAGCATAGGCCAGGGCCCACTTAGGCTAGTGTTCGTAGGACTCATGGAAGTGAGGTTAGAACTTTCAGTTGGAACTTGCTTAATAGAATTCAATTCCTGTTGTAGGACTTTTATTACTTCCTTTAAGGATAGTATTTCATCAAATAGCTGATTGACTATTTCATTATTGTTGTTATTACTTACAATCTGCTCATGTATGCTTACTTCCTCCGTTTGCTCGTAATTCAAGTCTACACATGATTCACACAGCCAGTCTTCCTTTGGTATCTTGTTTACAGAAATTTCACAACATTTATCAAAATGATACCATCTGTCACAGTAATCACATATAATTCCATTTCTAACAATTTTTTTACACTTGGCACATCTTTCACATTTAATTATACGATTTTTGTTGGAGCTCAAGCACACCACATCCTGCTCATTCGGCGCCATGTCTTTAGAGACCGTACAGGTCATAACATCAAGATGTCGCCTGGTTACCGAAGTAAGCCGAACTGCTATGATTTTGGCAGGTTTCATACCTACTCCTCAAAATACCCTCTGCTAGTAGCTCCATTGCATCCTTCGTATATGGGTATATCATACATATATAAGGGGTGGGCCTCTGTCACCATGGTATGGTGCGTCCTCAGGTTGCGGATAAAGGATACGGCCTCCAGATATGGAGGGAAGCTGCGAATACCGTATTTTACGGACCATAAGACGCGCTTTGTTACCTTGAAAACAGAGCCTTAAAAGTTGGGTGCGTCTAATGGTCCCAAGTAGACTAAAAAGTTAAAATTACGGTAAATATTGCCGGAATACCATAGTTATATAAAAGGTGTTGTAAACGATAATACAGTTACAAATTTTAGCACAGACTATACATCACTGCACTTGTCACAAATGAGGGTATTCGATGCGAAAAGAAAGGAATGTTGAGTTCTTTTATACGAAAGGAGTTGTCTCTGCCGGGTGGTTTAAATAAAGGCAATGACCTCTAAACTGCCTTGTCCCATGACAATTACCGTTTGCTGAATTGAGGATTAGAGGGTGTAAAAGTATTTCCAGTCTTTCATGAGAAATCAGTTCAGTTGTTAAAATTTATGCAATGCCGCCTGTACAGAAGAGATTTTTGTACAATGCAGATTTTATGTTAGAAATGATTTAAACCGATCCATTGCTTATGCTTATTTCCTTTAAAATGATTCGTTTAGAATTACATTAAATTTCGATCCTAAAAGTAAGGTGCATCCTATTTGTCCAGAGAGTCCTGTGGTCCGTAAAATATGGTACATTGAATAATCAATCGCGGACAGATGACATAAGATGGTCCTCCAGCATGAGGGTTTGGCCTGAGGTAAAAAGTATTGTTAAGTAATGCTATCTGATTTATGGATCCTATCGGTATAAAATTTTCCGGAGGTAAAATAGTCCCTCGTTCGGAACTCCGGGTAGGGACTACACTGAGGGAGTCTATCAATCGTAGGATCCACAGATTGGGAACATGGAACGTTTTGAACTTGTATAGGCCTGGGGCGCTTAAATCGGTAACTAGAGAATTAGAGAAATACAGGTTAGATGTAGTAGCAGTACAGGAAGTTAGATGGGAGGGTGAAGGTTCTATACAGATAGACACGTATACCTATTTCTACGCGTTGACCTTTTTTATATTTTGATGAAGTAGTGCTGTTCACATCTTGCCATATCCAATCTGCACGTCGCCTCTATTCGTATAACCGTACATCACAATGCTACCAAATGATGGGTCCATATATTATTTGTCACACTCTTTCGTGATATACAATATCTCATCGTACTATCGCCTTACTTCACGGGATAAAAAATTATATACGACAAAATCTGCCATCAAATCAGAAATAACAGACATAGGTCTCAAGGAATTCCAGGCCTTCAGGAAAAGAAGAAAAAAAGTGTGCGTGGACGCCACGTGACAGAAGTGAAACTAGTTTTAATTTATATTTTTTATATTTTTGATTGTTGGATTTTTTCAATTTTCAATTATTGTACTTCTTAATATTAGGTTTTCGGACTTTTTTAATTTAGGATTTTGGATTTTTAATTTTGGATTTTTAATTTTGGATTTTTAATTTTGGATCTTTGAATTTTTAATTTTTAAAATTTTAAATTTTCGATCTTTGGATTTTTTATTATTTTATTTTTTTTAAATTTTGGATTTTTGAATTTTGGATTTTGTTATTAAATTTTGGATTTTATATTTTTTAAATTTTGGATTTTCGGACTTTTTAATTTTGGATCTTTGATTTTTTAATTTTGGAATTTTGGATTTTTTATTTTTTTTTATTGTTTGTATTTTTTAAGCGCGGTAATGAACCTCCGGGTTCCATAAAATAGATAATATAGGCCTACCATTAGATTGCTTAGGAATTGGTTGTTTCGGATAATTAATTGGGAATAAAAAAAAAAATCTAGCTCTTTAGCAAATCGTGTGGAAAATTTAAACATAAAATATAAAATCGTGAAGAATGAAAGTCTGTTCTAGCCTCGCCCAAAGATGTAAGACTTAAAAGCCTGAGTTTGTACAAACGATAGCTGGCTTATAACTACCCTTCAAAGTATAAGGATACCGTATAAAAGTAAGAAAAAGTCGTCAATCTCCCCAGAAGATATCTAATCCAAATACGTTTTATTTATACACGATGTTTAGTTCTCAAGCCACACAGACACGTTCCTGAAAATATTATTGGACATAGGAGAATTCAAAACAGGTATTTATGTTAAAAACATTGATTTCGAACATTTATTACCTTTGGTACGGGTAGAGGAAGTGAAATAGGTGCTTTGTTATTAATGGAGCTGTTAGCAGAAGAGGAGTACTAGTAGGTATGAAACCCGCCACACAGTCATTGTAGCAGCTGGCTGTGGTAAGCGCGCGCATCTAGAAGCCGAAAGACGACACCTTCGTGGGTAGTCTGATCCCTTCAGCATGGACGTGGGATAAGCGAGAAAAATGCTGCTTGCAGCATCAGCCAGCATCATTTTTAGTGGACCAGACTACCCATGGCACAGGGGAAGTGAATCAAGGCAAGTTCTGCTTTGTGCTTCTTTGCAAGACTCGAGAGCTCTCTGGCGCCTCCTCCTTTAACATCACTCGTGGCGGGCAATACAAAATTACATAAATGCATTTATAGTAAAAACCAACATTCGTGATATGGGAAATAAACTTTAAAAATACGTATTGTAAAGGAAAAATACTGGTGAAGTGCTACTTCACCTACTTCACCTGAATAGCCGCCACTGACACACTCCAAATTTTCCCGAATTTGAAGAATCACCCATATATATGAAGAAAATGACCCTTGAACGATACCAAATGGTTATTTCTCATGTATTAAAGCTCCCTAAGCTTAGATGAATTTTCCCTTCACCATCCAGTAATCACTCGTGGTGTATAGTGGTTAAGGCTGCTGGTTACAGTGCTAGCGATCACAAATTCCATTCAAAATTTAATGTTAAGAATAGGTCTTAAAAAGGTGGTAGGGTTTGGTGAAGGAAGGAAGAGAGAGGAAAAGGAAGAGAAGTAGAAGATAAAAGAAAAATATTTTATTTCCAGTTTCACTTGGGATTACTAGCAACACCATCTAACAGGTATCATGGGAGGCATTCAAGCTTTGGAGGGGGAGGAAGCTTATTGCGCGACAAAATGGTCTTTTCCCATTATGCGTTGTTAAAAGAACCCATCTTACTTGGATCAATTTCTAATTGATGTATCTAACAACTACTTTAATTGTCACTACCTTTTTAAAAAAATTCTGGCTACTGGGATTTTGGAAAAAAATAACATAAGAAAAAACAATTTGAACCTACATAGGACTTCTGTCTTTCCTCTTCTGCAGTAAAGTTAACTGATGCCAGCTGACAGATAGTAACAACTCATTGCACAAACCAACAAAATCTAGTATTTAAACACACCGGTACAACTCGTGATTGTATTTTAACCAATACAGTCTAATGTAATAAAAAAAATTGTAAACAGACAAGTTTTTTGATAAATTGCCTCGTTACATATATCACATTAAAAAGCTTTTTCTCCTTTATGTGTAAGCAGATGAGTTTTGACAGAACTTCTTTGAGAAAATGTTTTGCCACAAACATCACATTTGAAACGTTTTTCTCCAGTATGAGTATGCAGATGAACTTTGAGATAACTTCTTCGAGAAAATGTTTTGCCACAGATATCACATCTGAAAGCTTTTTCTCCTGTATGTGTAAGCACATGAGATTCCAAAGTACTTCTTAGAGAGAATGTTCTGCAACAGAAATCACACTGGAAAGCTTTTTCTCCTGTATGAGTAAGCAGATGACCTTTGAGATGACCTTTTTGAGAAAATGTTTTGCCACAAACATCACATTTGAAAGGTTTTTCTCCTGTATGAGTAAGCAGATGACCTTTGAGATTACCTCTTTGAGAAAATGTTTTGCCACAAACATCACATTTGAAAGGTTTTTCTCCTGTATGGTTAAGCAGATGACCTTTGAGATTACCTCTTTGAGAAAATGTTTTGCCACAAACATCACATTTGAAAGGTTTTTCTCCTGTATGAGTAAGCAGATGATCTTTGAGATAACTTCTTTGAGAAAATGTTTTGCCACAAACATCACATATGAAAGGTTTTTCTCCTGTATGAGTAAGCAGATGATCTTTGAGATGACCTCTTTGAGAAAATGTTTTGCCACAAACATCACATTTGAAAGGTTTTTCTCCTGTATGAGTAAGCAGATGATCTTTGAGATGACCTCTTTGAGAAAATGTTTTGCCACAAACATCACATTTGAAAGGTTTTTCTCCTGTATGGCTAAGCAGATGACCTTTGAGATTACCTCTTTGAGAAAATGTTTTGCCACAAACATCACATTTGAAAGCACTTTCTCCTGTATGGTTAAGCAGATGACCTTTGAGATGACCTCTTTGAGAAAATGCTTTGCCACAAACATCACATTTGAAAGGTTTTTCTCCTGTATGGGTAAGGAGATGATCTTTGAGATAACTTCTTTGAGAAAATGTTTTGCCACAAACATCACATATGAAATGTTTTTCTCCTGTATGAGTAAGCAGATGATCTTTGAGATGACCTCTTCGAGAAAATGTTTTGCCACAAACATCACATTTGAAAGGTCTTTCTCCTGTATGAGTAAGCAGATGATCTTTGAGATGACCTCTTTGAGAAAATGTTTTGCCACAAACATCACATTTGAAAGGTCTTTCTCCTGTATGAGTAAGCAGATGATCTTTGAGACGACCTCTTTGAGAAAATGTTTTGCCACAAACATCACATTTGAAAGGTTTTTCTCCTGTATGAGTAAGCAGATGATCTTTGAGATGACCTCTTTGAGAAAATGTTTTGCCACATACATCACACCGGAAAGCTTTTTCTCCTGTATGTGTAAGCCGATGAGTTTTGAGAATACCTCTTATAGAAAATAGTTTGCTACATATTTCACATTTGAAAGGTTTTTCTCCTGTATGAGTAACCAGATGAGTTTTGAGATTGCTTCTTCGAGAAAATGTTTTCCTACATACATCACATTCGAAAGCTTTTTGTCCTATATGTGTTAGCAGATGAGACTTGAGACTACTGACATCACCGGAGACACTTTGTGCACCAGTATGATGACTTAAATCATAAAACTGGAACTGTTTATCAGTAAGCACGTGCTGATGTTTATTTTGTCGTTCTGAAGTACCTTTGGAATTTTGTTGTTCCGGAACCAGTATCTCTACATTTTGTACTGTATTGGATAATGGAGTGTCACTGTGTTCACACGCGTCTGTATTCTCAGTGTTAATGGACACAGGGATATTCATACAATTTTCTGTAAACAGACGTTCTTCGTTATTTCCTTCAGGTAACGTTGCCACAATTTCGTCGCAGGATGTCGATGTCTCTAACTTCGGAAGTGCTCCTATATCTAGCTCTATACCCTCACGTTTAATTTGACGTATCTCTACTAAATTGTAGGTTATTGGTATATCCTCACACTTAACAGCTTGTTCGTGTTTTACACATTGCGATTGGAAGTCTTCTTGTTTCATTTCTGTTCCATCGTATTGTAATGTCTCCATTATGTGACGTGGTTACTTACATACAGGACGGAACTATGACTAACTTCAGATGTACACACATCACCGAATTTATATAAAAATTGAGATTTCGTATTGTAAACCATATACCAAACAGTAGTTTTCTGTGTTTGCTTCAGTCGGTTAGGAGCTCCAGCTTCTCCTGTATCTCATAGGCCGTGACTGTTGATTTGTTTCGGGTATATTTCGTAGTTCACTCGGTATGTCTTATTCGCACTTCCTTCAAAACGATATTATGGCTGCCAATATGAAACCCTCCCCCCGTGGGAATTTCCGACACATATTTTTTTGTTGGTTTTGTCATCTAGTTTAAGATTTTAGTTGTTTGCCCCTTATCAATTACATCATATCTCCGGAAAACTCCGAAAATCCGCAGAAAATGAGATTGTTTTAATTTTTTTTTAAATCTTTGCTCTTTGATGCTAATATTCCTAGGGAATTTCTGAATCACATAATTTTTGTGCTATTGCCATATAGTTTAAGGTTTCAGTTGTTTTCCCCTTACCAATTACAGCATGACAAAGAATACTTAAAAAAATCCTGATGCTGAAGGGATGAAAGCGATTGAAAACCTGGCAGAACACACTTCATATTCTAATTTAACATCTGTGAATGATAATTTATCTTATCAAACCTTCCACAGTCACTACCAAACTTTCTTGACTGAAGTTAGAGAAGGGACATTCGGTAAAACAGCACAATTTTGGATTGGTAATATGAACAAAGTGTCATTGATTTTGAGATTTCAGCGAGCAACTAATGAAAACAACTTTGCATACACTCTGCATGTTTAGAAGATATGATTCCCCTTTTCACCATCACAATTGTGCCAGATATCTCGTAGTCCACATACTCACCCTTTTGAACCTGCAAGGGACACACTTGAAGCAGAAGAATTACTTCGCAATAACGGTGTCAGTGACTGTAGATCATAAGTTCCGAGTTCCAGAAATTCTGTGGAATTCCGTGTTTTCCGGGTTTTACGGGGATATGCTGTAATTGATAAAGGGCAAACAACTGAAACCTCAATCTGGATGGCAATACCAACAAAAAAAACATATGAGTCAGAAATTTCTCTTGAATATTAGAAGCAACGAACAAAGATTTTAAAAAATAAAACATTGTCATTTTCTCCGTATATATGTAGTTTTTTCGGGTTTTCCGGGGATATGTTGTAATTGGTAAGAGGCAAATAACTGAAAACTTAAACTAGATGACAATACCAACAAAAAAATATGTGAGTCAGAAATTCCCTGGGCATATTAGGGGCAAAGAACAAAGAAAAATTAAAACAAACACGTTTTCTCCGGATTTCCGGGGTTTCCGGGTAAATGCTGTAATTGATAAGGGGAAAACAACTAAAGACATAAACTAGATGGTAATACCAACAAAAAATATGTGAGTCAGAAATTCCCTGGGCATATTAGGTGGAAAGAACAAAGAAAAATTAAATCAAACTAATTTTCTCCAGATTTCCGTAGTTTTCCGGGGTTTACGGGTAAATGCTGTAATTGATAAGGGGTAAACAACTAAAAACTGAAACTAGATGGCAATACCAACAAAAAAATATATGAGTCGGAAATTCCCACGGGGGGGGGGGGGGGGATGGGGGGTATACAGTAGACTACGCTCTAATGGTAGACTATTACAGTTTATTTTCTTGCATAGCTAGGAGTCGATTGGAAGTTCCCCCCTTCTAAAGATGGGCCTCTGCACCCACAGCAAAACACTTGAAACTTTAAAACAGTTTACCAAACAAACTTAAATTATATAACAAATACGTAGTTTTAGATCCTCTCTTAAGACATATTTGATTGACGACTGCTTTCATTCCGTTCAGAAATAACCAGGAACCACAGAATTTAGCAATAACCACTTCTGAACAGAAAAGTGATTCTACTGGACATTTAAAAATTTTAGTTTACTTTGATTATAATTTGTTTATAAGTCGTAGTACATTAAAGATGTTATGGGACCAATATATTACTATTTAAATTGTTATTGTATTTTATCACCCTCTTCATCGAAAGTTGTCCAAATGTTTGGCAGGCACCAACAGAGACTAATACAACTTTTGAATTTGTCTGATTAGCTTCAACTAAAAATGTTTAGTATAGCAGGAGTTAAATCGAATACAACGCTAATCTGTGCTGCGATATACAGTTATTAAAAAGGGTTAATAGCAAGGATAGGTTTTTATTACAAAAGCTAGGGATGCCATATTTCCAAGAGTAAAAAAAGCGTGCGTGGAACGCCACGCGATAGAAGTGAAACTTGTTTTAATTTTTTGATATTTTCAGTTTTGGATTATTGGATTTTTTAAATTTTGGATTGTTGGAATTTTCAATTTAGGATTGTTGGATTTTTTGAATTTGGGATTGTTGGACTTTTTAACATTGGGCTTTTGGACTTTATAATTTTGGATTTTTTAAATTTACATTTTTTTTTATGTTGGAGTTTTTTTATTTTTTTATTTCGGAATTTTTTAATTTTAGATCTTTGAATTTTTTTATTTTTTGGATTTTAAATTGTCGATATTTGATTATTTTGTTTTGGATTTTTTGATTTTCAAATTTTGGATTGTTAAATTTTGGATTTTTTAATTATGTATTTTTTATTTTTTAATTTAGAAATTATGATTTTTTAAATTGTGGATACTTGGATTTCTTAATTTTGGATTTTTATTTTTTAAATTTTGGATTTGTTGGACTTTTTAATTTTAGATTTTTTAATTTAGGTTTTTTTAATTTTTAATTTTTTTAAATTTTGGATCTTTGAATTTTTGTATTTTTTCTTTTGGATATTTAGAATCATATATTTTGGATTTTGAATTTTTTAAATTTTGGATAAGCCTATCATTCAGTTGACTGTTTTCTGTTCAGTCCGTTCCGTCACACCTTACTAATTTTGTGACGATTTTGAGCGTTACACAAGCTCTGGATTTACCCTTATCGTGGCTAAAGAAGCTTCACTTCAAAAAGACGACACATTTGTGGATACCTATCTACAAAATAACTAAATAAGGTTATTTTATAGCCCTTATTATTCATAGAGCAAAGGAAATATAATGTCTTGGTAATATCATTAAAATTTTCAATTATGTATAATTATGCAACTGAACTGATTTAGTTTACATTTAACAAGTAATTATAATATTCAAGTACTGGTATGTTGACTCAAAAGACAAAAGAATAAAATACTATGTTTCAATACATTCAATAGGCCTACTCTACATACAACTGTAAGTACTATAGTGATAATACAGTTGCCTCAAGATTTTTCACTTTTAATGCATTTTGACCTTCATTGGACCAAGCGTATTTCTCTGTAGGTCTTATCTTGTTAGATTTCTTACTTAAGACATAGATTCCTTAGAAGTGAAATGCTTTTAATTATATTGAATTATATAATATATTATATATATGCATTTATTTCTTATTTCTGCTTACAAGAGCTGGCAACCCTGCTATGAGCCTATTTATGTAAGCCAAGTACATGTCATGTATTCACACAGAAGTGCCTCAAAACGAAAAGATAGGAAATTTCCAAACTTTAGGCCGGTATTCATAGTCGGCGACTTAAGAACCGACTTTATAAAGCTGAACTTATTTAACAAGTCGACTTATATGTTTTTCGTATTCATAGTCCTCTTTAAAGTCGTACTTTATTAAGTCTGACTTCGTAAAGCTCTACTTATTCCACGCATTAAAGTCGAACTCAATAATATGAAAAATCACGCGTTCACTGCCGTAATAATTGAACTAGCCAATCATGTTGAAGATTTTTTCAGATTCTATGTAAAGCAAAGCCAACTGAGTACGTATTTCGCTATCGTGATATAAAAATACAGACGGCTCTGAGCATTGTAAACAAAGAATTCAATTCATCCAGTCATATTATGCAGCGTGTAAGTAAACTAATTAATAGTTTTTTTGAGAATATTCTGCGTATATATTAGCTTGGAGATCGTTCAGAATTAATACCGGTATGCTTATGTATTTATTTCGATATTAATTATTGTTTTATAGAAAGATTCAAAACTGCTTAGGAAGCTTTGGGCCGATATGAAATGCCAGCAGAGAGAAATGCTGATGAAAGATAGGCGATTGATGTCGTGTATGAAATAATTCCACCTGTTGTAATGGATTAACCAACAGAGTAAGATCACCTGGTGAAAGAAAAGGACGTGAAGATGGCTGAATAGCCGAAATACGAAAATTATTTTATAAAATTGACAGATATACTTTTTAATTATGTTTTATAATATTGGCAAATATAAATTTTAGATTTGACAAAGCTATGAGCTAATACTTTAACAAAAACATTTTATACGAGGGAATAGGTGGAATTATTTTATACACGACATACAAATCCCTCGTAGGAGATAAATAGCATGAAATTTATCAACACAAATAGGCGATTGATATTTCCAAAATTGTGTCTGCTTGAAACGAAATCTCTTTTTAAATTCATTGTCATTGTAGAATTTGAATAGATTCATCATGTTTCGCAAATAACGCTTTGGGGCGTGAGTTTCTTCTAATACTCGCCAAGATCCTAAAAATTACTATCCATGGTACTGGCTTAAACTGAAATAAGTCAGGGGGACCCTTGACTTGATAAAGTACGACTTATTTCGACAAATAAGTCGTACTTTAGTGACTATGAATACCAATAAGCTCGACTTTGTCAAGTCTGACTTTATAAAGTAAATACGTCATAAGTCCGACTTGTTTGTGTCAGAAACTCAACTTAAGACGAGATTAAAGTTCGACTTGGATATAAGTACGACTTATTGCGACTATGAATACCGGCCTTAGGCCGGTATTCATAGTCGGCGACTTAAGAACCGACTTTATAAAGCTGAACTTATTTGACAAGTCGACTTATATGTTTTTCGTATTCATAGTCTTCTTTAAAGTCGTACTTTATTAAGTCTGACTTCATAAAGCTCTACTTATTCTACATACTAAAGTCGAACTCAGTAATATGAAAAATCCCGCGTTCATTGCCATAACAATTGAATTAGCCAATCGCGTTTAAGATTTTTCAGATTTCGTGTAATGCAAAGCCATCTGGTTACGTATTTCGCTTTTGTGATATAAAAATACAGACGGCCCTGTGCATTGTAAACAAAGAATTCAATTCATCCGGTCATATTATGCAGCGTGTAAGTAAACTTACCAATAGTTTCTTGAGAATATTCTGTGTATATATTAGCTTGGAGATCGTTCAGAAGTAATACCGGTATGCTTATGTATTTACTTCGATATTAATTATTGTTTTACTGTGATTCAAAACAGATTAGGAAGTTTGGGCTGATATGAAGTGCCAGTAGAGAGAAATGCTGATGAAAGATAGGCGACTGATATTTCCAGAATTGTGTCTTGTTGAAATTAAATCCAGTTTTAAATTCATTGTCACTGTAGAATTTGAAAGGATTCATCATCTTTCTCAAAAAACGCTTTGGGGTGCGAGTTTCTTCTAATATCTCGCCCAGATCCTCAAAATTACTATTCATGGTTCTGGCTTAAACTGAAATAAGTCAGGGGGACCCTTGACTTGATAAAGTACGACTTATTTCGACAAATAAGTCGTACTTTAGTGACTATGAATAGCAATAAGCTCGACTTTGTCAAGACTGACTTTATAAAGTAACTACGTCATAAGTCCGACTTATTTGTGTCAGAAACTCAACTTAAGATGAGATTAAAGTTCGACTTGGATATAAGTACGACTTATTGCGACTATGAATACCGGCCTAAGACTTATTACACATCTAATATATAAAGTCGAATGTGTGTTTGTGGGTATGTATGTATGTATGTATGTTTGTTCCTTATACAAATCTACATTTCTTTACCAATTTACACGGAATTTTGCACACATACCCAGTTAAGCCCGGGAAGTATAGCGGTCAACATTAAAATTCAAACAAAATACTCCTTCCCTTGAAAATTATATAATTTTTGAGAATATTATGCAAAAAAAATGAAATCCCATTCAGTTGTCAAGACAACAGTGTATAGTTTACACAGTTCACATGGGGCTCTGGACACTCCATAATAATTTATTGGACTTTAACGAATTCTGATGCTAACGTTTTGTGAAAATAATTCTTGAATAAAATCCACGAGAATAAAGCACATTGTAATGCAGTCACATAACTTTCTCTACCATCGACACAAGAAATATTTTCTCACTTCACATTTTGATGTACAATAAGAGGTCGTATTGCTGGGATAACTTAAGTGTGTGAGTATGCTATATCAGAAGTAGGTAAACAATCCTTTCCGCTTATACGTTATCCATAGCTGTATGCTTTGTATTAGTTGAGAAATAAGGATGTTTATCATAGGCCCTAAGCATGGGATGGAACATTTTGAGTCCTATGCTCGCAGTATTTTATGTCCCGGGTTTTAGGGGAGGAAAGTATGAAAGTGATACTGCATTTCTCTTATTTCAGAACCGAAACGATTGTATGGTAACATGAGAATGAGAAATAAAATTTTCCGTCAAGTCAATACAATCTTATTTAATTTATGTTTCTTCTTATTTCAAATCCTCCCAAGCATGATGTGTAGAAGCAACGGAATGCAGCTTTCGACATCCTCTATGAGCCATAAAAAGCTATATCTAGCTAGCTAGCTATATCTAGCTTTTTCTGATGGAATAGTTTGAGTGTGATAAATCTTTTTCTTCATTTCAAGTTTTACATACATATTATATAAGCACCTAGAGTTTCAAAATCGAAAGTCCTCCAAAAGTTAATTTCAAATTACAAAATACAAAGCCCGGGCGACGCTGGGCCTTTTCAGCTAGTACATTCATATTAAGCAGAAGATGTTATTTTTTCATAAGTCAGCTAACCGAAGATATATCCACTTCTTCGTGTTCCTATAGCTTATAGTGAAATGACTAATTCTTCTACAGTCGCATAATTTATTTGTTATACTAACTTGTATACAATCCAACAAAAAAGTCATAAATGATCAATGAACTGTTTTATCTATGTAGAATCACGCCACCAGTGGTGTATGGACGGGGGTCTTGAAAACCTAAAATTCTATTTAAGTTATTTAAGCTCCATTTTGTCAAATATTTAAGTCACTTTATTTAATAATAAAATACTGGACTTGTAGATGTAGACCTATTATATCCACTGTTCCATGTGTTATTTAACTTTTTTTTTTCTTATAACTCGTAACAACCTATTTAAGTTAGCATAGTATAATAAAAAAGTTTGCTATCTAGTTTTTCAGTATTATTTGTAGATCATTAAAAAGCAAACATGTACATTTACAATATTTAACCCGTGATCGCTCGCTCTACTAGAACTAACAACAGTGTATATATTTTAATAATTCGCTTATATCTTCAAAGAGAAAGTATTTTTGCTAGCAATGCTTTCTACGACATCTGTGCTTCAGCTGTAACACGATATCACACACGTTTCAGCAGCGGTATTAATAACAAAGCGGCGCAATTAATTCTATGTATAAAAGGTAAGTTTACGTGAAATTAATATTATTTTGTATTTCTGTTTCTTTTTCGCTTTTAAATGTTTTAATAACGCTATAATAATAGCAGTAATAATAAGGAAAAAAGTTACCAAGAATATGAACAAAATAATATTAAATTTTTTATTAATATGTTTTTAGTTTTGAAACTTATATGTCATTTAAGAATTGATTCTCTACCAACTGAAACCAGAAATTTGGATTTTATAATTTTTACAGAAAAATTAATTTAATGATCAAGAGTTCCTTCCAAAATTAAATATGTCTTAAAAAGGTAGGTAGGGTGAGGTAAAGGGAGGAAGGGAGAGGAATAGGCATTACTAGGAACACCATCTAGGAGGTATCGTGGGAGGCATTCGAGCTTTGGGGGGGAACCTAGTGTTAAAAGAAGCCATCATAGCAAACTCTGTGCCAAGGTAGCTCTTTTGCGTCTTCTAAGAATGCTGTCTCTTGGGAATGTATAGTAAGTAATAAGCTGTTCTTGCTTCTACTATATTTATAAAACTTTAAGAAGGTTATTTTTAAAGAGCTTTAAAAACCTGTGTTATTAATGGATTTTCTAAAAACACTAATTATTATTAAAAGACTTAAAAACGGTCATATATATAATGCATCCATTCTGTCAGCCTTAAAACATTCTATTAGTTCGTAATGGTGATAGGCCTATTATACACTATATATACGACGAACCTTAAGGGGATAAGACATATAGGCCTGTCACCATTCGAACTAAGGTCAGCCACCTTCATGTGCCGAATGCCCAAAATCTGGGAGCCTCAACCTCCTAGAACCCTCTGGGCCTCCATGGCCTGTAATAGGGAATACTTTACTTTACTTTTAATAAACTGATTGACTCACATGTTGGTCTATGTACGGCTTCAATAGTCCATAGCCCTACCTGAAACAAGAATAAATAACAATTAATTGCCATTGACACAAATCATAAAACATTTTCACAAGAATATTATTTTTGAAAGACGTCATATATTCGTACAAAAAATTCACTTGCTTAAAAGGACCGGAATTGGAAATTAACTTATGAAGGACTTTCGATTTTCAAATAATAGGTCATTATATAGGTAATTAGACTTTGAAATAGGAAGAACGATTTATCACACTCAAACTATTCCCTCAGAAAACGCATGATATAGCTTTTTATGGCTCATAGGGGATGTCGAATGTTGCATTCCGTTGCTTCTACACACCATGCCTGGTAGGGGTTCAAATAAGAAGAAACAGAAATTCAGCTAACATAAGATTGTATTGTCTTTGCGTTATATTTTATTTCTCACTCTCATGTTAGGCCTACCATAAAACCGTTTTGGGGATGAAATTAAACAGAAATGTAATATCACTTTCATACTTCTCTCTCCAAAAACCTGCGATATAATAATATAGGCCTACATATTACCATACCTCATATTGTTTTCTCTATGTCCAGGGTACAAAAGTTATGTGACTGCATTATTTTCGTGGATTTAATTTTTTAATATTTATTTATTTATTACATGGATTATATTAATAGTTCTCTAATTTGTCAAGTCTCGTTTCACTTATTTCCAAAGCCCTGTGTGAAGACTGCCAACAATACTGTTGTCAAGTGAACTTTGATTTGCGATAATTCTGTCTAAAAAGGGATTAAATATTCTCAAAAACATGTAATTTTTGGCATTTAAAATCAAAAGTTTTCAAAATCCTTTCTTAGTGAGCACCAACATTATGAAACGAAGGTACTGCCAAAATGTCAAGTCGCTACCTATTATAGTTTAGGCTCTACGTTGATTCTCTGTCAGTCAGTCAGGACAAAGCCTTATATATATGATAATACTGGTCTGCAATATAATACAGGGAGACCCAATGAAGTATGAACCGGCTGCGCGGTGTTTTTCCGGTTCGCGTTGGCGACGCGCGTTGCTGTCTGCGTCTATCGTAGAATGACATTGATGCAACCAAATAGCAATTTTCCCTAACTATCATGGATTGCTATTAAATTCCGGAATAGTACTTTTTCAGATTACCTGCTGAATGGGAAAATGTTCGTCCGTTTGTCTGTACGATAACTCGAATATGCTTTATCATATTTTAATGAAACTTCGTATACATATTTGTATACTCCATAAGAAGAACCAAATTGATTTTGGACCAAATCGGTTGACAGTTAGCGGAGTAATGACCAATTAACGATAAAATGCATTTTTTTAAATAACAAATTTGCATCAATCGATACATTTCAATATACTGTACTAGCATGTGCTCGCGGCTTCGCCCGCGATAATTATTTCAAAAATTAAAAATTAAGAGCATAATATAGTTAGTTAAATCATTATATTTATTAACACCTAATTCGCGTGGACTACATACCACGATTAGATAGCATCGCCTGGTAAAAGCGACCTCAGATTCGAGTTCCTTGGTCCAGAAAATCCCTGTATAGTGAGTTTCGTCCAAATAAACAATGTTTGACCATATTAGAGCTTACAACATTCAAGCGATAGCGAAAGTTTAATTTCGAAGGTATGACAAAAATAGACAAAGCAAACTGTAATTGTCAAACTTCCATTTAATTTAATTCCAAACCCATCTGAAACCCCAACAATATGCTTTAATGTCAAATGTGATTCGGATTTGATAATTCTCTGTAAAAAGGGATTAAGTATTCTCAAAAACATTTTATTTTTGGCATTTAGAATCAGAATTTTTCAAAATCCTTTCTTAGTGAGCACCTACATTGTGAAACGAAGGTACTGTCAAAATTCCAAGTCTCTACCTGTTATAGTTTAGGCTCTACGTTGATTCCTGTCAGTCAGTCAGGACAAAGCCTTTTATATAAAGAGAGATAGCATGTGCCCGCGGCTTCGCCCGCGATAATTATTTCAAAAATTAAAAATCAAGAGCATAATAGTTATATCATTATATTTATTAACTCCTAAATCACGTGGACTACATACCACGATTAGATAGTATCGTCTGGTAAAAGCGTCCTCAGATTCGAGTTTCTTGGCCCAGAAAACCTCTGTATAATGAGTTTCGTCCAAATCGAACAACGTTTGACCATATTTAGGCCTATATTGATTATCCCACTTATAATAATAATAATAATAATAATAAGAATAAACCTCTTCGGGATTAGGTTGAAAATTTCATATGTATGCGTGCCTTGACATTAAAAACAAATGAATCGACCAGCGTGAGCTACAACATTCGAGCGATCGCGAAAGTTTCCTTTCCAAGGTTTGACAAAAATAGCCAAAGTCAGCTGTAATTGATTTGACATTGAAATAAATTACGCTTCGAAAACCCAAAAAATGCACGTTTTCTGCCCGTTTTTCACTCATTTTTGGCATTTAGAATCAGAATTTTTCAAAATCCTTTCTTAGTGAGCATCTACATTAGGAAACGAAGGTACTATCAAAATTCCAAGTCTCTACCTGTTATAGTTTAGGCTGTACGTTGATTCCTGTCATTCAGTCATTAAGTCAGTCAGGACAAAGCCTTTTATATATATAGAGAAGAGATTTGTACGGCTTCAGATGATTTGGCAAAATTAAAGGAATATTGGCATGATAATTCTTTAACACTGGCCGTGTGTAGGCTAAGGTGAGAAGGTTGAGTCGAACTGAAAAATTCAATGCCATAGCCAGGATTTGAATTTTTTTAGTCTGACTCAACTTTTCCATAAAGGAAAGTTGACATGAGGAATTTGTTCCCCCCAGCTGTGTTTAAATTCCTGTTAGCATCGAGGACATATCAGGAGTTCGGGATCTGTGCCTGTACAGTAGGGTAGGCCATGGAACTGTCGCTTATCAATTCTTTCTACTGTCGGTGTATTTAATGGAGTAAATTTCAACTGATATTAATTTAAATGGATATGATACAGGACGAAATGGTGAAGATGATTCATGGCATGTAAATATCCAATTTGACATTTGCCTTTACGACTGGGGAAACCATGGGAAAAAAAGTGTGCGTGGAACGCCACGCGACGGAAGTGAAACTTGTTTTAATTTTTGGATTTTTTCAATTTTGGAATATTGAATTTATAATTTTTTTTATTTTGAGTTTTTAATATTGGGTTTTTGGACTTTTTAATTATGGTTTATTAAATATTTTATAGTTTAATTTTTTTAATTTTGGAATGTTGGATTTTTTAAATATTTAATTTTGAATTTTTGAATTTTGGCATTTTAAATTTTAGGTCTTTGAATGTTTAATTTTTTATTTTTTAAATTAGAATACTTTTATTTTCAAATTTTGGTTATTTTATTTTTTTAATTTAGGGTATTTTAATGTTTTTATTGGGAATTTTTGGATTTTTTATTTTTAAAATTTTGGATTTCTGGACTTTTCAATTTTGTATCTTTGAATTTTTTAGTTTTGAAATTCTGTATTTTTTAATTTTTTTTACTTTTAATTTTTTTTTAATTTTGGATCTTCGACTTTTTTAATTTGGATTTTTACACTTTTTAAATTTTGAATTTTTGGATAAGCCTAATCATTGAGTTCATTGTTTTCTGTGCAGTCCGTTCCATAACACCTCACTAAATTCGTGACGATTTTTAGTGTGACACTAATTTCGTGACGATTATTGAGCATGTCACAAGCCTTGGAACTACCCCTACCGCGGCTGAATTAGTTTTACTTCAAAAAATCCATGTCAAATTGGCCGGCTCCAGGATTTGAACCTGGGACCTCCTGAACGCGAGTCCAAGACGTTACCATTTCAGCCACCTTGCTGGGTATTTGTTCTGTTAATATTCTAGTTATCCCACTTATTCCTTCACATAAGCTTATCAACCTTTCTAAAGAGATAGTGGTCTAAGACTCAAAAGTTTCTGAAACATTACCTACTTGCTCCATCTGGCATTTTGTTACATCAGTTTATCTGATTTTGTTTCCTCATGAAGGCATAACTATTATTTGTCAAATGTTGTCGTAGCTGTACTTTTCTCGGGAGTATGAGGATCCTAATTGCAAACCCGGCTATATCCGTTTCGAAAATAAAGACAAATTTGCAGATTTCTAATGAAAGTTTAATGGACATACACTAAATATGTCATATGACATGCGTACACTTTTATTATAAATTAAAATATCTATATGTATATTTTTTAATGGAGAATGCCGGGTTTGCTAATAGACTCCTTGTATGGGATGTCGTCATTTCTGGCATCTCCTTTTCCGATGCCAATACTGCCATCATTACCTTTAACAATCGCTGTAAGGCTCAATGTTAGTATTTTGTTTTTCCCCCCGTCAAGCCTGTACAAATCAAGATGGCAGTTATTGTTGTGAGTTGTAAAAAACAAGTTAGGTACCATCACCTCATTTTGGCACTAAAATATCTCAATTAGGTAAGCTTTTATGTGTTATTTCATATGCTGAGATCTTTCGGAACATATTATGATGATTATAATATTTATGAATATATTTAAATTTTAGAATAGCCGCTAAATCATTTGAACAAGCGGAGGAATTCAAATATCTGGGAACAGTAATTACAGATACAAATAATATTAAGGCGAAGTTAAGTCTCGACTCAAATCAGGAACTGCTTGTTTTATGCAGTTCAGAATCTCTTTTCTTCTCTTCTGTCCAGAAATCTAAAACTTAAGATTTATAAGACTGTTATCATGCCTATTGTATTATATGGATGTGAAACATGGCCGCTAACTGATCAGGAAGAACGTAGTCTGAGAGTGTTTGAAGACAGGGTGGCTAGAAAAGTATTTGGGCCCAAGAGGGATGACAATGGGGACTGGAGAAAATTGCATAACGATGAGCTTCAGGACCTGTACGCCTCACCAGATATCGTAAGGGTAATTAAATCGTGAAGGATGTAATGGGCTGGACATGCTGCATGCATACATCTCAAAAGTATTGATTGGGAGACCCAAAGGGAAAAGACCACGTGGAAGGCCTAGACGTAGGTGGGAGGACAATCTTAGAATGGATTTATGGGAAGTAGTATTTTTAGGGGATGAATGGATGGAGTTAGCACAGAATAGGGTTGAATGGCGGACTTATGTAAGCGCGGTAATGAACCTCCGGGTTCCATAAAATAGATAATATTCCTTTAAGATAGCTTGCTTAGGAATTGTCTGTTGCCATTGAGTAAGTAAGTAAGTAAGTATCATTACGAATAATTTCACTGAATATGGGTGGTTATAAAGCCTAACCACCATGCGGGACCATAACCTACAAAATGTTCTTTTTATTTCAGTTCGTGTGTTATGATAACAAGGAAGAAGTAGGATGTTCATGGATATCTGATTTTGGAAAATTCAGATGAAACTATATACGAAATATTGGGTGAAATACCCAGCGATACTGAATCGGGAGATGAGTTTTTCTCTGACGATGAAGACACGGAGTAAATGAGTCAAAAAACTGTTTCCTTATGTATCGCTCAAAATGAGTCTCATTTCTTGTGTTAACTGCTGTATTGGATAGTGGTCTCGCAATGAAATCACCATTTTTCCAAATCACAAACTTATGTATTTCGTAATTTCAAAATTTGGGCCTCTTACTTAAAAAAATATTAGTGTATTTTATTTTTTAATTTATTTTCCCCCAATTTTCCTGAATATGTGCTTTAAAGGGTTCGGATATTTGTCTTCATAAAGGAATAGGCATAGGGAGTATCAGAGAGGGCCAATACAATTTGCAGGTGCGTGGGCAAAGAGAGTTAAGTCCACTTTCTAGTTACTGAGAATTAAGAGTGACTTAAAACGCTTTACCCTCCCAACATAGCTTTAGAGATGGATAAAGCCTTGAGAGAACATTTTTATCTATAACTCTAAGGACATATCTCAATTTCTGAGGATGGTGGACTTAACTCTCTTTGCCCACGCACCTGAGAATGCAGTTGATGTACTTATCTTTTGAGCTTTAGTTAGAAACTTACACTGGAAAGTTATTTGGATTACATTATCTGGTTCAACTGATTCTGTGGACATTAATAAATCTACAGAAGCAATCAACAAAAGGTTTTATTTTTAGGGAAGTCTGAGCCCTTTGTTTTTACATCTCTGTTCAGTAATGCATGCAATTAGTAGAACTAAGCCTTCCAGAAATGATAGCTTATAACATTTAGATGTAGATGTAGATATCTCGTCCTGTAGATCGTATGTTGAGCGGGGCTCAAAGATATAGAACATGTCAGATCAAAAAATACATGCATGTTATTGCAAGCTGCCAAATTTATCCAAGCTGGATAAATCACTATTTAAAAAAGAACCACTCAAATAATAATGGTGATCAATTAAATCAAATATATTTTACATTGATTGAAATTACATGCATTTTTGCTATATTTTCTGCAACAAAACTGATCATGCTAAGCTCCCCTCGCTTCCGAGCCTTGCATGCACCTTCCTATGCCATGAAGCTGCCCACTATAATATCATATACGCATAAAAATATACAAAATAACAATGTTAATAAAATGACTCTGCACCATTTTATATATATATATATATAAAATGACCCTTGAACCATATAAAGTATTAAAGTTCCGTAAGCTTAGATGAATTTTCCCTTCACCATCCAGCAATCACTAGTGGTGTAGTGGTTAAGGCTGCTGGTTACAGTGCTAGCGATCACGAGTTCCATCCAAACTTTAATGTTAAGAATAAAAAGGTAGGTAAAGTGAGAGAAAGGGAGGAAGAGGATAAAGGAAAGAATTTTTTTTCGAGATTCACTTTTGGAATTAAAACCAACACCGTCTAGGAGGTATTGTGGGAGGCATTCAAGCATTGGTAGAGGGGGAAGCCTAGTGTGAGACAAAACTGTTTTTTCCCATTGTTCGTTGTTAAAAGAAGCCATGATACTTAGATTTCCGTCAAATTTCTAATTCATGTATGTAACAAATACTTTCATTGCCACTAGCTTTTTTAAAAAAATACTGACAACTGGGATTTTGAAAAAAGAACATAATAAAAAAATTCAAGACCCACATAGGATTTCTGTCTTTCCTCTTCTGCACTGAAGTTACTGATGCCAGCTGGCAGCTAGTAAGAACTCATTGCACAATCCAACAAAAGCTATTATTTATACATACAAATCGTGATTGTATTTTAATCAATACAGTCTATTGTAATAAAAAAAAAACTTGTAAACAGACAAGTTTACATATATCACACTAAAAAGCTTTCTCTCCTGTATGAGTAAGCAGATGGGGTTTAAGATTACTTCTTTTGAGAGACTGTTCTGCTTCAGACAACACACTGCAGGGGCGTATTCAGAGGGGGGGCTGAGGGGGCTGCAGCCCCCCCCCGAAACGTTAATTAATGCTAGTATGTTGCACATAAGGGAACTTTAATTTCACAGATAGTAGACAATTTAATTGCACGTCTTGACTCATAAAAGGTTCGGCATTTTATTCTCTACTAACCATTTTTTTTAGGAAAATTTCATTTTTTTCGTTGCAGTTTTACCTATTTTGTTTCAGAATGAACTTTTTCAACATTACAAAGCAATCTAGTAATTCCTTAGCTATGAGACATTCATTAATAAATGTAGTAAACATAACAATAATAGAAAACATAATATTACAGTAGTTATATAAAATACTTAAATACTTTTTATTTGCTTTTATACTACTGTATATTCCTTTTTTAAAAATATGGATTTAGAAATATTAAGTCATATTTTCAATTTTTAATGTCATATTTTCATAAATTTAAGGTCATTTTCAGGCATCTTTAGTTAAACAACTTATGAGTCCTAGTGATGAAAGTGTTAGGCTTAGCACAGCCCCTCCCGAAAAGAAATCTAGGATACGCCCCTGACACACTGGAAAGCTTTCTCTCCTGTATGAGTAAGCATATGAGTTTTGCAACGTTAGAGAAGATTTTGGTTTATATATAATAAGATTTAGTAGTATTTATATAATGCAGAATATGACAAAGTGTTGCTTAAGGAAGAATATGCTATATCACATATATATAAATAATGACTGCTTCTATTTACAGGACTACAAACCCATATAAATAATACACTTGAAAGCTGGAAGAGCATGAGGTTAGTGCCCTAGAGGCCGTAGATACCATCTCCAAAACAAAGGTCAGGGAAGGAAGTACAGAACCAAATAGCAGTCAAGCATAAACCGCCAAAGTTCAAAATATAAGTTTAATATATATAAACTGCACAATTGTATACAATATTAAAGATCCTTGATTACGTAAAGACTAGAATACATTGATACATACAATGTAAGGTATCTGACTAAAAAACAACTCAATATAATAAGAGTAGGTAAAACACCAATGTATAATTCCTAAACATTGTAGTAAACTTGTGACAATAAACTGATGTATAAAATAATTTGAATATCCAAAGCACCTACTTCCAGAATCCTGAGTTTGAGTATAATATCCTCTAAATGGAACTCACTATTAATTATAAGATAAATTCAATATGTTAACTATAATTAGGCCTATCTAATTTATTTCATAACAATTTCCATAAAGGGTAGTTCTTTATATGTTATAATAATAATAATAATAATAATAATAATAATAATAATAATATTTTTACCTTGTAAACATTTGTACATGCAATAGGTATTGTCAGGTGTTAAGACTATAAAGTAGTGAACTAATTCAATAAAAACTATTTACATTTGAAGTTGAAAGTTCAAAGAATTTGTTGATGGCATATAAAGGTGTGGCTGCTAAGAGCCTCCATGTGCACTTTTTGAACTTTGCAATAGGCAGATTCCAGGCCATGTCCGGGAGTGTGTTGAACATATTCAGTTTTAGGTAATGGTTTTTTACCCTACTCAATCTGGTGTGAGGGATGTCAAGCATACGACTGCCTCTCGTATTGTGCTCGTGAGTATTAAATCTACGGGGCAGGGTGTCAAGTTCTTTCCTCACATCCACCAGGCATACATAGGTGTATAAACTATAAACAGTCATTATTTGTTCATTTATGAATAAGGGTTTGCAGTGGGCATCATAATCAGCATCTGCAAGTAACCTTACTGCCTTCTTCTGCAGCAAAAGAATACGTTTTACATCTGTAGCTGCACCCCATAGAATAAGACCATAAAGTATTAAGCTTTGGAAAAAAGCAAGATAGCACACTCTTACATAGCTTTTGTGGAGGCAGTTCTTCAGTCTTCTTAAAAGACATAACACTCTTGACAGCCTGCAGCAAACATGTTCAATGTGAGTGCTCCAAGTTAGTTTATTATCGACCATAATACCTAAAATCTTGACGCTATCCACCTCAAATTGCAAGTTCTTTAAGGAAAACGTTATTGATTGTGTCTTGTCCTTATTTAATTGAAGATAGTTTGCACTGAACCATGTTGAAACTTCCTCGAGAGAGTGCGTCATAGCTTCTGAGAGTTCCTGTCTGGTTTCCTTTACATTGATCAGCGTAGTGTCGTCCGCGTAGCAGACAATCTTGCCCTTTGCACTAATGTCGTTCATCATTATGATGAAAAACAAGGGTCCCAGCACGGAACCTTGTGGGACGCCGTACACCACAGGTCTTGCTTGAGAGTACTGTCCGCCAACATAAACAAGTTGATTTCGTCCCCTCAGGTATGAACTCAACAGATTCAGGGATGCCTCCTCAATGCCATAAAAGTTCAGTTTGTCGAGAAGAACTCCGTGGTCAATTGTATCGAAGGCCTTACTAAGATCACATAACGTGATCCCTGTGAAGCTTCCGATCTCGAAACCATTTAAGATTTCACTGACTACTTTGTCAATTGCATCAATGGTAGATAAACCAGTTCTAAAGCCATACTGTATGGTGGCTAGTAGGTTATTTTCCTCAAAATATCTGTAATTATATCTGTTAATTATAATTAGGCCTATTTAATTTAAATAACAGCCCCAAGAATCATAACATTCTAGAATAAGGTAACTATTATTCAAACTCCACCATTTCATTACAATTTACATAAAGGGGAGTACTTTCTGTTAATTATAAGTAGGTCTATATGATTTATGAAAATGACGAAGGACGGTTAAGAGGGAATACAACATTCACCAAAACCAGACCATAAGTTGAAAACTTTAAACAGGGTAGCGCATAGAATGAAATAATAAGGCAAGGCCTAAAACAGAGTCAACTGCTAAGATATGCTATGCAAGGTAATTAAGAAAAATTATGTTTCATTTATAATAGGTGACAAGTCAACAGGAAAATGTATACCGCATGAAAAAGACAGGATTAAGGAAAATCCAAATAGCAATATTTCCAGAGCACGGTAACTACACTTCAACACATTAAATGTAGGCAAGAATAAATTTGATACTATAAGGGGAATATGTAAGCAGAAAACCGGCAAGCTGACACTTTGCGACCCACCCGGCTCCCCTTTCCATCGGCCTGGTCGCCTTCTCCGCCAGCCTACCGCGCATCATCCCGCGCGCATCTTCCCCGCTTGCTGTGTTAAGCCCGGAGCTTGCTCTAATAATTGCAATTACCATTATAAAAAACAAAATAAAATTTCACGAATTATAGAAAATGTCGAACAATTAAAAAAATACCCTTGTGCCAAACATCACATTTCACGATCTTTAAACACCGATTTGATAATATAAAAAATCGAAAATTACATAATATTTCCCAATTTTTAAAAACGCCGTGTTATGATATAAAACATGGCTCAATCGATGCAGAAAAATTCCCTTGCACCATCAGTACTCTTTTCGTAACAAACAAAACATTTCAAAATTTGAAAAAGCGATTCTTGCGTTAACACTCGCGAATGCATGAAGTCACCCTTAGTACCAATAAATACATGAAATCTTTCTTCACTGCTCAACTGTCATTCGCGGCGTAGTGAGTTCAGACTCCTAGCTATAACGCTAGAGGTTCCGATAGATAGGTAGGGTGAAGAGGAGGTGAGAGGAAGAGAGGAAAGAGACGGGAAAGAAAGAGAAGAAGAGAATAAAGGAGAAATAAATTATTTTTCTCCCCACCCAAAACCCCTACTTTCCACGCGGGTAGTGGTGGGGGACTCGGGTGGGTCGCAATGTGTCATTTTCCCAGAAAACCAAACTGTAATATCATTGAGACATACAAAATATTTATATATTAACATTGGTTTAATAAGGAACCAAAATGTAGGCTACCCCAAAGCTTTATAATATAATACCAGAAAGACTAGAATGATCCGGGCAATATTACAACAAATCGGCAAAATGGGAATTTAGCTAAAGTATCAAATGCTTAGTAGATACAGATACACTGAATATTCCTACGTGAGCACGATTACTCACTAAAATACACAGGTAATCTTTTTATAGGCTAGAATGTGAAAACTTGAAAACTACCATTGACCCATAAATATATATGAGATACCAACATATTTTATGGCTGACCTTACAGTAATCTGGACTAAAATAAGTCTATAGATTGCATACGATAAGTAAATGCTATCTGAGCAAGTATTTAACATAACAGGGCATCAGCCGCAATAGGTAACACTAACTGGAAAATTTGTTAATATGGCATAATTACACTTGTGATAGATATTCCAAGAAATGGCAATTTTAGTTAACAACCTTAGTTTATATTCTATTTAGTTCATTTTCATTTCGATACGTAAAGATCGCTGGACTATCATTCTCAGCACGCACATTGATACAGGACCTTCAGTCCAAGCGTCATGCCGTATCTTATCAGGAATTCCGATCTCCGATCGAACCTTTATAAAGCTATAAGTTAGTTAAAGTCAAGCTGAGCCATAAGTTACGTCACACATCTTACCCACAATGCAATGCACAAGACTAATGGTGACTACAAACCACTCGGAAAATTTAGAAGAAAGAAACAGCGAAATCTTAATGTCATAATAAATCTACCAGATAAATATTAACAGACTTGCCACGAATATACAGTAACAGAAAGTACATAAGCTACAGGAGAAGTTAATGCCTATCGAATATGAAGACACTACACACTGACTGGAACAAGACCATGGGAATTTCAGTATGATTAAACTTATGCTTCTAACTGGCAAAATAAAGTCATTAGGGACATGTTGTTCTTTTTCCAATGCTGACTTTTACAAACGCATACTTCAAAAAATAAATGTATTAAACTAATCTTGGTAATAAATATGGATTTTGTCCTTTTTCTTATCTAAACATTCTTTCAGAATAAGTACTCAGATTTTCTCTTGAGATAATGTGCAGAAGGCACGTAACAAAGAAAGTGAACAAAGTAGTGACGATAACGCTTACTCACACCAAAACCAAAGCGGCGGCCTCCATCCCCGGCTGCTCCCAACTACACCAAGCAAATGCTTAAGACAGTCTGGCAAGCCAACGAACAGTTTGTCACCACCTCGACATGAAACGTAACAGCGAAATCGTGCACTACTTAAGGCAACGAGTGTAGGCGGAGGGGGAAGGATCGCGGTTATTTCAAACAGCGTCACAGTTTTGAGACTAATTTTCTGAGAAAATGTTTTTCCACAAACATCACATTTGAAAGGTCTTTCACCTGTATGAGTAGGCAGATGATCTTTGAGATGACCTCTTTGAGAAAATGATTTGCTACACACATCACATTTGAGAGCTTTTTCTCCTGTATGAATAAGCAGATGACTTTTGAGACGACTGAGAAAATGTTTTACGACAAACATCACATTTGAAAGGTTTTTCTCCTGTATGAGTAAAATCATAAATGGTTCAAGCATGTTGATGTCCTCTCGAAAAATTTGAGTAAAATTTGTTATGCCCTATGGTCAGTGAGGAAAGTATCCAGCCTAAACACAGTACGCTCACTCTATTATGCCTACTTTCACTCCCTCTTAACTTACGGAATAATCTTCTGGGGAAATTCAACTAACAATGAAGCTATATTTAAATTACAAAAAAGAGCTATAAGAATAATGATGAAAGCAAACAACACAGCCAGCTGCAGGCAATTATATAAAGATCTTCATATATTACCCTTCCCCTGTATCTACATATTAGAGACACTTATATTTGTAAAAACTAATCTTTCTTCATTCCAAACAAACTCAAAGGTACATTCCTATAATACAAGAAATAAAAATGATTTAGCGAGTATACCACATAAAACTAGCTTATTTGAGAAAAGCTTCACATATACAGGACTCAAATTATACAATGGTTTACCCCAATCCATTAAAGAAATACCTGCACTATGTAAATTTAAAAGAAAGGTATATGAATTTCTTCACAGCCACTGTTTTTATTCAATGGATGAATTCTTTGACCACAATCATTCATAAGCAGTTTTATTTTTCAAAATTTTTTATTTATCTTGATTTCAGATAGCCTGCTAGAGGATTTGCGGCCGGATAAACCCACGAGTTCATATAGTGACAGTGTGAAACATGATATGGACCAAATGGCCTCATGTAGTGATGACTTATGGAAAAATGACTTAATCATTAAAATCTCCATGTACCGTAGAACTAAGACAGGTGTTGAATTATTCTGGTAATAGGGTCATGCAACAGTTAGGACTGGCTCAATCTTTCGGAGAGCGGCTTGGTTGACTCTGGTTCCCTGTTGCTAGGGTTTTGTAGGTGGAGTGAGCTTGCTAAGGCTGGAGGAACCTTCATCTACTTTTCCTGTTCTAAATTTTATACTTATTTATTTACCTTCATTATGTTACATTGTCATGTAATTATGAGTTACTATTTGAATACTACATTAACAGGTATTTATCCTATTCCTAATTATTAATTTTTATTACTAGAAGAGATCATTCAGTATTTATAACCTATTGATATAAATAATTAAACAACAGGATAACTCAGCACCTTTGTATTTGTATTTGTATTTTTATTTTTTGTATTTTTATTTTTTATAATTTTACTTATCTGAATTATAAAACTGGTACTTAGGCTATAAATTAATATAAGTCAATAATTTGCTAATATCTATATTTTATACTCTGTAAAGAAATTTTCATATTGTACATATTTCTTCAACTGTAAGTTTATATTTGTATTTGTAATTATATTGACGTGTCCCATAACATGCATATGTTCCCATGGACTTAATAAATCAAATCAAATCAAATCAGATGATCTTTGAGATGACCTCTTAGAGAAAATGTTTTGCTACACACATCACATTTGAAAGCTTTTTATCCTGTATGAATAAGCAAATGACTTTTGAGATGACTTCTTTGAGAAAATGTTTTACGACAAACATCACATTTGAAAGGTTTTTCACCTGTATGAGTAAGCAGATGATCTTTGAGATGACCTCTTAGAGAAAATGTTTTGCTACACACATCACATTTGAAAGCTTTTTCTCCTGTATGAATAAGCAGATGACTTTTGAGACTACCTTTGTGAGAAAATGTTTTTCCACAAACATCACATTTGAAAGCTTTTTCTCCTGTATGAATAAGCATATGAGTTTTGAGACTACTTTTCCGAGAAAATGTTTTTCCACAAACATCACATTTGAAAGGTTTTTCTCCTGTATGAGTAAGCAGATGATCTTTGAGATGACTTCTTTTAGAAAATGTTTTATCACAAACATCACATTTGAAAGCACTTTCTCCTGTATGGTTAAGCAGATGACCTTTGAGATGACCTCTTTGAGAAAATGCTTTGCCACAAACATCACATTTGAAAGGTTTTTCTCCTGTATGAGTACGCAGATGAACTTTGAGATTACTTATTTGAGAAAATGTTTTGTCACAAACATCACATTTGAAAGGTTTTTCTCCAGTATGAGTAAGCAGATGATCTTTGAGATGACCTCTTTGAGAAAATGTTTTGCCACAAACATGACATTTGAAAGCTGTTTCTCCTGTATGAATAAGCAGATGACTTTTGAGATGACTTCTTTGAGAAAATGTTTTGCCACAAACATCACATTTGAAAGCTGTTTCTCCTGTATGGGTAAGAAGATGAGATTTGAGAATATTTCTCTTAGAAAATCCCTTTTCACTGACATCATCGGAGACAGGTTCAGCTCCGGTATGACGACCTAAATCATAAAGTTGATATTGTTTTTCAGTAAGAATGTGCTGATGTTTATTTTGTCGTTCTGAAGTACCTTTGGAATTTTGTTGTTCCTGAACCAGTATCTCTACATTTTGTACTGTATTGGATAACGGAGAGTCACTGTGTTCACACACGTCAGTTTTCTCAGGCTTAATGGGGTCAAGGATATTCATACAATCATCTGTAAGCAGAAGTTCTTCGTTATTTCCTACAGGAAACGTTTCCGGAATTTTGTTGCACGATGTCGACGTCTCTAACTTCGAGACTGCTCCTATATCTGGGTCTATTTTCTCTCTTTTAAATCGGAGTGTCTCTTCTAAATTGAAGGTAATGGGTGTATCTTCACACTTAATAGTATGTTCGTGTTTTACACATTGCGATTGGAAGTCTTCTTGTTTCATTTCTGTTCCGTCGTATTGTAATGTTGCCGCATTCTCCATTATGTGAAGTGGTGGGTACAAGTGCACTTTAGCTAAGTTTACGACAGGACGGAACTATGACTTACTTCAAACCCACCTACATCACAAGTATCGCAAATTTGTACAGAGATTAAGATTTCGTATTCCAAAACAATAATTCAACTACTTCTGTTAGGAGTAGTCAAAGACGTTCTATATATCTACGGAGTAGTAGTAGGAGAGCCAGCTTCTCGTGTATCTCATAGGCCGTGACTGGTGATTTGTTTCGGCTATATTCGTAGTTAACTCGGTTTGTCGTATTTGTGCCTCATTCAAAACGATATTATGGCGATGGTATTACAGTTTGTTTGCATAGCTAGCAGGGTTGGAAAAAACCATGTTTTTTAAAAAAAAAGAACAAAAAAGTTTTTTATGTGAACAACAAAGTTGGTTGTTTTAAATGTGTTTTCTTTTTAACTTTTTTTATGTTTACAACAATGTTGTTTGTTTAAAAAAAAGTTTAAATTGTTCATTTCGTTTAAAACAACCATTTTAATGTATAGGGCCTATTATATACATAAATAAAACATTATAAACAATTTGTTTTAAACACAGGCACTTGTTTTAAACATTCCAACCCTGATAGCTAGGAGTCTCTTTTTGTAAAAAAAAAAACAGCTGATTGACACAGTGTTGATGAGTCATGCTAAGTAAACATTCAATTCAGCATTTGTCTTTACGACTATGGAATCCATCGAAAACCCAATTCAAGTTGGCCGGCCACAGGATTTGAACCCGGGACTTCCCGTATGAGAGTCCTAGACGCTACCATCTCGGCCACCTCACTCAGTGCTAAATATCTTGTTTTCTGATGTATTCAATATTTTAATTTTAAGAAATAATTCGTATGTTAACAGTCTAATTTACCAATAGAAATACATCCCTTTCGAAAGATATTGCCAACTTCCAAGTATTGGAAAATACAACTATTCAGAAGCCGGGTCTCTGCACCAAAAATAAAACAGAGCTTTTCACTCTGGAATTAAACTATACAAGAGTCTACCAAATCAATTGAAATTATACAACAATAATTAGTAACACCGTTCCTAACCTTACTGCCACTAAATTAGAATTTCGGGAGAATTCAGCAATGTACAAGAAGCGTGCCACGCTGGAAAACTTGAAACATCACCCGTCCGTGGAAACCTGTGCAAATCGCGAGGTGGGCCCTCCTACATTGCGACTTTGCCGTTATTTCATATAACATTTGAAATTCTTATTTCGTTTACCCAACTTCTAGAAAAGCCTGGCGTATGTTCGTTGTAAAATAAGTTAAACGACAGGATTAAAATACAGTGTGTCCCACGCAAGAGTTGGCCAATGACGCGGGTTCCTGCGGCGCGGCGGGTACAGCTCCAACTCCCGAGCGATCGGGTGAAATATCTACGCTAATGAAGCCGCGATCGGTGTTATGATTCAGGTTCTCACATTTACAGTTGGAATTACAATGAAAATAACCACGTACCTCATCATAAGAGATGTTGGAAATGTCCTCATCTTGCATCCACACAACATTGGAACCTTTTTAAGAAATTTTCTTTCACGCGCATAAGTTCAGCTTCCGAGATAGAATTAATTTCTCTTCTGATATTGTCTTTAAGTTCTTCTAATGTGTTTGGGTTTGATCTAATTTCTGTTCAGTAAGTACGCGCCGCTTGGTCCCTCGTTTAAGTTACTATCGAGAATCGAACCAGTTTCCTGAAGTTTGCTTACAAGTTTTCGCACGGCTTCTCTGCTTGGAGGACGTACACCTGGGAATTTTGCTAAAAACCGACGTCTTGCGTCCTTGCAAGATGATGTAATAAATCACATATGTTTTTCTTTGTGAGAACCTGAACAATTACACCAACAGCGGGCTTTATTAGCGTATATATTTCACCCGTTTCCTTTGTAATGTACGGGAAGTTGACCTATACACTTTATTTTTCAAGTTTCTCCATAAATAATATTCACATACTGTTAGAAGAACTTAAAGACAATATCACATAGGCCTATCACAAGAGAAATGAACTCTGTCTCGGAAGCTGAACTTATGCGCGTGAAAGAAAATTTCCTAAAATGGTGTTAGTGTTGTGTTACTTCTGTTAGGAGTAGTCAAAGACGTTCTATATATCTACGGAGTAGTAGTAGGAGAGCAAATTTCTCGTGTATCTCATAGGCCGTGACTGGTGATTTGTTTCGGCTACATTCGTAGTTCACTCGGTATGTCTTATTCGCGCCTCCTTCAAAACGATATTATGGGGATGGTATTACAGTTTATTTTCTTCCTACTTAAATTATATAACAAGTACGTAGTTTTAGATCCTCTCTTATAGTGCAGTCATTTGGTGCCAAAAAGGGGGTTACCTGGAAAGTTCTCCGGGAGTTTTCAAAATTGTTGATTTCATAGATTTCGACGTGCTCTTTTCGAATTTTCACTTTGCTACCTCGTATCTTTGCCGCTCGCGCCGCCATATTGGAAAAATTGCGCGCAAAAGCAGATTTTTCATAATATGTCCTTTACGATTCATTTTACGATGAAAAGAGTTATGTAATAAATTAAACTAGAGATAATTTCCCATAATTTATGTCGTAACGATTTTTTTGTAAAATGGATAGTTTCAATGTACGAGCGCCGCAAAGTCTACTCCGACACGCGTTTTGGCCAAAGCCACGGAAGATGCGGGTACGCTAATAACAACCAATACGGCTACATTTGATTCCGTAACAGTTGTCGGCAAATATGTAGATCATCTTATTCTTTTGACGGCTCTATCTACGTGTTCAGAGAGAGACAAACACACACATGTATGTAATGTAGAAGCATAGGCGTAACCAGACCGACCATATGGGGGGGGGTTATAACGTCTGCGGGGTCTGGGGGGTATGGAAAATTTTAAAAATGAAGACAGAAAATAACGAGTTTTAAGCTTCCGGGGGTCCTCCCGCGGAAAATTTTAAAAATGAAGTAATTTATGGGCAGACTTAAAAAAATTATACAATTTTCCTTTTTTAATCAATGGGGGGGGGGTTAAAACCACCAAACCCCCCCCCCTCGGTACGCCTATGTTCTGAAGCCAGGAAAAGGGAAAATTTTGCGACGAATATATTCAACAAAAAGTATCGTAGATAAAACAGCCGCAGATAACATAATATTTACGCCTTCAGTGGCTGTGATACAACATCAGCACTCTTAAAACAAAGAAAAATAAAATGTGCTAATTTATTTAAAAAAAAAAAACAGAATTAAACGAGCTTGTCCAGGTATTCAAAAACCAAAATGCAGATCCAAAGACCATTGCTGAAGCTTCCTCCTTGCATTGTATGGTTACAGTGCCGTGAAAAGTGTGTCGTTAAACAACTACAGATATACATGCTTCACAAAATCAGCATATAAAAATAAAGTTAATATTGCATCGATGTCACCGACGGAAGCAGTAGGACGACAACATTCGTTCCAAACCTATCACCAGGTTCAGCAGTGGTATGGAGTTGAATATATTCGTTGCGAAATTTTTCCTATTCCTGGTTTGAGATTATATAGGCTATGTTTGAACGCGTAGATAGAGCCGTCAAAAGAATAAGATCTACATCTTCGCCGACAACTATTACGGAATCAAATGTAGATGAAATGCTGATTGCCGTATTGATTATATCAGCCTAGAAAAAATATGAATATTTCTGTTGTAAAAACGAAAATAGGCGTGTTTGATTAAATTCGTAAATGCATTTCGTTTTTCTCTATCACATTTGGTTAATTGACATTTGTGAAAAATATTATTTTGACAATTTTGTATAATAAAATAACTGTATGCAGCTTTGATGCTTCATTTTGAAACTTTTTCCTTTGCGGTAAGTGGTATGATAGGTGATCTTAACCAATTTTGGGTCACTGAACATGAATCCGTTGACCGTTTCTACGTAACACGTCATGTTTTCTTGCAATAGGTACTTCACAACGAGAGATATAAGTTATTGCTTAGACTAGCTTACAGGATAAAAAATACTTAAAAATTAGGATAATGTTGATAATATTTTTCGGGGAAAAATCAAATAATATTTTCAAACAGTCCAAGACGTACGCATTCCAGTATTTTTTGTGAGTGCAGGCCAAATAAATTCATTTTTGCCAAATCATCTGATGCCGTACAAATGCTCAGTGACAAAAAAAATCGAAGTTTGTTTGGAGGGGGAAATATTAAAGATTTGAACTTTTGGGAATTTTTACATTGGCTATAAGCTAAAATCTATAAAATATATTTTAGTTGAGCAAATGGTATCTTATTTATCTTATTACATTGATCGAGCTGAACGGTTTTGAACATGTATTTTAATAAATCTAAAATCTATAAGTTTGCCAAATTTCAAGTTTCTAGCTCATCTGGAAGTGAAAAATCAGGTAAACTGATATAACAAAGTGCCAGTATGCTTTCGTTGAATCCAAGACGTTACCATTCGGTTAACTCAGTCAATTTGACGATGTAGTTTGATAAGCTTATGTGAAGGAATAGTATTGCTTGTCAAATCTAAATGCATCGCAACTTGAAATTCTTAAAATATGTCAACATTTCGCAAAACTCAGTGGCATATAACTCCGCTAATTATTTCACATTTCAACTACATCAGCGAAGTAAACAAACATCTGACTGCACTGCAGACAAAGCCCCCAAATGATTAAAAATGCGACATGGTTGTATAGACATGATTTTTTAAAAAAATGTGACCTTTAATTAGTTGTTACACTGGTACCGGTCAACCGATTTGGTCCAAAATAAATAAGATTCTTGCCATGGGCGTTATAAATAAGTATACAAAGTTTCATGAAAATCCCATAAAGCGTATTCGAGTTATCGCGCCTTTTGTTATATATTATTATAAAAAAGCACTAAATTGGGCATTATTGCGGTACCGGCCATCTTATTTGCTCCAATATCATCAGACGTCCTCCCATGGACATTATAAATGCGTATGCCAAGTTTCATGAAAATCTGATAAAGCATACTTGAGTTATGGCGCATTTAAAATAGACACTAAATTGGGTTTTACTCCGGTACCGGTGAACCGATTTGGTCCAATATCAATAGGGTTCTTCCCATGGACATTATAAATGCATATACCAAGTTTCAATAAAATCCGATCAAGCGTATTTGAGTTATCGCGCGTGCAGACACACGGACGGACGGACAGACATTTTTCCGTCCACCACACAATCTCATAAAGTATCATACTGGCACTTAATAAACATCAATGTTAGTAAGTGGAATATTAGATTGTCGTAGATGTGAATGATGTCACGGCTATCCAGCAAGTTTTTCTATAATTATGGGGCAGCTAGAAACACCAAGTTTAGCACGCTTATGACTGTTGTATGTGCCCAAATTCCTACCAAATTGTATGATTCTATCTTTCATGCCATTTGTGCCAATATTACATAGCCTAATGTGAGAAAAATATACAGAATTTATTTAAAATTTAAAATCTAACTCAATCTAAGGGGTAACAGTTGGAGATACGTCAAAAAGACATAAGACCAAACTTGTAGCTCTCTACAAATCCGTTACTGCTTCTGCAACAGGTTTTTTTATACGACTTGCCGTTTAGCTACTATAAGCCCCCAAAAAAGTCTACACAGACCTTAAAATTGCGTCCGCCAAAACAGCAAACACGAAAACTAGATGTGAAACAACAAAAATAATGACATTTTTGAAATCAGGAGACCTTATTTAGTTAAAATTGCTTATTAAATGCTTTACCGCAAAATAATGCGTATCCCCATCTTCCGTGGCTTTCGCCATAACGCGTGTCGGAGTAGACTTTGCGGCGCTCGTAAGCTGTAACTATTCATTTTACAAAAAAATCGTTACTACATAAATTATAGGAAATGTTCCCTAGTTTAATTTATTACATAATTATTTTCATCGTAAAATGAGTCGGAAAGGAGATATTGTGAGAAAACTGTTTTTTGGCGCCATTTTTCCAATATGGCGGCGCGAGCGGCAAAGATACGAGGTAGCAAAGTGAAAATTCGAAAAGAGCACGTCGAAATCTATAAAATCACAAATTTTCAAAACTCCCGGAAAACTTTCCAGGTAAAACCACCAAATGACTGGACTATTAAGATATATTTGATTGATGACTGCTTTCGTTCCGTTCAGGAGCCACAGAATTCAGCAATAACCACTTCAGAACAGAAAAGTGATTCTACTGGACATTTACAAGTTTTAGTTTAGTTTGATTATAATTTGTTTATAAGTCGGAGTACATTAATTACAGCATATCCCCATAAAACTCGGAATACCACGGAAATCCGGAGAAAATTACTTTGTTTTAGTTTTCTTAAATCTTAGTTATTTGCTCCTAATATTGAAAGGGATTTTGTGACTCATATGCTTAAGTGTTGGTATTGCCATCTAGAATAAAGGGTGTGGTTTTCCCCTTATCATTTACATCATATCTCCGGAAAACTCCGAAAATCCGCAGAAAATGAGATTGTTTTAATTTTTTTTTAATGTTTGCTCTTTGATACTAATATTCCTAGGGAATTTCTGAATCACATAATTTTTGTTGCTATTGCCATATAGTTTAAGGTTTCAGTTGTTTTCCCCTTACCAATTACAGCATGACAAAGAATACTGGAAAAAATCCTGATGCTGAAGGGATGAAAGCGATTGAAAACCTGGCAGAACACACTTCATATTCTAATTTGACATCTGTGAATGATAATTAATTTATCTTACCAAACCGTCCACAGTCACTACCAAACTTTCTTGACTGAAGTTAGAGAAGGGACATTCGGTAAAACAGCACAATTTTGGATTGGTAATATGGACAAAGTGTCATTGATTTTGAGATTTCAGCGAGCAACTAAAGAAAATAACTTTGACTTACACTTGGCATGTTTAGAAGATATGATTCTCATTTGATTTGCGTGTGACCATCACAATTAAGGCAGATATCTCGTAGTCCACATACTCACCCTTTTGAACCTGCAAAGGACACACCTGAAGCAGAATTACTTCGCAATAACGGTGTCAGTGACTGTAGATCACAAGTTCTGAGTTCCAGAAATTCTGTGGATTTCCGTGTTTTACGGGGATATGCTGTAACTGATAACGGACAAACAACTGAAAACTTAAACTAGATGACAATACCAACAAAAAATATGTGAGTCAGAAATTCCCTGGGCATATTAGAGGCAAAGAACAAAGAAAAATTAAATCAATCTCATTTTCTCCAGATTTCCGTAGTTTTCCGGGACTTGTTTTAATTTTTTTTATTCTTTCAATTTTGGATTGTTGGAATTTTCAATTTTGGATTGTTGGATTTTTTGAATTTGGGATTGTTGGACTTTTTAACATTGGGCTTTTGGACTTTTTAAATTTTGGATTTTTTAAATTTTAAATTTAATTAATGTTGGAGTTTTTTATTTATTTTTATTTCGGAATTTTTAAATTTTAGATCTTTGGATTTTTTAATTTTTGGATTTATAATTTTCGATATTTGATTATTTTGTTTTGGATTTTTTGATTTTCAAATTTTGGATTGATAAATTTTGGACTTTTTAAATTTTGGAATTTTTATTTTTTAATTTCGAAATTATGATTTTTTAAATTTTGGATACTTGGATTTCTTAATTTTTTAAATTTTGGATTTGTTGGACTTTTTAATTTTTGATTTTATAATTTATAATTTTTTAAAATTTTGGATCTTTGAATTTTTGTATTTTTTCCTTTTGGGTTTTTAGAATTTTATATTTTGGATTTTGGATTTTTTAAATTTTGGATAAGCCTATCATTCAGTTGACTGTTTTCTGTTCAGTCCGTTCCGTCACACCTTACTAATTTTGTGACGATTTTGAGCGTTACACAAGCTCTGGATTTATCCCTATCGTGGCTAAAGAAGCTTCACTTCAAAAAGACGACACATTTTGTGGATACCTATCTACAAAATAACTAAATAAGGTTATTTTATAGCCCTTATTATTCATAGAGCAAAGGAAATATATTGTCTTGGTAATATCATTAAAATTTTCAATTACATATAAGGTAAGGTGGTACATTTTAGAACGCTTAACAAATATTCTTATTTTATGAACACAATAAACATAAGACAAGTGCAACTGTATCGTAATCACAAAGTTGGCAATGTAGTTGACCCTTCAAAAAAATATGGAAGTCAAACAGCTGTAAAATTGGTCATGGCAATCAATCTTTCATTTCCAGAATATTGTTCAAAAATGTACCACAGTAGGTACAATTCTAAACACCAGTGGGTACTATTTCGAACAGAGGCATTTTCAACGAACGAACTGCTTTCTTCCAAATATTATATTTTATTATTATTATTTATCAATAATAGGAGCGTAATAATGAAGTGTCACGTTTTGAATAGGCAGATGACAGGTTTGGGGCAAGTGGTCAAAATGCCGACTCCTACGTCAGTTATTGATGGCTTACTGAAGCGGAGATGCTACTTCTTTATGATCTTCTTCTTACTATCAATTGAGAAATCTACATTAAAGTCCCCACACAGTATAATATTTACATTAGTACTATACAGTGAATTAAGAACCCTTTCTAACTGATTTACAAAATACATCACAGTGCCAGATGGAAGCTCTGGAGGAATTTTTCTCGTATAATATTCTCATGTAATGTCCAACAAACACAATAATCTGTGGTTCATGAATGCTTATATATCTATCTTGAATGTTAACTGTACAATAACAGTGGGAGCCCGGTCACAAAAAAATCACTACTTAGTGTGTCTCATGTGACATAGCTTGTCTGTCTGTGAGGTAGACCATTAAGGGCAGTCAGTTGTAGGAGAGAGGTTCCATCTGGCGCTGTGAAATGAACTCTGGCTTAGCTCAGTTGGTAGAGGATTGGCGCGAATAGCCAAATGTCCTGGGTTAAAGCCCGAGTGTCAGAGGAATTTCTCTCCTATAATATTTGCTTAATAAAATGAAATTTGCAACATGCCAAAAACAAACAAAAAATATATATATCAAGAAAATGACCCTTGAACGATACCAAATGGCTATTTCTCATGTATTAAAGCTCCCTAAGCTTAGATGAATTTTCCCTTCACCATCCAGTACCGGTAATCACTCGAGGTGTACTGGTTAAGGCTGCTGGTTACAGTGCTAGCGATCACGAGTTCCATTCAAAATGTAATGCTAAGAATAGGTCTTAAAAAGGTGGTAGGTTTGGTGAAGGGAGGAAGAGAGAGGAAAAGGAAGAGAAGTAGAGAATAAAAGAAAAATATATTTTTTTCCAGTTTCACTTGGCATTACTAACCACTCCATCTAACAGGTATCATGGGAGACATTCAAGCTTTGGAGGGGGAGGAAGCCTATTGCGCAACAAAATTTTCTTTTCCCATTATGCGTTGTTACAAGAACCCATCTTACTTGGATCAATTTCTAATTGATGTATCTAACAACTACTTTAATTGTCGCTACCTTTTTAAAAAAATCCTGGCAACTGGGATTTTGAAAAAAAATAACATAATAAAAAACAATTTGAACCTACATAGGACTTCTGTCTTTCCTCTTCTGCAGTAAAGTTAACTGATGCCAGCTGACAGCTAGTAACAACTCATTGCACAATCCAACAAAATCTAGTATTTAAACATACCGGTACAACTTGTGATTGTATTTTAACCAATACAGTCTAATGTAATAAAAAAAAAATTGTAAACAGACAAGTTTTTAGATAAATTGCCTCGTTACATATATCACATTAAAAAGCTTTTTCTCCTTTATGTGTAAGAAGATGAGTTTTGACAGAACTTCTTTGAGAAAACGTTTTGCCACACACATTACATTTGAAAGGTTTTTCTCCTGTATGAGTACGCAGATGAACTTGGAGATAACTTCTTTGAGAAAATGTTATGCCACAAACATCACATTTGAAAGGTTTTTCTATTGTATGAGTATGCAGATGAACTTTGAGATAAATTCTTTGAGAAAATGTTTTGCCACAAACATTACATTTGAAAGGTTTTTCTCCTGTATGAGTACGCAGATGAACTTGGAGATAACTTCTTCGAGAAAATGTTATGCCACAAACATCACATTTGAAAGGTTTTTCTATTGTATGAGTATGCAGATGAACTTTGAGATAAATTCTTTGAGAAAATGTTTTGCCACAAACATCACATTTGAAAGGTTTTTCTCCTGTATGAGTAAGCAGATGATTTTTGAGATAACTTCTTTGAGAAAATGTTTTGCCACAAACATCACATTTGAAAGGTTTTTCTATTGTATGAGTATGCAGATGAACTTTGAGATAAATTCTTTGAGAAAATGTTTTGCCACAAACATCACATTTGAAAGGTTTTTCTCCTGTATGAGTAAGCAGATGATCTTTGAGATAACTTCTTTGAGAAAATGTTTTGCCACAAACATCACATTTGAAAGGTTTTTCTATTGTATGAGTATGCAGATGAACTTTGAGATAAATTCTTTGAGAAAATGTTTTGCCACAAACATCACATTTGAAAGCTTTCTCTCCTGTATGAGTAAGCAGATGACATTTGAGAAAACTTCTTTGAGAAAATCTTTTGCCACAAACATCACATTTGAAAGGTTTTTCTATTGCATGAGTATGCAGATGAACTTTGAGATAAATTCTTTGAGAAAATGTTTTGCCACAAACATCACTTTTGAAAGGTTTTTCTCCTGTATGAGTAAGCTGATGATCTTTGAGATAACTTCTTTGAGAAAATGTTTTGCCACAAACATCACATTTGAAAGGTTTTTCTATTGTATGAGTATGCAGATGAACTTTGAGATAAATTCTTTGAGAAAATGTTTTGCCACAAACATCACATTTGAAAGCTTTCTCTCCTGTATGAGTAAGCTGATGACCTTTGAGAAAACTTCTTTGAGAAAATCTTTTGCCACAAACATCACATTTGAAAGGTTTTTCTATTGTATGAGTATGCAGATGAACTTTGAGATAAATTCTTTGAGAAAATGTTTTGCCACAAACATCACATTTGAAAGGTTTTTCTCCTGTATGAGTAAGCAGATGATCTTCTGTAAACAGACGTTCTTCGTTATTTCCTTCAGGTAACGTTTCCGGAATTTTGTCGCACGATGTCGATGTCTCTAACTTCGGAATTGCTCCAATATCTGGGTATATACCCTGACTTTTAATTTGACGTATTTCTATTAAATTGTAGGTTATGGGTATATCTTCACACTTAATAGTGTGTTCGTGTTTTACACATTGCGATTGGAAGTCTTCTTGTTTTATTTCCGTTTCGTCATATTTTAATGTTCCCGCAGTCTCCATTATGTGACCTATATACAGGACGGAACTATGACTTAATTCAGATGTACACACATCACCAAGTTTGTACAAAAATTAATATTTCGTATTGTAAACCATATACCAAACGATACTTTTCTGCGTTTCCTTCAGTAGGCTAGTAGTTCCAGCTTCTAGTGTATCTCATAGGCCGTGACTGCCGATTTGTATCGGCTTTATTCGTAGATCACTCGGTATGTCTTATTCGCGCTTCCTTCAAAACGATATTATGGCGATGTAGACCATCTGCTGCCAATATGAAACCCTCCCCAATATGAAAACCCGGAAAACAGCGGAAATCCGGAGAAAATGAATTTGTTTTAATTTTTCATTGTTCTTTGCTCCTAATATTCCCAGGGAATTTCCGACTCTCATATTTTTGTTGCTATTGGCATCTAGTTTAACGTTTCAGTTGTTTGCCCCCAACAAATCACAACATATCCCCGGAAAACCACGTATATACGGAGAAAATGACTAGGAGCAAAGAACAAAGAAAAAATTAAAACAAACACGTTTTCTCCGGATTTCCGTGGTTTCCGGGTAAACGCTGTAATTGATAGAGGCAAGCAACTAAAAACTGAAACTAGATGGCAATACCAACAAAAAAATATATGAGTCGGAAATTCCCGCGGGGGGGGGGGGGATGGGGGCTATACAGTAGCCTACGCTCTAATGGTATTACAGTTTATTTTCTTGCATAGCTAGGAGTGTCTATTGGAAGTTCCCCCTTCTAAAGATGGGCCTCTGCACCCACAGCAAAACACTTGAAACTTTACAACAGTTTACCAAATCAACTTAAATTATATAAGAAATACGTAGTTTTAGATCCTCTCTTAAGACATATTTGATTGACGACTGCTTTCATTCCGTTCAGAAATAACCAGGAACCACAGAATTCAGCAATAACAACTTCTGAACAGAAAAGTCATTCTACTGGACATTTACAAATTTTAGTTTAGTTTGATTATAATTTGTTTATAAGTCATAGTACATTAAAGATATTATGGGACCAATATATTACTATTTCAATTGTTATTGTATTTGATCGAAAGTTGTCTAAGAGTTTGGCAGGAACAAATAGAGACTGATACAACTTTTGAATTTGTGTGATTAGCTTCAACTAAAAATGTTTAGTATAGCAGGAGTTAAATCGAATACAACGCTAATCTGTGCTGCGATATCAGTTAATAATTATTGGTTAATAGCAAGGATAGGTTTTTATTACAAAAGCTAGGGATGCCATATTTTCAAGAGTAAAAAAAAGTGGAACGCCATGCGACAGAAGTGAAACTTGTTTCAATTTTGGATTATTGGATTTTCAATTTTGGATTGTTGGATTTTTCAATTTTGGATTGTTGGATTTTTTTAATTTGGGATTGTTGGACTTTTTAACATTGGGCTTTTGGACTTTTTAAATTTTGGATTTTTTAAATTTTAAATTTTTTTAATGTTGGAGTTTATTTTTTATTTCGGAATTTTTAAATTTTAGATCTTTGGATTTTTTTAATTTTTGGATTTATAATTTTCGATATTTGATTATTTTGTTTTGGATTTTTTGATTTTCAAATTTTGGATTGTTAAATTTTGGATTTTTTAAATTTTGGAATTTTTATTTTTTAATTTAGAAATTATGATTTTTTAAATTTTGGATACTTGGATTTCTTAATTTTTTATTTTTATTTTTTAAATTTTGGATTTGTTGGACTTTTTAATTTTTTATTTTATAATTTATAATTTTTCTAATTTTGGATCATTGAATTTTTGTATTTTTTCCTTTTGGATTTTTAGAATTTTATATTTTGGATTTTGGATTTTTTAAATTTTGGATAAGCCTATCATTCAGTTGACTGTTTTCTGTTCAGTCCGTTCCGTCACACCTTACTAATTTTGTGACGATTTTGAGCGTTACACAAGCTCTGGATTTACCCCTATCGTGGCTAAAGAAGCTTCACTTCAAAAAGACGACACATTTGTGGATACCTATCTACAAAATAACTAAATAAAGTTATTTTATAGCCCATATTATTCATAGAGCAAAGGAAATATGTGTTGGTAACATCATTAAAATTTTCAATTATATATAATTATGCAACTGAACTGATTTAGTTTACATTTAACAAGTAATTATAATATTCAAGTACTGGTATGTTGACTCAAAAGACAAAAGAATAAAATACTATGTTTCAATACATTCAATAGGCCTACTCTACATACAACTGTAAGTACTATAGTGATAATACAGTTGCCTCAAGATTTTTCACTTTTAATGCATTTTGACCTTCATTGGACCAAGCGTATTTCTCTGTAGGTCTTATCTTGTTCACCAAAGATTTCTTACTTAAGAAGATTCCTTAGAAGTGAAATGCTTTTAATTATATTGAATTATTTATATATATATATATATATATATATATATATATATATATATACACACATATATTAGAGAATATTATTACAATACTTGAAGTGACATTCGTTATGCTGTACGAATAGTAAACTTTGGGTCCCTTATTTTAGGCATTTATCCCTTATTTCTGCTTACAAGAGCTGGCAACCCTGCTATGAGCCTATTTATGTAAGCCAAGTACATGCGTCATGTATTCACACAGAAGTGCCTAAAAACGAAAAGATAGGAAATATCCAAACTTTAGACTTATTACACATACATTCATATTAAGCATAAGATGTTATTTTTCCATACGTCAGCTAACCGAAGACATATCTGAATAAAAAAATATCCACTTCTTCTTCGTGTTCCTATAGCTTATAGTGAATTGACTAATTCTTCTACAGTCGCATAATTTATTTGTTATACTAACTTGTATACGATCCAACAAAAAAGTCATAATTAATCAATGAACTGTTTTATCTGTGTAGACTCACGCCACTAGTGGTGTATTTATTTATTTATATTTATACAAAATATTTATACAAAACAACACAAGACCACCCGAATGAGCATGCGCTCGTGCTCGGGCACAGTTCAGACATTTACATTACAAAATACAAATTACAAATTCATAAAGAAAATATAATATTAAATCAATACCTAAAAAATAATAATAAAAAAGAAAGAACAGAATAGTAAAAAGAAAAAAGGAAAAGTAGTAAGAACAAAAATTGAAACCCTGAGTTATTACAAATAAAATCGTTCCTTAATTGTCTACTAAGTACAGAGTGAAGTAACTTTTGAACTATGAAATAAGATTTCTGGATGTGACCTAATTATAGAGTTATAGAGTCTTGGACCATAATAAATGCTATGTTTAGAGCCAGAAGAGGTGAAGTATTTTGGTTCTATTAAAGGCAATGTTTTATTTCTTCCAGTATTGTAGTTATGAGGATCCGATACATGTACGTTGCGGTATTTTTGAAAGTATTTTAAAAGTGTGAGCTTATAAATTTGTTCTACAGTCATCACATTAAATTCAGGAAATATCAATTCTGTTGGATATTCTATAGGCTTTTTTAAACAAATTTTTTATAATTCTCTTCTGTATTAGAATCAAAGGAGTCAATACAGATGTGCCACTTCCCCCCAGCCAATGATACCATAGCCTATTGGAGGACAGATTGTATTAGAGCTAAGTAGACTGTTCTTATGACTTCAGTCGGTAAATATTGTTTTAGACAGACAAATTTGTATAATGTTTTTCTTAATCTGGTACATAAATATGTGATGTGTTTGTCGAATTTCAGATGACGATCTATAATAATACCAAGGTATTTGGCCTGATTTGTCTCCTTCACATCCTGGCAGGTACATGAATCAGATTCACAGTTGATATCATGTAGTCTTACGCACAAGTTTTGATCCATTTTTAATTGTGGACTACCAGCAGTGAGAATGGAACACAGTTTGTTTTATTTATATTTAGTACTAACCTATTGCAGTCAAGCCAACTTTTAACTACTCTTAATCCCTTATTAGCCCATTTGTAAGTATCCTGCCAAGTTGGAGCGGAAAATAGCAATACGGACGGGGTATGGACGGGGGTCTTGAAAACCTAAAATTCTATTTAAGTTATTTAAGCTCCATTTTGTCAAATATTTAAATAACTTTATTTAATAATAAAATACTGGACTTGTAGATGTAGACCTATTATATCCACTGTTCCATGTGTTATTTAACTTTTTTTTTCTTATAACTCGTAACAACCTATTTAAGTTAGCATATCTTGGAGTATAGTAAAAAAGTTTGCTATCTAGTTTTTCAGTATTATTTGTAGATCAATAAAAAGCAAACATTGTACATTTACATTGTTTAACCCGTGATCGCTCGCTTTACTAGATCAGAACTAACAACAGTGTATATATTTTAATAATTTCCTTATATCTCCAAAGAGGAAGTATTTTTGCTAGCATTGCTTTCTAGTGCTTCATTATTTTCGCAAGTCATCTGTAACACGATATCACACACGTTTCAGCAGCGGTATTACTAACAAAGCGGCGCATTCAATTCTATGTATAAAAGGTAAGTTTACGTTAAATTAATATTATTTTGTATTTCTGTTTATTTTTCACTTTTAAATGTTTTAATAAAATCAGGTAAACTGATGTAACAAAGTGCCAGTATGTTTTTTTTTAATCAGTTTTGACTGCAATTATGATATGCAGAATATGTTTATTTTTAAATTGATTTCCAAGTTAAGCTCCAGATTTATTCATTAAGCAGGGCTTACGGAAGAAGAAAGGTCTACCATCTCGGCCACCTGGGTCATTTTAACGGTCTAGTTGGATAAGCGCACGTAAATCAATATGTTTTTTGTCATAGCTACCTGTATTTTAATTTCCAAGGCCTTATACGATCACAGTAAAACAATAGGCTATGTTGTCAAGATAACTGATTTTCATTTTTTTTATAAATTCTTTCGAATACGTATATTACCATAAAATATACACTAAATTGAGCATTACTCCGAAACGGGTCAACCGATTTTATCCATTATGAATAGACGTCTTCCCATGGACATTATAAATGTGTATACCAAGTTTCATAAAAATCCGGTAAAGCGTATTTGAGTTACCGCGTCTTTAAAATATACACTAAATTGGGTTTTACTCCGGTACCGGTCAACAGATTAGGTTCAAATTCAATAAGGCACTTCTTATGGACGTCATAAATGGTTATACCAAGTTTCATGGAAATCCGATACAGCGTATTTGAGTGATGGCGCCTTTCTAATAGAATCTATTAAAATAGGCACTAAATTGGGCATTACTCCGGTACCGGTGAACCGATTTGGTTCAATATCAATAGGGTTCTTCCCATCGACATTATGAATGTTTATACCAAGTTCCATGAAAATTCGAAAAAGCGTACTTGAGTTATGGTGCGTACAGACACACGGACAGACGGACAGACGGACAGACGGACAGACAGACGGACAGACATTTTTTCGTCCACCACACAATCTCATAAAGTACCATACTGGCACTTAATAACACTATAATAATAGCAGTAATAATAAGAAAAAAAGTTACCAGTAATATGAACAAAATAATATTAATTTTTTTATTAATATGTTTTTAGTTTTGAAACTTATATGTCATTTAAGAATTGAATCCTCTACCAACTGAAACCAGAAATTTTGATTTTATAATTTTTACAGAAAAATTAATTTAATGATCATTAGTTCCTTCCAGAATTAAATATGTCTTAAAAAGGTAGGTAGGGTGAGGTAAAGGGAGGAAGAGAGAGGAATAGGTAGAGAAGTAGAGAATAAAGGAAAAAATTATTTTACCTTGTTTCACTTTTGGCATTACTAGGAGGTATCATAGGTGGCATTCGAGGATTGGGGGGGGGGGGACCTAGTTTGCGACAATTTTTTTTCTTCATTATAGATTGTTAAAAGAAGCCATCATACCAAACTCTGTGCCAAGGTAGCTCTTTTGCTGTCTCTTGTGAAGTAATAAGCTGTTCTTGCTTCTACTATATTTATTGTACGTAGTATATATATATATATAATTATACCTCAATACCATGTACCTTCTTATACCCTCAATATATTGTATTTTTTATATATTCTTAAGGAACAAAAAACTAATAGCTGCCAATATTACAAGTTGTATTTTATTTTATTTTGTGGAGACAAGTTATAATTTCACAACATATATTCTTATTTGATAATAGGCCTATGTTATATTTATGTTTTATCTATAACTGAGTATAAAACTTTAAGAAGCTTTGAAAACCTGTGTTATTAATGGATTTTCTAAAAACACTGATTATTATTAAAAGACTTAAAAAACGGTCATATATATATAATGCATCCATTCTGTCAGCCTTAAAATATTCTATTAGTTCGTAATGGCGATAGGCCTATTATACACTATATATACGACGAACCTTAAGGGGATAAGACATATAGGCCTGTCAGCCACCTTCATGTGTCGAATGAACAAAATCTGGGAGCCTCAACCTCCTAGAACCCTCTGGGCCTCCATGGCCTGTAATAGGGAATACTTTACTTTACTTTTAATAAACTGATTGACTCACATGTTGGTCTGTGTACAGCTTCAACAGTCCACAGTCTTACCTGGAACAAGAATAAATAACAATTAATTGCCATTGGCACAAATCATAAAACATTTTCACAAGAATATTATTTGTGTATGACGTCATATTTTCGTACTATAAATTCACTTGCTTAAAAGGACCGGAATTGGAAATTAACTTATGAAGGACTTTCGATTTTCAAATTATAGGTCATTATATAGGTATTTAGAATTTGAAATAGGAAGAACGATTTATCACACTCAAACTATTCCCTCAGAAAACGCATGATATAGCTTTTTATGGCTCATAGGGGATGTAGAATTTTGCATCCCATCGCGTGTACACGATGGTAGAGGTTCAAATAAGAAGAAACAGAAATTCCGGTAACATAAGATTGTATTGTCTTTGCGGAATATTTTATTTATCACTCTCATGTTACCATAAAACCGTTTGGGGATGAAATTAAACAGAAATGTAATATCACTTTCATACTTCTCTCTCCAAAAACCTGCGATATAATAATATACATATTACCATACCTCGTATTGTTTTCTCTGTGTCCAGGGTAGAGAAAGTTATGTGATTGCATTATTTTCGTGCATTTCATTCTTTAATATTTATTTATTACATGGATTATATTAATAGTTCTCTAATTTGTCAAGTCTCGTTTCACTTATTTCCAAAGCCTTATGTGAAGACTGCCAACAATACTGTTGTCAAGTGAACTGTGATTTGGATTTCCGATAATTCTGTGTAAAAAGGGATTAAATATTCTCAAAAACATTTAATTTTTGGCATTTAAAGTCAAAAGTTTTCAAAATCCTTTCTTTGTGAGCACATACATTATGAAACGAAGGTACTGCCAAAATGTCAAGTCTCTACCTATTATAGTTTAGGCTCTACGTTGATTCTCTGTCAGTCAGTCAGGACAAAGCCTTTTATATAAGACTAGCTTAAAAGACCCGGCGTCGCCCGGGTTTTGTTTTTTGTAATTAGAAATTAACTTATGAAGAATTTTCAATTTTAAATTCTAGGTCCTTATATAGGCATTTATAATTTGAAATAGGAAGAACGACTTATTACACTCAAACTATTCCCTCATAAAACGCTTGATATAGTTTTTTATGGCTCATAGATGATCTAGAATTTTGCATCCCATCGCTTGTACAGTGCACAGCAAGCCTGGTAGAGGTTTAAATAAGAAGAAACAGAAATTCCTATAACATAAAATTGTAATATCGAGGCGGGAAATTTCCCACTCATATGTTACCATAAAGTCGTTTTGGGGATGAAATTAAACAGAAAGCATTATCACTTTCATACTTTTCTCTCCAAAAACCTGCGATATAATATAATAATATATACATTACCATACCTCGTTTTGTTTTCTCTATGTCCAGGGTAGAGAAAGTTATGTGATTCCATTATTTTAGGGGATTTCATTCTGTAATATTTATTTATAACATGAATTATTTTGATAACTTCTCTTATTTGTCAAAAGTGCATTTCAATTGTTTTTTCCAAGCCCATCCATATACCATTTGGCAACAATATATTCTGTGATTTGAAATTTATAATTCTATGCAAAAAGGGATTAAGTATTTTCAAAAACATTTAATTTTTGGCATTTAGAATCAGAATTTTTCAAAATCCTTTCTTAGTGAGCACCTACATTATGAAACGAAGGTACTGTCAAAATTCCAAGTCTCTACCTGTTATAGTTTAGGCTGTACGTTGATTCCTGTCATTCAGTCAGTCATTCAGTCAGTCAGGACAAAGCCTTTTGTATAGATAGAGAAGAGATAATACTGGTCTGCAATATAATACAGGGAGACCCAATGAAGTATGAACCGGCTGCGCGGTGTTTTTCCGGTTCGCGTTGGCGACGCGCGTTGCTGTCTGCGTCTATCGTAGAATGACGTTGTTGCAACCAAATAACAATTTTCCCTAACTATCATGGATTGCTATTAAATTCCGGAAGAGTACTTTTTCAGATTACCTGCTGAATGGGAAAATGTTCGTCCGTTTGTCTGTCATGCTTTATCATATTTTCATGAAACTTCGTATACATAATTGCATACTTCATAGGAAGAAATCAATTGATTTTGGACCAAATCGGTTGACAGTTAGCGGAGTAATGACCAATTAACGATAAAATGCATTTTTTAACTAACAAATTTGCATCAATCGATACATTTCAATATACTGTATTTGTACGGCTTCAGATGATTTGGCAAAATTAAAGGAATATTGGCATGATAATTCTTTAACACTGGCCGTGTGTAGGTTAAGGTGAGAAGGTTGAGTCGAACTGAAAAATTCAATGCCATAGCCAGGATTTGAATTTTTTTTAGTCTGACTCAACCTTTCCATGAAGGAAAGTTGACATGAGGAATTTGTTCCCCCAGCTATGTTTATACTCCTGTTAGCTATACAGTAGGGTAGGCCATGGAACAATTACTTATCAATTCTTTCTACTGTCGGTGTATTTAATGGAGTAAATTTCAACTGATATTAATTTAAATGGATATGATACAGGACGAAATGGTGAGGATGATTCATGGTATGTAAATATCCAATTCAGCATTTCCCTTTACGACTGGGGAAAACATGAAAAAAAAAGTGTGCGTGAAACTTGTTTTAATTTTTGGATTTATTCAATTTTGGAATATTTAATTTTTCAATTTTTGTTATTTTGAGTTTTTAATATTGGGTTTTTGGACTTTTTAATTATGGTTTATTAAATATTTTATAGTTTAATTTTCTTAATTTTGGAATGTTGGATTTTTTAAATATTTAATTTTGAATTTTTGAATTTTGGGATTTTAAATTTTAGGTCTTTGAATGTTTAATTTTTTAATTTTTTAAATTAGAATACTTTTATTTTTAAATTTTGGTTATTTTATTTTTTAAATTTAGGGTATTTGAATGTTTTTATTGGGAATTTTTGGATTTTTTATTTTTAAAATTTTGGATTTTTGAATTTTGTATCTTTGAATTTTTTAGTTTTGAAATTCTGTATTTTTTAATTTTTTCATTTTTTTTTCTTTTTAATTATGTTAATTTTGGATTTTCGATTTTTTAAATTTGGATTTTTACACTTTTTAAATTTTGAATATTTGAATTTTTGATTTTTGGATATTTTAAATTTTGGATAAACCTAATCATTGAGTTTATTGTTTTCTGTGCAGTCCGTTCCATCACACCTCACTAAATTCGTGACGATTTTTAGTGTGACACTAATTTCATGACGATTATTGAGCGTGTCACAAGCTCTGGAACTACCCCTACCGTGGCTGAATTAGTTTCACTTCAAAAATCCATGTCAAATTGGCCGGCCCCAGGATTTGAACCTGGGACCTCCAAGACGTTACCATTTCAGCCACCTTGCTGGGTATTTGTTCTGTTAATATTCTAGTTATCCCACTTATTCCTTCACATAAGCATATCAACCTTTCTAAAGAGATAGTGGTCTAAGACTAACTAGTTTCTGAAATGTGGCCTACTTATTCCATCTGGCATTTTGTTACATCAGTTTATCTGATTTTGTTTCCTCATGAAGGCATAACTATTATTTGTCAAATGTTGTCGTAGCTGTACTTTACTCGGGAGTATGAGGATCCTAATTGCAAACCCGGCAATTTCCATTTCGAATATAAAGACAAATTTTCAGATTTCTAATGAAAGTTTAATGGACATACACTAAATATGTCATTTGATATGGATACACTTTTATTAGAAGTTAAAATATCTATATGTATATTTTTTAATGGAGAATGCCGGTTTAACAAAAAGTGGCTTACAGTGTTCCATTTGATTGGAGTTTGATATTATTCTAATGGCCTTTTTTTGTAATAGAAGGATCTTTTTTTATATGCTTACTATTTCCCCACAATAGAATGCCATAAGAGATAATGCTATGAAAAAACGCATAATAAGACGATCTTACATACATTGCCGGGACGTGATTTTTGAGCTGCTTCAATAAGTAAATAACTCTTGATAGTTTACCCGAAATATAATTAATATGGTCTTCCCAAGACAAGTTTCTATCCACATATATACCTAAAAACTTTATGCTTGATATATCAACATTGGTAAAACCATCCCTAAGACTGAAATTTAAAGTTTGAGTTTTGTTTTCGTTTAATAGAAAACCGTTTGCCCTGAACCATAGCGATGCTTGTGATAGTGTAGATTGAGATAGGGCTTTGAGCAATTGAATATCAGAGCTAGTATGGAAAAAGGTTGTATCGTCTGCATACAGTATGGAGTCACATTTTACTGCATATGGAAGATCGTTTATCATAACTAAAAATAAAAGCGGCCCAAGTATTGATCCCTGTGGCACACCAAACTTCACATCCACCTCACTCGATCTTACACCATCAACCCATACAGCCTGTTTGCGACCTATTAAATAGCTTTCAGTTAAGCTGAGAGCTTCTTTACATACACCATAATATTTCAGTTTATCTAGTAAGATAGAGTGCTTTACACAGTCAAAGGCTTTACTGAGATCGCAAAATGTAGCCTGTGCAAAGTCTTTATTTTCATAGGCACAAAGAATTCTTTTTACCAATGCATCCATTGCACCAATGGTAGATCTTCCCTTTACAAAACCGTACTGTCATTCATTAAATAGATTGAATTGATGGAGATATTCATACAATTTCTTGTGCATTATGCTTTCATTATGTTAGGTACCATCACCTCAATTTGGCACTAAAATATCTCAATTAGGTAAGCTTTTATGTGTTATTTCATATGCTGAGATCTTTCGGAACATATTGTGATGAATATAATATTTATGAAAATATTTAAATTTTAGAATAGCCGCTAAATCATTTGAACAAGCGGAGGAATTGAAATATCTGGGAACAGTAATTACAGATACAAATAATATTAAGGCAGAAGTTAAGTCTCGACTCAAATCAGGAACTGCTTGTTTTATGCAGTTCAGAATCTCTTTTCTTCTAGTCTTCTGTCCAGAAATCTAAAATTTAAGATTTATAAGACTGTTATCATGCCTGTTGTATTATATGGATGTGAACTGATCAGGAAGAACGTAGTCTGAGAGTGATTGAAGACAGGGTGGTTAGAAAAGTATTTGGGCCCAAGAGGGATGACAATGGGGACTGGAGAAAATTGCATAACGATGAGCTTCAGGACCTGTCCGCCTCACCAGATATAGTAAGGGTAATTAAATAATGAAGGATGTAATGGGCTGGACATGCTGCATGCATGGGAAAGGAAAGACACATCTCAAAAGTATTGATTGGGAGACCCAAAGGGAAAAGACCACGTGGAAGGCCTAGACGTAGGTGGGAGGACAATCTTAGAATGGATTTATGGGAAGAAGTATTTTTGGGGGATGAATTGATGGAGTTAGCACAGAATAGGGTTGGATGGCGGACTCAGGTAAGTGCAGCAATGAACCTTCGGGTTCCATAAAATAGATAATATTCCTTTAAGATAGCTTGCTTAGGAATTGTCTGTTGCCATTGAGTAAGTAAGTAAGTAAGTATCATTACGAATAATTTCACTGAATATGGGTGGTTATAAAGCCTAACCACCATGCGGGACCATAACCTACAAAATGTTCTTTTTATTTCAGTTCGTGTGTTATGATAACAAGGAAGAAGTAGGATGTTCATGGATATCTGATTTTGGAAAATTTAGATAAACTATATACGAAATATTGGGTGAAATACCCAGCGATACTGAATCGGGAGATGAGTTTTTCTCTGACGATGAAGACACGGAGTAAATGAGTCAAAAAACTGTTTCCTTATGTATCGCTCAAAATGAGTCTCATTTCTTGTGTTAACTGCTGTATTGGATAGTGGTCTCGCAATGAAATCACCATTTTTCCAAATCACAAACTTATGTATTTCGTAATTTCAAAATTTGGGCCTCTTACTTAAAAAAATATTAGTGTATTTTATTTTTTATTTATTTTCCCCCAATTTTCCTGAATATGTGCTTTAAAGGGTTGGGATATTTGTCTTCATAAAGGAATAGGCATAGGGAGTATCAGAGAGGGCCAATACAATTTGCGGGTGCGTGGGCAAAGAGAGTTAAGTCCACTTTCTAGATACTTAGAATTAGAGTGACTTAACATGCTTTACCCTCCCAACATAGCTTTAGAGATGGATAAAGCCATGAGAGAACATTTTTATCTATAACTCTAAGGACATATCTCAATTTCTGAGGATGGTGGACTTAACTCTCTTTGCCCACGCACCCGAGAATGCAGTTGATGTACTTATCTTTTGAGCTTTAGTTAGAAACTTACACTGGAAAGTGATTTGGATTACATTATCTGGTTAAACTGATTCTGTGGACATTAATAAATCTACAGAAGCAATCAACAAAAGGTTTTATTTTTAGGGAAGTCTGAGCCCTTTGTTTTTACATCTCTGTTCAGTAATGCATGCAATTAGTAGAACTAAGCCTTCCAGAAATGATAGCTTATAACATTTAGATGTAGATGTAGATATCTCGTCCTGTAGATCGTATGTTGAGCGGGGTTCAAAGATATAGAACATGTCAGATCAAAAAATACATGCATGTTATTGCAAGCTGCCAAATTTATCCAAGCTGGATAAATCACTATTTAAAAAAGAACCACTCAAATAATAATGGTGATCAATTAAATCAAATATATTTTACTTTGATTGAAATTACATGCATTTTTACCATATTTTCTGCAAAAAAACTTTAGGTCATGCACCAGCTAAGCTCCCCCTGCTTCCGAGCCTTGCATGCACCTTCCTATGCCATGAAGCTGCCCAATGGCAACACTGCAGCTCACTATAACATCATATACACATAAAAATATACAAAATCACAATGTTAATAAAATGACCCTGCGCCATTTTATATATATATATATATATATATATATATATATAAAATGACCCTTGAACCATATAAAGTATTAAAGTTCCCTTAGCTTAGATGAATTTTCCCTTCACCATCCAGCAATCACTAGTGGTGTAGTGGTTAAGGCTGCTGGTTACAGTGCTAGCGATCACGACTTCCATCCAAACTTTAACGTTAAGAATAAAAAGGTAGGTAAAGTGAGAGAAAGGGAGGAAGAGGATATAGGAAAGAATTTTTTTTCGAGTTTCACTTTTGGAATTACTAGCAACACCGTCAAGGAGGTATCGTGGGAGGCATTCAAGAATTGGCAGAGGGGGAAGCCTAGTGTGTGACAAAATTGTTTTTTCCCATTGTTCGTTGTTAAAAGAAGCCACGATACTTAGATTTCCGTCAAATTTCTAATTCATGTATGTAACAAATACTTTCATACCTTTACTTACTTACTTACCTTTTTTAAAAAAATACTGACAACTGGGATTTTGAAAAAAGAACATAATAAAAAAATTCAAGACCCACATAGGATTTCTGTCTTTCCTCTTCTGCACTGATGTTACTGATGCCAGCTGGCAGCTAATAAGAACTCATTGCACAATCCAACAAAAGCTATTATTTATACAAACAAATCGTGATTGTATTTTAATCAATACAGTCTATTATAATAAAAAAAAACTTGTAAACAGAAAAGTTTACATATATCACACTAAAAAGGTTTTTCTCCTGTATGGGTAAACAGATGGGGTTTAAGATTACTTCTTTTGAGAGACTGTTCTGCTTCAGACAACACACTGGAAAGCTTTCTCTCCTGTATGAGTAAGCATATGAGTTTTGAGACTACTTTTCTGAGAAAATGTTTTTCCACAAACATCACATTTGAAAGGATTTTATCCTGTATGAGTAAGCAGATGACTTTTGAGATGACTTCTTTGAGAAAATGTTTTACGACAAATATCACATTTGAAAGGTTTTTCTCCTGTATGAGTAAGCAGATGATCTTTGAGATGACCTCTAAGAGAAAATGTTTTGCTACACACATCACATTTGAAAGCCTTTTCTCCTGTATGAATAAGCAGATGACTTTTGAGACTACTTTTGTGAGAAAATGTTTTTCCACAAACATCACATTTGAAAGCTTTTTCTCCTGTATGAATAAGCATATGAGTTTTGAGACTACTTTTCTGAGAAAATGTTTTTCCACAAACATCACATTTGAAAGGTTTTTCTCCTGTATGAGTAAGCAGATGATCTTTGATATGACTTCTTTTAGAAAATGTTTTATCACAAACATCACATTTGAAAGCACTTTCTCCTGTATGGTTAAGCAGATGACCTTTGAGATGACCTCTTTGAGAAAATGCTTTGCCACAAACATCACATTTGAAAGGTTTTTCTCCTGTATGAGTACGCAGATGAACTTTGAGATTACTTATTTGAGAAAATGTTTTGTCACAAACATCACATTTGAAAGGTTTTTCTCCTGTATGAGTAAGCAGATGATCTTTGAAATGACCTCTTTGAGAAAATGTTTTGCCACAAACATGACAATTGAAAGCTGTTTCTCCTGTATGAATAAGCAGATGACTTTTGAGATTACTTCTTTGAGAAAATGTTTTGCCACAAACATCACATTTGAAAGCACTTTCTCCTGTATGGTTAAGCAGATGACCTTTGAGATGACCTCTTTGAGAAAATGCTTTGCCACAAACATCACATTTGAAAGGTTTTTCTCCTGTATGAGTACGCAGATGAACTTTGAGATTACTTATTTGAGAAAATGTTTTGTCACAAACATCACATTTGAAAGGTTTTTCTCCTGTATGAGTAAGCAGATGATCTTTGAGATGACTTCTTTTAGAAAAGGAGAGTTCTTAAAGTCATCGGAGAAAATGCGCTTTTTTAAAGCCGATGGATATGCGATTAGTACGTTGAGCGATGCATTTAAGAACGATCCGATGGATTACCATATGTAAACATAACTGAAAATTCCAAATCTTGGCATATTTTGTCATTAAGCATAAAATACGTCAAAAAACATTAAAAATAAACTTATTGCGTTAAATTAAATGATATTGATTCAGTAAAATTTCCAAAGTTCTTGATATGTCAAATCCTTTAAATTGAAAGAAATCGCCAATTTATAAAAGGGATTTTTTTTATTAACCAGTCATATAATAAAATATTAATGTTACTATCACTATCTGAATCTGAAGATTCATTGCAGTAATGCAGTTTCCTTCATTGTGTCGACATACTGTATAGGTTAAGTGTAAAGCTGCGGTTTGTCTACGGCGTTCATCGCCAGCGATCACCGCCGGCGGTGATCGCTGCCTGTTGCTCTCCATGTAAATCAATGCACCCGGTTTGTCTACGACGATGAACGCTGGCGATGACCGCCGGGGTCGGCGGTGATCGCCAGCAGTTGCTTCTGAGGCAAATTCAGGGCGATGAACGCCGCAGATTATCATGTATATAGTAGGTCATGAAAAGCAGAAGAGAGCCATTTTGCACAAAGTACTGTCATTAGTTGCAGACGAAATGTTATAGATTTCGTGTCTAAACACATTGCCCTGTATGACATGAGCTTAAATGACCATAAAGATAGCTACACAAAAGAAAATGTGTTGCAAATGGTAGATAAATGGTCAGAAAACACTATTATCTGTAATTACAATTTATGTAACGTACAGTAAAATTATCAGCTCATTTATTAGTAAAAGTATTTTCGATATATTATTACTGGTTTTTATTATTTTGTTATTCATTGAACCATTTAACATTTAATTCATCAAAAGTGACTTTCCTTTGTTCCTGTTAGCGTTTTATCTTGAGTGAGTATAATATTATAGTCTACGTTGGGGTTATGAATGCTAACAAATTTACAAATTCCATGTCCCCCCACCACATCGAGCTGTTTGACATGGCCAACTACAACTGTGGATAGCAACAGTATCATGGGCGATGAACGCCGGTAAACAAACCACCCCTACGACGATGATCGCTGACCCCGGCGGTCATCGCCGGCGATGAACGCCGTAGACAAACCATAGCTTTACAGTTACGACGTCCCTATACCGAAAAGCAGACGACAATGGTCAATCGCATTTCCATCCGTACCAAAGACCGATGGAAGCGTTTGAAGTGCGATTGATCATGCGCTGGAAAGGAGAACGAGCCGATGGATTCCAGCGCTGTGTTTAGGAACGCTCTCGATGCATGCGCACTTCATGCGCACGAAAATGCGCTGAGTTAAAGAACTCTCCTAAAATGTTTTATCACAAACATGACATTTGAAAGCTGTTTCTCCTGTATGGGTAAGCAGATGAGATTTGAGAATATTTCCCTTAGAAAATCCCTTTTCACTGACATCATCGGAGACAGTTTCAGCTCCGGTATGACGAACTAAATCATAAAATTGATACTGTTTTTCAGTAAGCACGTGCTGATGTTTATTTTGTCGTTCTGAAGTACCTTTGGAATTTTGTTGCTCCGGAACCAGTATCTCTACATTTTGTACTGTATTGGATAATGGAGAATTGCTGTGTTCAGACAGGCCTGTATTTTCAGTCTTAATGGACACAGGAATATTCATACAATCTTCTGTAAACAGATGTTCTTCGTTATTTCCTACAGGAAACGTTTCCGGAATCATGGGCGCCCATATGATATTTTCTAGGGGGGGGCCAAATTTTTAGTTAATTTATTTTGTGTTCCTTTAACTTCTTGGGTTAGTTTGTAACATTACATTAATAATATAATAATGTAAGTGTAACAATGAAGTAGCCAGAAAATAATTTCGGGGAGGATTGGAAGTGGCAGGGGGTTTGGAATACCCCCCAAGCAAGGGGGGTCGTGGGTCCATGCCCAGAAAATTTTAAAATATTCAACTAATTGAAATAACTTTTTTCGCTATTTTAGCACTGAAAAACTAGTTAGGAAATTTGTTTACCATACATACTCTTAAGATATGCCAACTTAAACAAGAAATTGTTACCTAAGTCGGGGGTTCACCCCCGGAAAATTTTTAAATACTGAACTAATGAAAATCACATTTTATGCTATTTTAGCCCTGAAAAACTAGTTAGAAAATTTATTTACCATACTCTAAGAGAGCGTTTCTCAACCTATGGTCCACGGACCACCGGTGGTCCGCGAAGATGGTGCAGATGGTCCACAGACATAATTTAAAAATATCATAAAGCAAGTGAAAAGTAAAGAAATAAATTTTTTTCACATATTTCGTTATAATGACCTATAATTAATACCCCAAATATTAAGAATGTAGGTTTTCTTTTAAAAATGGGATGTAAATTAGGGGTCCGTAAATGTTTTTAGACATTTTAGAGGTCCTCGGGTTCAAAAAGGTTGAGAAACGCTGCTCTAAGACATGCCAACGTAAACAAGAAATCATTACCTAAGTCGGGGGTCCACCCCCAGAAAAGTTTTAAGTAATGAACTAATTGAAATCACATTTTACGCTATTTTAGCTCTGAAAAACAAGCTATTAAATTTGTTTGCCATACTCTAAGATATGCCAACTTAAACAAGAAATTGTTACCTAAGTCGGGGGTTACCCCCGGAAAATTTTTGAATACTGAACTAATGAAAATCACATTTTATGCTATTTTAGCCCTGAAAAACTAGATAGGAAATTTATTTACCATACTCTTAAGATATGCCAACTTAAACAAGAAATTGTTACCTAAGTCGGGGGTTCACCCCCGGAAAATTTTTAAATATTGAACTAATTAAAATAACATTTTACGCTATTTTAGCTCTGAAAAACTAGTTAGGAAATTTGTTTACCATACCCTAAGACATGCGAACTTAAACAAGAAATCGTTAGGCCTACCTAAGTTATAATACTTATTACTATTTATAAGAAAAGTTAAATAACACAAGGAACGATGGAAATAACAGGCCTACTCATTATGTTAAGAAAACAAAATAACTGCTATATCATATTTGACACACCCACAAAAATTGTTTAATTTATTAATTTTTTTTAAATACAAAAATAGAATTTTAGCTTTTGATTTTTGGGGGTTCAAACCCCCAGGATCCCCTTTTCTAATCCAGTTTGGATTCTGCTTCCATGGTGTCGATATGGTAAAACTTTTGCAAACTTATGTCTATACTGACTTTCAAATAATTGTCTTAAAAGAAGAAAAACAGACTATAATTATTAATATACATTTTTTCCTTTCCCTGAAAGCTAGGGGGGGGCCGCGGCCCCCCCCTGCCCCCGGGTATGGGCGCCCTTGTCCGGAATTTTGTGGCACGATGTCGATGTCTCTAACTTCGGGACTGCTCCTATATCTGGGTCTATTTTCTCTCTTTTAAATCGGAGTGTCTCTTCTAAATTGAAGGTTATGGGTGTATCTTCACACTTAATAGTATGTTCGTGTTTTACACATTGCGATTGGAAGTCTTCTTGTTTCATTTCTGTTCCATCGTATTGTAATGTTGCCGCTTTCTCCATTATGTGAAGTGGTGGGTACAAGTGCACTTTAGCTAAGTTTACGACAGGACGGAACTATGACTTACTTCAAACCCACCTACATCACAAGTATCGCAAATTTGTACAGAGATTAAGATTTCGTATTGTAAACCTTATTCCACAGATATAGAGGAATAGATCGGCAGCGTCGTATCCTTAACTGCAGGTGGCAGTAAAGCCGAGTCAGGGGCGTAGAGGGGCAAGGGAAGCAGAGCCGACGCCATATTGGTATCACCAACGTGTCCGCTAAGTACAACGTATTCATTACGGAAAATTGTTTTTCTTCCTACATAATTCCGAATTTATAGTGAAATGGTGAACCACGGTGTTGTTTGGGAATCCCTGTAATTTCAAATACATACTATACCACTATATTGGAGGTCAAATTAACATTCATTTATAAATTTGCCTAATTAGTATTGCTTAAACTGGGTCTATTACAGCTATTTTCATTCAATACTGGTTTACGAAATAATTGTCTGGGAAAACTGCAGCGAATGGGAAAGCATCTTAAAACGAAAAACATACTAACTATGACCCATTCAACCTACAGGGAATCATGAAGGCCACTCTTTAGAGTTCTACAAATATTAACATAATTTTCTTTCAATATATTTACTAGAGCTTCTAACTCATATGCACATTAATTTTGACCAATAGGACACACAAAATACTCACGAACACAACACAAGAAACAGAGTTGTTAAAATTCTGTTCCCATAGATTAACCCTCCTAGAGCATACACCACAATACATGTGCATAAAAACATACAATAAAATTTCAAATGAAACAAAAGCATTAAATAGCAGACAATTCAAAATTAAAATTAAAAACTTGTTTTTCCAAAGAACATATTACTCAATCAGAGAATTCCTTGAATATGAGGTTAACATATAATTATAATAAATTTAAAAAAAGTGTGCGGGGAATTAATTTTTGGATTTTACAATTTTGGATTATTAGATTTTTCAATTTTGGATTGTTGGACTTTATTAATATTGGGTTTTTGGACTTTTTAAATTTTGGATTTATGGAATTTTTAAATTTTTGATGTTTTAATTTTTTTCATTTGGAATTTAGGAATTTTTTATTTTTTAAATTTTGGATCATTTTTATTTTTTGGATTTTTTAATTTTGGATTTTTTAATTTTTTAAATTTTGGTTCTTTAATTTTTTATTTAGCATTTTTTAATTTTGGATTTTTTATTATTATTTTATTTTTATTTTTAAATTTTAGATTTTAATATTTTTTAAATTTTGGATTATTAGATTTTCAATTTTGGATTGTTGGACATTTTTAATATGTGGTTTTTGGACTTCTTTAATTTTGGATTTTTGGAATTTTTATATTTTTGATTTTATATTTTTTTAATTTGGAATTTTGGATTTTTTTGTTTTTTGTTTTTTCTTTTATAATTTTTGATTTTTAGATTTTTTAGATTTTGGATTCTCGATTTTTAATTTTGTGACTTTTCAAATTTTGGAATTTGTTATTTTTATTTTTTAAATTTTGAATCTTTGAAGTTTTAAATTTTGGAATTTTGGATCTTTGAATTTTTTAATTTCGGAATTTTTAATTTTGAATTTTTTTATTTTTTAAATTTTGGATTTTTAGATTCTTAATTTAGGATTTTTTAAATTTTTGATAAGCCTAATCATTGAGTTGATTGTTTTCTGTGCAGTCCGTTCCGTCACAGATCCACTAATTTCGTGACGATTTTGAGCGTAACATTTTCGTGACGATTTTGTCCGTTACGTAACTTTGGGTTAGCTCTCGATTTACTCCTACCGCGGCTAAAAAAGTTTCACTTCAAAAAATAGTAAAAGAAATCATTCCATTTTCAAGCACTCATTAATAGCATTAGAAAAATAATTACATTAGTGTTAGACTTTCCTTATTTGTAATCGTGATTTACAAGTAATATAGTGTAGGCCTAAGCTAGAATATTCCTAGTGAGTCACCAGTTTACCAGCCAAAGCTGAATAAATGTAAAAGATATGTGACTATAAATTAACATTAACAACATTAACATTTATCCTATAGAAGCATCTTCTGTATACAGACTTAAGACTATGGTACTACATGCACTTTGGCACTTTAGTTATATCAGTTTACCTGATTTTATTATAAGTGTGACGTCTAGTGCTGTAATGGCCAAATGACAATAAAACTGTATTTATTAATTTATTTACTGGATTGTGAAATTCCAATTAAAACAGCTTTAAAAAGCATTTCTTGTTTGATTCCCGCGCCGGCTTCCCTTCCTTTCGTCAGATTGTTGGTGATCGCAATATGGCGACGCAGCGAACGCGTTGGCTTCAGTCCCTCCCCTTACGCTGCCGATCTATTCCTCTATATCTGTGCCTTATTCCAAACCGTAATTTGTTAACTATTACTGTTAGGAGGAGTAGTGGGAGAGCCAAATTCTCCTGTATCTCATAGGCCGTGACTGGTGATTTGTTTCGGCTATATTCGTAGTTCACTCGGTTTGTCGAATTTGTGCCTCATTCAAAACGATATTATGGCGATGGTATTACAGTTTGTTTGCACAGCTAGCAGGGTTGGAAAAAAACAAGTTTTTTTTAAAAGAACAAAAAACGTTTATTTTGTTTAAAACGTTTTTTATGTGAACAACAATGTTGGTTTTTTAAATGTGTTTTTTTAAACGTTTTTTTATGTTTACAACAATGTTGTTTGTTTAAAAAAAGTTTAAATTGTTCATTTTGTTTAAAACAACCATTTTAATGTATAGGGCCTATTATATACATATATAAAACATTTTAAACAATTTGTTTTAAAACAATGTTTTAAACATTCCAACCCTGATAGATAGGAGTCTTTTTTTTTTGTGAAAAAAACAGCTGATTGACACAGTGTTGATGAGTCATGCTAAGTAAACATTCAATTCAGCATTTGTCTTTACGACTATGGAATTCATCGAAAACCCAATTCAAATTGGCCGGCCACAGGATTTGAACCCGGGACTTCAAGCAATTGTATGAATCTGTGGTGCTAAGGCAGAACCCGATATGTCTAAAACTGCAATTTTTCAGGAGAGGAATTTTAAAGTTCAATAGATCGCAGAAATTCAGATTTTCTTTATATTGACTTGCCAAGTTTGTGATAGTGTTACCGAGAGAATATTTCCGTCCTTTAAGTCAAACAGTTGTAAAATCTCATCACAAAACGTAAATATTTACATAAGTTAGACATATCGTCCTTTGCCTACTTCAGTTGTCATGAGAAAAGTGATTTATCGCTTGTTTGTTTTGCTCACTAAACGACATATCGGTGTTTACCTTCTTTGAAATATCTTGTTCCCATGAACGCAGAACGGTAGGAAAGCTGGGCTATTGTTACAGGACATGAGATATTTTAGGAATTAAACACGATTTACTAAATAAAAAGAATGAATAAGATTATTTACTAATTTATTAAGGCACTTTACTCGATTTAACTGCTTTCTGGAAGCTCTTGTACTCTGTTGCTGCTGTCCAGGTCTTCGTAGGAGGAATGACAGTCAGCGTGTATAAGGAGAAGCAGGCTCAGGAGATCCTTCTTCTTAAGGGGATTGATGGGCAGTGGACAGTTGTAACATGCTGTCAAGAAAGGAATCGTAGGTCTGCCTCGTTTCGATCGCCGCAGGTCAAGTATGCGAAAGAAAGTCTTGGTCATTGCATTAAACCGAAAGTTTTCCTATACCTAATCCATTTGATGTCAAGCCAGTTCTCTTTCTGCCCTCCGTGTCCGTTGTCCTTCGAGTCAAATGCTCCTGCACCAGTTTCGAAAATGAGAAGACGTCTTCTTGCCTCATTTCATTGACCTGGAATGGTTTTTTCCCCTTTACGGTTCGAACGAACTGGAACCAGTCTAGGGGTACCATGATCGGTATTTCGGTTTTTTTAACCCTTTCAATACGAGCATGGTCTACGTCACATTCTAGGTGAGTGTGTCCAGGTAACAGACATTTCTGGTCCACACAATCTATGTGGGTGCTCTTACTGACATAAAAGGAAAACGTGGCAGACATGTTAATATTCCGATTTTGACCACCGCATGTGTCTGAGTAAGTCACAACATGGGTTACATTTTCGGGCAGAGTTTAAAGCTTTTTGAAAATGCATGAAGCAGTCTCTTCAGATCCTCTCTTTCCGATTGCTTCATGCCACATGTAGCAGCTAGTGGTACCTCCATCTGGGGTGCAGTCTCGGATACTTAGGATGTATGTTGAGAGAAGGCGTTTATAAAATGAAAGTTTGTGGTCAGAGAAGGGGTATAAGACTTGATGCAAATCAAACGCTAAAACCCTTATTTTCGGGTCTTCTTTTGCACTGTTTTTATCAACATCTTTCATTCTGTAGCTTAGATCTACTATTTCCTTGTGTTGATTACGACCGATGATCAACTGGCTGTTTTCTTTTGGATCATTACTTTAATTTTCATTATGTAAGAATCGCATGTCTTACATGTATCAACATGTGGCTGCTTAAATGAGTAACCAGTACCTCTTAAATACCTCTCTGAATAAATCATAAGAAGCAGCATTTTCATGCTCACTTTTGTATTCATTGTACAACATCCTTGTGTTTAAGTGACTACTTACCGGCTGAAGACATTTCGAGGAGCCTAGAAGCCCTACTCTTGACGAAAATTTTAATAATAAATTGATAAAAAATCACATAAGCCAAATTGAAGTTGACAAGGCAGACGAACGAGAGACGCTACTCATGCGCAGACAGCTCCAGTCACGCAGACTGTCACCCGGAAATAGACAAATGAGAAGGTGCCACTAGCCGATATGTCAGACATATCGGACATTTTCATCACTAGAGTGTTGCAGAAGGATGCCAGAGCCCGATATGTATACCATATTGGTTTCTGCCACCAAACAATTTCTTAGAAATTGACATATCGGAATATTATTTTTCATAATAAACTATTATAGACAAATAAGAAACATATCGGGTTTTGCCATCACATTCTTCATCAAAATCTCTATAGGTTGATACAGAAAACAAAAAATCGAATTTTTCTGACATATCGGGTTCTGCCTTAGCACCACAGGAATATCTCCATCAATTCAATCTATTTAATGAATCACAGTACGGTTTTGTAAAGGGAAGATCTACCATTGGTGCAATGGATGCATTGGTAAAAAAAATTCTTTATGCCTATGAAAATAAAGACTTCGCACAGGCTACATTTTGCGATCTCAGTAAAGCCTTTGACTGTGTAAAGCACTCTATCTTACTAGATAAACTGAAATATTATGGTGTATGTAAAGAAGCTCTCAGCTTAACTGAAAGCTATTTAATAGGTCGCAAGCAAGTTGTATGGGTTGATGGTGTAAGATCGAGTGAGGTGGGTGTGAAGTTTGGTGTGCCACAGGGATCAATACTTGGGCCGCTTTTATTTTTAGTTATGATAAACGATCTTCCATATGCAGTAAAATGTGACTCCATACTGTATGCAGACGATACAACCTTTTTCCATACTAGCTCTGATATTCAAATGCTCAAAGCCCTATCTCAATCTACACTATCGCAAGCATCGCTATGGTTCAGGGCAAACGGTTTTTTATTAAACGAAAACAAAACTCAAACTTTAAATTTCAGTCTTAGGGATGGTTTTACCAATGTTGATATATCAAGCATAAAGTTTTTAGGTATATATGTGGATAGAAACTTGTCTTGGGAAGACCATTAATTATATTTCGGGTAAACTATCAAGAGTCATTTACTTATTGAAGCAGCTCAAAAATCACGTCCCGGCAATGTATGTAAGATCATCTTATTGTGCGTTTTTTCATAGCATTATCTCTTATGGCATTCTATTGTGGGGAAATAGTAAGCATATTAAAAAGATCCTTCTATTGCAAAAAAAGGCCATTAGAATAATATCAAACTCCAATCAAATGGAACACTGTAAGCCACTTTTTGTTAATTTCAAAATAATGACAATAACAAATTTATATATATATATATATATATACAGTAGTAATGTACACAAAAGAGTCAGACAGACAGTTAAGGCAAGATATTCATCAGTATAATACGAGGAATTGCAACAAAATAGATTTACCATATTGTAGATTAACTAAATCTCTAAATAGCTATGAAATAATCGGAATGACTCTATACAATAAATTACCTATGCAAATAACAAGTGCGCCACCCAAGAAACTTCAAAATTGGCTCTTTAATTGGCTTATATCAAACCCCTTTTATAGCTTAGATGAACTTCCTGAAGTGATCTCAATTTAAGGAATGCTATAAATTACTATGCCTGTGATATTAAATAAAAATTTGATCATCTGGCGATAATTGTTGTGCATATTTATGTTTTTTATGGTTTTTATGGTTAATGATATTACTTATGTGTATGTTAACAATGGCTTTGTATCTTATTTAATATGTGACTTTGTCTATTGTTCTGTGAACCCAATGACAATAAAATTTGATTTGATTTGATTTGATTTGTATGAGAGTCCTAGACGCTACCATCTCGGCCACCTCACTCAGTGCTAAATATCTTGTTTTCTGATGTATTCAATATTTTTATTTTAAGAAATAATTCGTATATTAACAGTCTAATTTACCAATAGAAATACATCCCTTTTGAGAGATCTTGCCAACTTCCAAGTATTGGAAAATACAATTATTGGAAGTTCCCCCTTCTGAAGATGGGCCTCTGCACCGAAAACAAAACACAACTTTCCACCCTGGAATGAAACTATACAAGAGTCTACCAAATCAATTGAAATTATACAACAAATACGTAGTTTTAGATCCTCTCTTAAGACATACTTGATTGACAACTGCTTTTATTAAGTGCCAGTATGGTACTTTATGAGATTGTGTGGGGGACGAAAAATGTCTGTCCGTCCGTCCGTGTGTCTGTACGCGCTCTAACTCAAATACGCTTTTTCGGATTTTCATGAAACTTGGAAAACACATTTATAATGTCAATGGGAAGAACCCTATTGATATTGAACGAAATCGGTTCACCGGTACCGGAGTAATGCCCAATTCAGTGCCTATTTTAATAGATTATGGCGCCTTTCCAACAGAATACGCTGTATCGGATTTCCATGAAACTTGGTATACGCATTTACGACGTCCATCAAAAGTACTCTATTAAATTTGAACCTTATCTGTTGACCGGTACCGGAGTAAAACCTAATTTAGTGTAGACTATATTTTAAAGACGCGGTAACTCAAATACGCTTTACCGGATTTTTATGAAACTTGGTATACACATTTATAGTGTTCATGGGAAGACGTCTATTTATATTGGATGAAATCGGTTGACCTGTTTCGGAGTAATGCTCAATTTAGTGCCTATTTTATGGCAATATACGTATTCGAAAGAATTTATGAAAGTCAAATCAGTTATCACGACAACATAGTCAATTGTTTTACTGTGATATTATAAGGCTTTGGAAATTATAATAGAGTTAGCTATGACCAAAAACACTATTGCTTTACATGGCCTTATCCAACTAGACCGTTAAACTGACCCTGGTGGCCGAGATGGTAACGTCTTGGCCTCACATTATGGAGTTCCATGGTCCATAACCCGAAACCGTCCAATTTGAATTTTTTTATTTTTTATTTGTGAGTGTGCGATTGTCATGATAATACAAATCTGTACAGTTCAGGTGATGCTGGAAGATTTTAATCTCATTAAAAAAACTAGACCTTTGTTCTTCCGTAAGCCCTGCTTCATGAATAAATCTGGAGCTTAACTTTGAAATCATTTAAAAAAAAAACATATTCTGCATATCATAATTGCAGTCATAACTGATTAAAAAAAACATACTGGCACTTTGTTACATCAGTTTACCTGATTTTATTATTGTTATAATTACGATTTGTGTTATGCATGGAAAGTGTTTTTAAAGAAGTAATTATGTGATTTGCATTATTCCACACATTTTAATATAAGTGTGGGTTAACAATTCATAAGGCACAATGAAAAGTCTAAACCCAACTAACGTTGAACTGCATATGATTTCATTTCTCTGTCAGTGAGGTAGACCATTAAGGGCAGTCATAGGATTGAGGTTCCACTTGGCGCTTTGAAGTGAACTCTCTCTTGGCTCAGTTGTTAGAGCATTGGCATGGTTAACCAAAGGTCCTGGGTTCAAATCCCAGGGTCAAAGGAATTTTTCTCCTATAATATTTTCATTTAATGTCCAACAGAGACAATAAATTGTACATGAATGGATGTATATCCAGCCATTTATTGGTTAGAGAAATGGCATCTCCATTCTCATTTTGCCAACGTTTCGAAAATTTTCCAGGAAAAGTTAATTAATAAATGGTTTCTATGGTTTAGGAAGAATGCAAGAAGCTAAAAATTGTATTTTTAGATTCAGGGCCCTCAAAACGTGTATTTATGTCAAAAACCCAACTTCGAATTTTGGGGTCGAAATAATGCTTCCTTTACCTATGGCAAGGAAAAGAGATAGTAATAGCACAGTATAAGTATTAATACAGTAAGGAAACTGTGTGTTAAAAGTCCTATGACAACTTGTTAGCTGGGCGACACTAGCGCTCCATGCGGCGGTTGAGTAAAACTGCATTCTCACCATATAAAATAACTTGTGAAAATGCATAAACACATAACAAAATATGTTATAATAAGAGAAAAAAATCTTCTTTCAAAACTGAATTTTAAATTTAAGAAACAATGAAGCATGTATTATATTTTAGTTAAGATCAGGCACAATTTTTAAATGCCACTTACCTGTAACTTGCACTGCAGTTCCTAGGGCTATTCTTATTACAAGTTTTAATAACTTCAAGATGATTCTTGGAAAACCAATTATAACTCATTTTTATTTTTAAAAGTAGCCTAATATTACATTAGAATAGAAATGTCATCATTTTACAAAAACAATACAATATTACATAAGATACAATACAAAATTCAAATAAAAAATATAGGTTTCTATCAATATTTCTCAATTTCTAATACTCCAAAACTGCTTTTAGTATACAGTCGGTACAGCAGTTTTAATTAAAGAATTCTTATTGGAATTCATAAACTGGCTGTTTTCGAAGTGTTCCAAACATAGGCGGCAATTTACATTTAAATATTTTAGAGTTTTTGTTAGTAGGTCTTCTCGCCGACTATTGATGACCCATTTTTTACACCTGAAATCATTACAATAATTGAAGGTAGATCGAAGCCGTAAGATACAGAAACAAAATACAATCTCAACAATGGAGTTGAGGACGAGCAGTGTGACAAACCTATATTCAAAGGTCACTCTTTAATATAATTTATAACTTAAACGTTGATTTTAAAGGTGGGAAAAACCTTGGACTAGATACGCTTCTTAACAGTAGCCTATTTTAGGTAAGCCTATTGCTTGCCTAGGTTTGGATAATGATGTCATGTTAGTTTACTGTCGCAAACACCTTAATGGCACATGTATCCAAGAATTTATGATGTAAGATTATGTTTTCGTCATCTTTACGCCTACATCGTGTTCGAGAAAATAAATATCGTACCGCCTGTAAAATCGGCTATGTGCACTTTTTTACGAAATTGAGTTATGTGCACTGATATTCCTTAGCATTGATCCTTACAACCGGGCATGTGGATCTTTGATTGTCAGGTTTGTGCAAGCAAAGAAAAAAAATCGGCTACATGCTGCAAAATGGCCATGTGCATTAGAGCTCACATAGCCATTCTTGACTGCCAACACGGCACACATGTTTGTATACATAACCGGCCCTGACATATACATTACAATGCACATAGGAAATAAGCTGCACCGCAGCAAATATTGTGTTATCTTAAGCGATCACAATACGACACCCTAAATATTGTTATCTTAACCGTGATATAGACTGCTGACATTTTCATTTCATTAGTATCTATTGTTAGAAATTACAACATAATTAAAGATAAAAACATTACATTAAAGTAAATGTAAACATAACCACACCAGAACATGTGTCAAGAGTAAGCCAGCAGGCATACAATAAATATTACGTATTATTCTTCTTACCTTTCTGGATCTTTTGGGAAAGTGAAGAAATGCAATTCAGGATTTCTTCCTTTATTGTTACTGCAATTTATAGCAGAACAATAACATCCTTTCGAAACACGCATTGCTATAAAAATTCAAGACTCCTATTTATTTCCATTCTTCCCGCAGTAGTGATTGTAGTATTACTCAATGGCCGGTAGGATCGCTAGTAATCTGCGCGCGCATGTCCGTCTGGCAGAAAAACGGACTGAGTTTCTTTACTGTATTAATACGTATACTGTGGTAATAGCTTTAAATAACAGAGTAGGCCTATGTTATTTCGGTAAAGTCTCATTGTAGGGGGGCCCACTTTCAAAACCAATTTTCTTGTCATAAAACACCTAATATCACACGTATTATGTTATAGATTGTTCTCTGGAGAGATGATGTTGCTTCGACGAGTGTTTGTGTCCAACCCACCGGCCCTAAACATTACACTTTCTTTTATAACACGAACTAGCGAAAAGTGCCGTGAATGCCGCCATATATTTATATAGAAACTCGTGATTGGCCGTTACAGGTGTGACGTCTCACCAGCAGACCACGTAAAATTCTGGGAAATATATTCACCAACCTAAGAGAACCTGCCACTAATTATTAATTTCGGGAAAATTCAGCAATGTACAAGAAGCGTGCCACGCTGGAAAACAAGAAACATCACCCGTCCGTGGAAACCTGTGCAAATCGCGAGGTGGGCCCTCCTATATTGCGACTTTGCCGTTATTTCATATAACATTTGAAATTATTATTTCGTTTACCCATCTTCTAGAAAAGCCTGGCGTATGTTCGTTGTAAAATAAGTTAAATGATAACATTAAAATACAATACAATGGCATTACATTTTTAATGTTAATGCACCCGCGCTAGCACATCAAGTTGCCCTGAAGATGGCATAAGAGTGTAGAAAGGCCTAGGTTGTTGAGCTGCTGGTTTTAATGATATTACTGGCTTACTCCTGTCTACTCATATTGGAACCAAGTACATTCCGGGATTACTTTTGAGAATTGCATGAAACACCTTTGCATTTTCGACCTAACCGCGTTTAAGGGAGCGTTTTAATCGTGAATTGATTAACATCGTACGGAAACGCTATGTAATCTGCTTAAAATGCTAAATTACATCTTTTTTTGGAGGGGGGTGGGTGGAATCTTCAGATCTTGTGTGCTTATTTCGATTTATAACAGTGCGACTGTACACAACTTTAGCCTTGCACTAGTTAGGTTTTATCGGCAATGAAATTAATTGATTGGTTTATATATAACTTGTTCCTTGCGATACAGTTTTCTCATTTCTGGTAGGGAATAACTTAGCACGAAAGTGAATAAAACTGGCCAGGATTTTTTTTTTCGATAACGGGTTCCATTTCTTAAATTATTTGCATTAATAACTTTAAAAATAATATAACAAAGCATAAGTGCTGTGCAACACATATTAAAATAAAATTCAGAAGCTTACATCCATTTTAAAGACAATCTGGTAAAAGTTGCATTGCAAGAAATTTTTATATCAAGAAAAATACTACTGTGAGATAATAAGAAAGGGGGGATTAAAAGGGTAAGTTAAATAAAGTTATGAAGTTTCATAATAAAGGAATAGCTTTATAAACAATACGGTACGTTTTTTCTTTTTCATTGAAAATCATAAAAATTAGTATAGATATCCTTAAAGACAACTATAAATGTAAGCAGATCTATTAAAAACTCTCTCCATTAAGAGCAAGAGTTTCATGCCTCTTCACTCTTCGTCATTCATCACTTGGTAGTGAAAAAAGTAATAAGTGCCGGTATGCTATAGACTATATGAAAACTCTCTCCCTTGAAGAAAACAAGAACCTTTTAACATGGCACCTGCTAGACAGTGCAATGGTTCTGTGTTTGGTACACACGTGAGATATGGATTTGCACCTTAACCTCGTTCTAGTAAGTTTATGCAACCGTTAGTTGACCCCTTTATTACCAGTAATTTGATGTTTTATTTCAGGCACATTATGTCTTCACAATTCTCTGAATACTGGAACATGTGTGAGTCCAACTGTAGCCAAGCCCACAGAAGTTCGTAAATTATCTGCAAATAATAATAATAATAGTAATAAAATGGCATAGGCTCCCTAGAATGTTTCGGTAAATGGAATATACTCGCGGATTATACATTCTTTCCAGCATTGCTACTTAATTTCATTATTGCTGGGATGGTAAAAGTCTTGATAAAAAATACTAAAGTATAATTGTGCAAAATTTTATACCGTTAGGAGCTGCTGACATCATTTTTTAACCTCAGCACACAGCAAGCAAACCTTCTTCGCCTATTGTACTATATTCTGAAAAATATTAAATCTTCCAGAGACATATTATTCAATTGTGGAATTCATTAAACAAATATTTAAATTTATAATTTCTTTGTATGTATTTATTTTTCTCTACTGTGCTGCATTGTTTAGCGATTTTCATTTGTGCTCCCTGCAAACTGTCTTAAGATGTGATTTAACTGTTGGACAATTCTGTTCTAAAGGTCTGTTCCTTAAATATTACGTCTGAGCAAAATGTAAGTGTGCTGAAAAATGACGTTTTGCGAATACGTCGCGCGACGTTGTGACAGTACATGAATTGGGTTGGGAGCAAACCTATAAACAAGAACTTTATAAACAGAAAGAAGTTCAATATTTATATGTTATTTTGAAAGCCCATCTCGGTCTAATTTACGGTCAAGTTTTGCCCCAAATTCTGTTATCTAACAGTATTTATTTTCTAACTTTTTCTGATGATTAGACGTGCAGGAATTCTCTTGTATGGTGTTTCTTCTATGTATACAATCAATAATATCTAGCATAAAGTGTTACCCTTAGGGTTCCAAGGTTGTTGCTTCTAGATTTTAGACAATTGCACACAATGGAGGTAAGCACCAGGACATTTCTTGGAATTACTCATTTTTGTTAATGGGTGAGTCGATCCCAGAGCAATGGTACCACCAAAAGGATTAGGTCAATAATTGTAAATTTAATAAACCTCGAACCCTCGACTTTCAGGATTGCAGTTTAACTTATCAACCAACACTGCATCACTCATGAAATCTATAACCTGTGACCAAGAGTACATTGTAGGCCAAAGCCGATAGCTGGCTGCAGGTCTTTCCCCACTTTTCTTTTGTCTCACAAATATTTCATTAGCCAGAATCTGCCCAGAAATTTCTTTCTGTCGTTATACTCCGTTGCATGCATTCGCTAATGAAAAACGTTTATAACTGCAGAAACTCATTTGAGCAAGGTTTAGTTTTGTTATTTCTTTCACATCTCCTTTATAAATAGTATTGTGGCTAATCATTATTTTTACTCATTGATTATCATTTACCATGAACCAGGTTAAACGAAACTGACATTTCACTATAATTGATCTGGCTCAGTTTTTAAAGTCCTCTAATGTTACAATGAGCTCAGTTTTTCACTCATTTTCATTCACTCTGTGCAATGAAAGTAAAGCTTTTAGAACTTGTAAGCTAATAGTAGGCCTAGTGCATGTTTATAAACTCAGCTTGTTGTAGATTGTTCCTTTTCCTTAGAATTTTAACCCTGCAGTGCTCGCCAGACCATTCACCATATCTATAGAATACCTATGAGGCCATTGTGCTGACCTGCCATCTACCTTTCGGTCCTAGAAGAAGAAGACGATGATGTTGAACTTGATTGTGATAGGGATCCTAAAGTAGACATTTCGGAGTCTAGAAGTGAGTCTAAGGACACTGAACAAGAAGCAGATAAAGATAATGATTATAGTGAATGTGATAGGCCTAAATATTTTGTAGGGCGGGACAAAGTTTCTAAATGGACTAAGAAGAGATCAGTAACTAGCAGTAAAAGTTTTTATACCTACACATTCTTAGAACAATAATATTTTAAAATTGTTTAAAAATGGTTACATGCCTAACAGCATTGTTTTATTGTTACTTAATTAAAGTCATATTGTGCTAATATTGATTTGTGTCCAATATGATTAGGTAAATGCTCATTTTCAATAAATTGACTTAATACACATATGTCCGAAAATAGCGCTCGAGCTCCTCAGTGTTAAAAAAGAGACCACTCAAATAATAATGGTGATTAATTAAATTGATTGATATTACATGCATTTTTACTATATTTTCTGCAACAAAACTGATCATGCCAGCAAAAAACTTTAGGTCATGCACCAGCTAAGCTCAGCCTGCTTAGCCTTGCTTGCACCTTCCTATGCTATGAAGCTACCCAATATGGCAACACTGCAGCTGACTATAATATCCTATACTAAATCACAATGTTAATAAAATGATAGACATATAAGCATTCATGAACCACAGATTAGTGTCTCTGTTGGACATTACATGAGAATATTACAGGAGAAAAATTCCTCCGACACTGGGACTTGAACCCAGGACCTATGGCTATTCACGCCAATGCTCTACCAACTCAGCTAAGCCAGAATTCAATTCACAGTGCCAAATGGAAGCTCTGGAGGAAATTTTCCCGTATAACATTCTCTTGTAACGTCCAACAGAGACAATAATCTGTGGTTCATGAATGCTTATATATCTATCTTGAATGTTAACTGTACAATAACAGTGGGAGCCCGGTCACAAAAAATCACTACTTAGTGTGCCTCATGTGACATAGCTTGTCTGTGAGGTAGACCATTAAGGGCAGTCAGTTGTAGGAGAGAGGTTCCATCTGGCGCTGTGAAATGAACTCTGGCTTAGCTCAGTTGGAAGAGGATTGGCACGAATAGCCAAAGGTCCTAGGTTAAAGCCCCAGTGTCGGAGGAATTTCTCTCCTATAATATTAGCTTAATAAAATTATCTTTGCACCATACCAAAAAAAAAATATATGTATATATATATCAAGAAAATGACCCTTGAACGATACCAAATGGCTATTTCTCATGTATTAAAGCTCCCTAAGCTTAGATGAATTTTCCCTTCACCATCCAGTAATCACTCGTGGTGTATAGTGGTTAAGGCTGCTGGTTACACTGCTAGCGATCACGAGTTCCATTCATAATTTAATGTTAAGAATAGGTCTTAAAGAGGTGGTAGGGTTTGGTGAAGGGAGGAAGAGAGAGGAAAAGGAAGAGAAAAGAAAAATATTTTTTTTCCAGTTTCACTTGGCATTACTAGCAACACCATCTAACAAGTATCATGGGAGGCATTCGAGCTTTGGAGGGGGAGGAAGCCTATTGTGCGACAAAATTGTCTCTTCCCATTATGCGTTGTTAAAAGAAGCCATCTTACTTGGATCAATTTCTAATTGTGTATCTAACAACTACTTTAATTGTCACAACCTTTTTAAAAAAATCCTGGCAACTGCGACTTTTGAAAAAAATAACATAATAAAAAACAATTTGAACCTACATAGGACTTCTGTCTTTCCTCTTCTGCAGTCAAGTTAACTGATGCCAGCTGACTGCTAGTAACAACTCATTGCACAATCCAACAAAAGCTAGTATTTATACATACCGGTACAACTCGTGATTGTATTTTAAGCAATACAGTCTATCGTAATAAAAAAAATTGTAAACAGACAAGTTTTTAGATAAATTGCCTCGTTACTCTACTTTAGAATAGAAGCATGACTGCCGCACAGTACTTTGATCATTATGTAAACAAAACTGCGAGATACAGAAAAAGTTAAATTTTCTTTAGGCTTGATATAAAATGGTCTTTATGACGTCACTAGTAGTTCATGATAGGTGGCGTTGTTGTGCTAGTGGTCCTAGTGGTGGGGATAGCCGAGTTTTCCTTAGGGCTGTAGAATTTTTGTATCGGCACTCTCACTGCTCACCGGAATCTACAGGTTTCTACTTCCGCTTCACTTGGATGCTTGTTCTTCATCTGGATCATGGCTAGATTGGGTTACGCACACTGCATGTAACGAACATCTTGCCGACAGTTGTAAGTAATCAGATATATTCATATGGTGATATTATATTATACCTTGTTATCTGTTACTTGCAATTGCCAGTGGAGACCCTTTGCGCCATGGGGTCCTCGTAACATGCGGGTCTTTGTGAGCAAATGTTAATTCTTTTCTCCTTTCCTTCATCTTTCATATGGCACAATAAATTATTTATGATTCATGGCACTCTGAAATGATACAAATTGTACAATATGTAAAGATTTAAATAGTAATTTATTTATGCAGTTGTAATTTACATTTGTTAAATTAAAATTAATCATCATGGAAATTAGTTGCTTTATATTATGTAAGCCCTTATATTCCTCTGCATTTTCTTTCCACAATTATGCAATAGTGATTTTCCTAATTGGCCTATTTCGTAACTCATTGATTTGTAACTTGTGTTATGGCCGGCCAAGAAATTGTAGTGTACCAAAACGTAGGAAACCGAACTAGGTACCATTGCATATATCACATTAAAAAGTATTTTCTCCTTTATGTGTAAGCAGATGAGTTTCGACAGAACCTCTTTGAGAAAATGTTTTGCCACAAACATCACATTTGAAAGGTTTTTCTCCTGTATGTGTAAGCAGATGAACTTTGACAGAACTTCTTTGAGAAAATGTTTTGCCACAAAATTCACATTTGAAAGGTTTTTCTCCTGTATGAGTAAGCAGATGAACTTTGACAGAACTTCTTCGAGAAAAAGTTTTGCTACATACATCACACTGGAAAGCTTTCTCTCCTGTATGAGTATCCATATGAGTTTTCAGAGACCTTCTTTGAGAAAATGTTATGCCACAAACATCACATTTGAGATGTTTTTCTCCTGTATGAGTAAGCAGATGAACTTTGAGACGACTTCTTTGAGGAAATGTTTTTCTACATACATCACACTGGAAAGCTTTTTCTCTTGCATGAGTAAGCATGTGAGTTTTCAGAGAACTTCCTTGAGAGAATGTTCTGCAACAGAAATCACACTGGAAAGCTCCTGTATGAGTAAGCAGATGAGTTTTGACAGAACTTCTTTGAGAAAATGTTTTGCCACAAACTTCACATTTGAAAGGTTTTTCTCCTGTATGAGTAAGCAGATGATCTTTGAGATGACTTCTTCGAGAAAATGTTTTTTTACACATATCACATTTGAAAGCTTTTTCTCCTGTATGTGTTAGCAGATGAGATTTGAGACTACTGACATCACCGGAGACACTTTGTGCACCAGTATGATGACTTAAATCATAAAATTTATACTGTTTTTCACTAAGCATGTGCTGATGTTCATTTTGTCGTTCTGAAGTACCCTCGTAATTTTGTTGTTCCGGAACCAGTATCTCTACATTTTGTACTGTATTGGATAATGGAGAATCGCTGTGTTCAGACAGGTCTGTATTCTCAGTTCTAATGGGCACAGGAATATTCTTACGATCTTCTGTAAACAGATGTTCTTCGTTATTTCCTTCAGGTAACGTTTCCGGAATTTTGTCGCACGATGTCAATGTCTCTAACTTCGGATCTGCTCCAACATCTGGGTCTATACCCTCACTTTTAATTCGGCGTGTCTCAACTAAATTGTAGGTTATGGGTATATCCTCACACTTAACAGTATGTTCGTGTTTTACACATTGCGATTGGAAGTCTTCTTGTTTTATTTCTGTTTCGTTATATTGTAATGTCTCCATTATGTGACCTACATACAGGACAGAACTAGAACTTCAGATGTATACACATCACCCAATTTCTACAAAAATTAAGATTTCGTATTGTAAACCATATACCAAACAATAGTTTTCTGCTTTTCCTTCAGTCGGTTAGGAGTAGGCTAGTAGTTCCAGTAGTTGATTAAGGCAACACAAAAACAGGAATAATTGGAGAGCTGTAAGGAATACTACTACTAGTAGTTCCAGTTTCTCGTGTATCTCATAGGCCGTGACTGGTGATTTGTTTCGGAGGAACAATATGTACCCCTTCCAGTTAAAATGCTAATAGAGTATTAGTTTATTCAGGGGTGCCCACAGGGGGGGGGGGTTAAGACGCAGATTGCGTCATTGAAATTTCTGGGGGGGGGAATATTATCGTTTTATGAATTTTCTGGGGGGGGGGGGTTGAAAATTGTTGCAAAATTAGCGTTTTATATGTTAAAAAATAAAAACGACCAAGTTCTATAACTTCAAAAGGTCTCTTCTAATTTTTTTATAAAGATAAAGATGAAGAATTTTGACAGCCGTGGGCGCTCATGCCCGGGGGCGGGGGCGCAAGGAAAAAGAATTATATTAATAATGATTATAGTCAGGTGTTTTTCTTTTAAGACAATTATTTGAAAGTCAGTCAAGACATAAAAAGTTTGCAGAAGTTTTACCAAATCGACAACATTGCCACAGTGGATTAGAAAAGGGGGTCCAAGGGGTTTGGACCCCCAAAAGTCAAAATCTAAAATTCCATATTTGTATTTTAAAAATAAAATATTTATTTAATTAAACGAGATTTGTTGGTGTGTCAAATATGATATAGCAGTTATTTTCTTTTCATAACATAATGAGTAGGCCTATTATGTCCACTGTTCCATGTGTTATTTAACTTTTCTTATAAATAGTAATAAGTATTATAACTTAGGTAACAGTTTCTTGTTTAAGTTGCCATGTCTTAGAGTATAGTAAACAAATTTGCTAACTGGTTTTTGAGTGCTAAAATAGTGTAAAATGTGATTTTTATAGTTCAATATTTAAAAATTTTCCGGGAGTGGACCCCCCACTTTTGTAATGATTTGTTATTTATATTCGCATGTCTTAGAGTATGGTAAACAAATTTCCTAACTAGTTTTTCAGTAGATATATAAGCTTTCATGAACCACAGATTATTGTCTCTGTTGGACACAAAAATCACTAATTAGTGTGCCTCACAGTACTGCATATGACATATCTTGTCTGTCTGTGAGGTAGACCATTAGGGCAATCAGTCATAGGAGAGAGGTTCCATCTGGCTCTCAACGTTCTTTTAAATGGCGTTCCATCTTCCCAGGCCGAAACATATGTTTGTAATTTTCTATTTCTTAGAGGACACAAGGCTCCAAAAAAAACTGCCTTGTTTGCTAGGCCCTTCTAAAATGTTTATATGTCAATGAGACAAAATGAAAATTACAACAGATAGGCTCTAAATAACACAACAAAGGAAGGATTAACTAACAAATATTGTGAGATATTTCCGATATAGACAACATTACTTTGTACCCGACTTACAGTAATACCCTAGTAGCACACTTCGTTGGCCTAACGGAGGGATTTCGTTGGCATGGTTGGGATATGTTGGGAAAACGTTCGTTGTAATTTCCTCGGTTAGCCCAATGTACGTTTCCGTTGCGTCATGCGCCAAGTCCTACCGTTGGGTTTACGACGTTGACCCAACGAGGGCTCTCCCTACCGTTGGGTTTATGATTGCTGGCCCAACAATAAATCTCGTTGTAATGTGATCGCATTTATGTTAAAATTAAAAAGTGTTGAAATAACATTATAAGCGTTAAATTTTCATTTCCTATAAAATAAAACAGTTTTAATTAATTAATTATTCGAGCTCTTTGCGCGCGTTACATGATAAAAATTTACTTCGCTCCACCTCTTCCTGCCAATCTTCGGCAATTTCCGGCGTACTTCGGGTCATCACGAAGACGATGAAGAAACAAGTCATACAACAGTTATTCGCCATCTTGATATGTTCAAGAATCCGAATGGTGTTTTTACTTCTATTAATATTAGGGCTCTTTATTTGTTCTCTGAAAATAACGTTATCATATATTCACATCAAATATTCAAAATACGAGATGTATATCCTTCTTACTATTTATCATGTATTACACATCTCTGTAGTAAATAGGCTAGAAGAATTCTCGATTTTTATTTCAACGATCTAATAGCGTAGTGGTTAAAGCGATAGACTATAACGCAAGCGGTTCCGAGATCGAATCCCCATAGGTGCGAATTTTATACGATAGGAATAGGTAGGTAGGGTGAAGGAGAGGAGGGAGTTAATAGGGATAAGAGGAGAAAAGGGATGATTAAAGGGAAAATAAAAAATTAAGTTTTGTGTGCTTCTAGTATTTCCGCCAGATGTCTCTGCGCTGCGCTGCGTAGTAGTTCCACCATTACCTAATAGGTGTCTCTCAACTGTTGGGATTTTGTTGTATATTGGTTGGCTACAGTTGGCAGTTGGTTGGATAAAACGCTCCTTGGCAACGGAACCCCGACGGACATTCATAACCGTTGACCAACGAAACATGGCGATCATTCCCCAACATTGGCCCAACGATCTGTGCTACTAGGGTACGAGCAGCAGCGTCGCCAGGAATTTTATTAAGGGGGGCAAAATTACTTTCGAACCTCAATTTCAAATGATTAGGCTAAACACATTAATATTCACTTAGTTAACCGGATCGTTACTTTGAACCCAAGCTGAATTTGACGAGGCTAGAAATTTTTTAAGTTAACAGAAAACGCTCTTTTGAGGAACGGCCTTGGTGACTTATTATTATAATTATTATAATTAGTTAACACTTGCTAAACTCATTATAAAGTAATTATATTTTTTTATTCTCCATGCTACAACTGTAAGTTGACAAAGAGTACCACAAATAAATGAATCCATAAGGCAATCCATGCCGACGCCCATGAATACGAGGGTGAATCAAATGAAAACCGCAATTAATTTTTTCCCCACTATTTTACTGCAGGAAGAATGAAGAATGCTTCCTTCACATTATTTTTTCTACATAGTCCCCTCCCAGTTCAATGCACTTACGCTCCTGAAATTAAAAAAAAAAATGTCCAGAGATCGAGTAAATACTATTACCAACTTAATAGGCCACATAACTTAACGTATGATAATTCTTAAATTCTGTCTTTATATTCTGCTGTCATGCAATGAAATATATTCTTAACATTATTTTGCCTCATAACTTGAAATGAAAATCATGTAACGATGGCCTTGCATACGACAATAAAATATATAAGAACAAATGAGGAATGACAAGAAAACAGAAAAAAATCTAATCGATTCTCAAGATCCCATCTTTTTTTAGGCCTAACTATTCTGGACAGAAAATGGTAAGTTTTCGTGTTGTAAACATTTTAATATTTTGATTTTGAATACATTTTGAATATCACGGTATGGGCTAAATTTGCATTCGATATAGAAAATAAATAATTTTTAAAACTAGCTGAAAAGGCCGGCGTCGCCCGGGCTTTGTATTTTGTAATTTGAAATTAACTTATGAAGGACTTTTCAAACTCTAGGGCCTTGTATAATATCTAGGCCTTCATAGAACTTGAAATGTGGAAGAACGACTTATCACACTCAAACTATTCCCTCAGTAAACGATAGACATAGCTTTTTATGGATCACAGAGGATGTCGAATATTGCATTCCGTTGCTTCTACACACCACTCTCATTTATATCTCGGGCCCCTATGAAGTATAGAGGAAAACTTTGTTTGAATGAATTAGAATACTCCCTATGGAGTTCACAGTGACACCAATGATTCGGGGGTTTTGGGGGTAGCCCTACGAGTGGAGGTGGGGGATGGAAACTCGAAATTTTTGAAACCACGTCTTGTGGGGTATCATTGAAAAGTTCTTGATGAGTAGGCTACTCTACACATCAATAAGTAGTTTCTCGATAGTTCTCATATAATGCGAGATTTGAATGTTTGAAAAAGTGCTCTTTCCTCTTTTTGCAGTTATTATTGCGGGTTTGTCATGCCAAGGCTAAAGAAGAAGAATGCTGCGCAGCGACAATAAATTAAACCAAAAGCACTTCGAAATCTAACTCAGCCTGTAGGCTTGCCTAAAGGGATTTTTATTTTACTCATAACTCGTGAACGAAAGCGAAAGTTAAAAATCCGGCTTCGAGGTGCATTTTGCGACCCTTCAGTCGACCAATGTTTAAAATCTCAGATCTCTGCCTGCAGTAGATTTCGCTGGGCATCGCGGACAGACAGACAGACAGAAAGACAAACACTTCCTCTTATTATTATAGATGTAAAGGCTTCAAGTTTGTGTCGTTGTGTACACCCCTCGACGCAACTTAACTCACGTAATGATGCTCAATGTCACGAAATAGTTTTGGCCTTGAAATGCACTACATAGTACTGTATGTCATCCCCGCTTCCGCAAACAGTGACACAACAATGGAGCGGTGGTCAGGACGCGTTGCCGTGGTGACAGGAGCCAGCTCTGGAATAGGAGCAGCCATTGCCCAGGAACTCGTTAAGAAAGGACTTAAAGTGGTGGGCCTGGCCAGACGAGTGGAACGGATCGAGGTAAGAAATCTAATATTTGTATGTGTTGATAAATTTAATGTTATTTAGGACCTGAAGATGGCTGAATAGCCGAAATATATTGTCCAATATACGAAAATTATCTTATAAAATTGACAGACATAATTTTTAACTTTGTTTTATAACATTGACAAATATAAATTTTATTTTTGACAAAGCTATGAGCTGATTTTTTAACAAAAAAATCTTATGTGAAAGTCAGATAACTTCCTCTGCCCCCCAAAAAAGTTAGCAGTATTCACATATCCTTTTACAGAATCGCAAGACACAAGTTTACGCTAATTATCCTATAAATACCTCTTCTTTCAATGATGCGACTAAAAGCGCAGGCTATATAACAAACTTTAAAAAAAAAGAACAGGTGACTGCAGACGTTTATTGAACTTTCCGCCGTAAAGAATAATTTCCGAAATTTATCGAATATTTCCCTCAGATACTTCTTTACTCTATACCTGGCCAACAATACATCTTTCTCACTTCACATTCTTATATAGAATAAGAGGCCGTGAAAGAGCACGTATTCAGTTGTTCATAACGCAAGACAATTTCTACAAACAGTGGGTGAACAGTGGGTGGCTTGTAACTACCCTCAGAGAATTTTTTCGAAATAAAGTTTCAAATAAAAGCTTTAGCTCTCAGTAAAAGGAACACATGTGCAAATTTTAAAGAAAATCGTTAGAGCCGTTTTCGAGAAAATCGCGAAAAACGAAAATTTCTTCATGTAAAGTCCCCTTAAAAATAAGAGAAATTTGTCGCCAATCTTCGAATCACATCTTCAGAAGGTACCTGACCCAAATACGAAATTTTGTTTTCATACGATTCTCCGTTTCGGAGCTAGCCTGTTCACAAACTTCCACACAGCGAGACACACACACAGACACACACACACAGACATGTTTCCAAAAATAGTATTTTTTGGATTCAGGGGGCCTTGAAACGTGTATATATGCTAAAAACTCAACTTCGAATTTTAGAGGCGAAAACAATACTTCCTCTACCTATAGTACCTATGGTACGGGCAGAGGAAGTAAATATTTTATACACGGCATAATATTTGTATGTTTCCTATACAAATCTACATTTCTTAAATAATTTGCACGATTTTTGCCCGGAAAGCAACGCGGTCAACATTAAAATTCAAACAAACCACTCCTTCCCTTGAAAAATTACATAATTTCTGAAAATATTACGCTGAATATTTATCAAATGCAATTCAGTTTTCATTACAAGTGCATTGTTTACAGTGTTCACATAAGGCTTTGGAAGTGCATGATACTGGGTTTAACAAATTAGAGAAGCAATCGATATAATTCATTGGTGTGAATAAATAGCCTAATGAAGAATGAAATCCACTAAAATAATGCATTGTGAGTACTTGTCACTTATATGATACACAGTCTAATTCTATGGCACAATAGTAACATCTATGGGAAAAACGTCATTGTGGGAGCCACATTTTGAGGGAAGGGTTTCAAAAGAGCACCTCATATTTTGTTTTAGGTTAAATGTTAATTTTTTGAAGGTCAAAATTCAAGATGCAATTTTTTTAAAAAGCAGCAAAAATTATGTTTATCCACAAACTTACATCTCATCGCTATTGATAAACAAATCACACGAATTTTTGTTGACATGAAGTTTTTCTACTCTGCACTTTGCTTGCTCGATGCTTAGATTTAATGAACTTCATCTCTGAATGCAATGCCTCAACAAATCGCCAGGCCAGAAAAAATTTACGGTTTTCAGTTTAGTCTTACAATTTTTAAGTCACACGATAATGTTAGAAGGGTTTTACACTAACGATTTAATAAAGGGATTTAAGTAAACTTAATACTTCTCCAATATATGTCTACGTAAAGCTTAAAACCTTAATGTAAGCAAGGACGCCCGCATAAATTTTGTCAAGGGGGGCTAATGAACGAATTACAGCCACCACCACCATCACTTTGTTATTATTATTATTATTATTCACATTATTGCTATTATTATTATTATTATTATTATTATTATATAATCAACATCCTTCATTTACTGTAACTGGACCTATGACTATGGATACAAAGAAAAAATCGAATGTATATAAGTTACACTCACAATTTCACGGGTACAATTCATATAAAATATAAAATGCGACATTTCTTGCCTTATCTTCATTATAATAAAATGTTTGGGTATAAATGGTTTCAAGTTTAGGGGAAGTAATTATAACTGTGAAAAGGTGAAGTGATCATCATACGGGCCAAGGAAGCCCTTATGGTTCCAGAAGGTTGAGGAATCCATATTTCGAGACATAGGCCTACGACATATGAAGAGTTTAAGGTTGTCAGCCTTTACCCACACGATTATTCTGGGTACTTGTTTCTGTTATAGGCTGAGTGTCATCGGAAGGATTAGGCTAATTGAAAAATCCAAATATCGATGGCCTAAGTAAATCTAATTATGTGCACACGTTTTCCTCTACAGAAATTATATTAAGCTTCTGTTTTCCACTTGTCACATTTGTATAGAGTGAAGACATGCCTCAGGTGCTTCCACATGTGCAATTAACACATTTAACATATGCGTGCAATAAGCCATCGATATATTCAGATATAGACGCATTTTCACCTTAATCTAATATATAAAGTCGAATGTGTGTTTGTGGGTATGTATGTATGTATGTATGTTTGTTCCTTATACAAATCCACATTTCTTCACCAATTTGTACAAAATTTTGCACACATACCCAGTTAAGCCCGGGAAGTAACGCGGTCAACATTAAAATTGTAATAAATCAGTCCTTCCCTTGAAAATTATATAATTTCTGAGAATATTATACTGAAAAACAATGAAATGCTGTTCAGTTCACATGACAACCGTGTATTGTTTACTTTGATAACATTGGGCCTTGGCAACTGGACTTAACGAATTATGATTGAATCGATGCAATATATTGGCGAAAATAATTACTGAAAGATGAATTACACGGAAATAAAGCAAAGTGTGATGCAGTCACACAACTTTCTCTACCCTAGACATAAGAAATATTTTCTCACTTCACATTTTGATGTAGAATAAGAGGTCGTATTGCAGGTACAACTTAAGTGTGTGAGTATGCTGTATCAGAAGTCGGTAAATAGTCAGTTATCCATAGCTGTAGGCTTTGTATTAGTTGAGATTTATCATAGGCCCTAAGCATGGGATGGAACATTTTGAGTCCTATACTCGCAGTATATTATGTCCCGAGTTTTAGGGGAGGAAAGTATGAAAGTGATACTGCATTTCTATTTTATTTCAGCCCCGAAAGGGTTGTAACATGAGAATGAGAAATAAAATTTTCTGTCAAGTCAATACAATCTTATGTAATTTATGTTTCTTCTTATTTCAACCCCTCCCAGGCATGATGTGTAGAAGCAACGTAATGCAGCATTCGACATCCTCTATGAGCCATAAAAAGCTATATCTAGCGTTTTCTGATGGAATAGTTTGATAAATCTTTTTCTTCATTTCAAGTTTTACATACATATTATAGGCTATAAGGACCTAGAGTTTCAAAATCGAAAGTCCTCCATAAGTTAATTTCAAATTACAAAATACAAAGCCCGGGCGACGCCGGGCCTTTTCAGCTAGTGCTTAATATAAATGAAATACCTGACATTCACAAATATCCGCTGTAAGGAAGCATTCACACCGAAGTAGCGAATGCGACCTGCAGCTTTTCCGTCCCTATAATACAGCGCGCGCCAATAAAATGTACCTGAAGTTGGTTTGTTGGCGCCCGGGGCAAGATTTCGTCAGGCGCCACCCCCCCCCCAAAAAAAAAACTCAATCCCACGTGCACCCACCCGACATTCCACCTATCTGTAAGGATTCAAGGATTTAAGGCCCACAGTAGAGTTCATTATTAAGCTATTATTATAAACAGTATACAAGTAAAACCAGCTGCTCAATTTTGAGCAAATGTTTATTTTTGGATAACTTAGCAAATATAAAGTTATTGGTGTCAAATATTTATTTGTTCAATAAATACATACAACGTAATATTTAAAATCCAGTTATACCTAACTTGAAAAAATAAGTTATGTACATCTAACTTATTTTTTCAAATTTTGTTGTTTTATTTTTGCCGTTGCCACGGCGCCCCCCCGGCCGCCCCGCCCACGCGGGAGAAAATTCCACAGTGGTTTTCACTACGCCAGAGAGAATTATAATAGTCAAATTTTATTTGGAAACAAAATGTACAGTAGAGAGACACAGAGGAGATTCCGCAATCACTTCCATGTTCGAAAACCTCCAACACCAAAGACAATTTGCAGATTTCCTCTTGTGGGGCTACACAAAAGACAATGTGTATACACGACACCCTAACACCACCTGCCAGCTCAAGACAAGAATCAAATAATTTATTCATGCAATTCCGGTGGAAATGTGTGCTAATGATACACAATTTTGGGTTTCGTTTGAATCGTTGTATGGGCCTTTCAGGTGGAAACATTGAACATGTTGTTCTTAACAGATGATTCTCCCGTCTTTGTTCTCCATGTCTGTATTTTTGCAATTGATTTTTGTCATTTATTCTCGAACTTATGTGCATTTAAAAACAGGTACATTTTATTGGCGCGCCCACATGGCTGACTCACTCACTGACATTAATGTTTGCCCATTTCCAGATGAGCTAGAAACTTGAAATTTGGTACACATACAGCTTTTAGGCGGTAAACCACAGGAAAAGTCCAAACAGTCATTTTTTTTTCTTCAATTTTTAGCCCTAAAAACCCCCGAAAAAGGGCTCGATTTCCATGGCAACGGTATTATCAAACAATGTTCACATAGGGCTCTGAAAGTAGCCAATAGCCAATACAGCAGACTAAATACACGCACTCTGTCTCCCATAGATCTTTTAAAATACCTTTCCCGAGAACCTCAGCGAGTTATTCTTATATTTTCACTTGGCATGTTAGAATCAAATTACCATACAAATATGGTTCAGCATATTTCAACTACGAGGGTTTCATGTTCTGATGCTGACAGCCTATTACATTTGTCTGTGTTGTTGATTACGGTAGGAATAGGCCTATATTATTTTTCCTTGCCCTCTTTAAAAGTAAACTTGTTGACCTTTCAGAAGAAGAATCAATTCCGGTTTTTCCAAGTTCTTCAAAGGAGACGAAGCGTTTCCTTGAAAAGAGCGTCTCCATACCATAGGAAAACCCTCGATAATCCTGAGAGATCGATTAATTATTAGAGAGTTTCAAGGGAAAGAAAAAGTGTTGAATCTGCTTTCGGAATGCTATTTCTGAGTTCAGAATTAGGAAATAAATTGTCAACCCGAAAAGGCAGCAGATATTGTTAAAACTGCGTGTATTTTGCATAATTCCATCAGAAATCACGATGGGATACTTTCTACGCCTAATGAAAATAATACTAATAAAGTCTACAATGTAATGCCTGGTCTACATAAAGATTATCGAGGTCGTCACATAACATATGCATGTGATATACGAGATAGGCTACATGATTCCTAGGGCAAGGCATTTAATGACCATAAAATAGTGAAACAATAAAAAAATTTTAAGAAAGTGAATTTCTGACCTAAAAATAGTGAAAAGATGACCCGAAATGTTAAAAAAAAATGACTAATTAATTTTCCATTATTACTTTTATTTAGTTTTTTTATAAGTAATGAATTACTAAAAGCAATTTAACGGATGACAGTGCATTATATATGAATTTACAATATAAAACACACTTATTTTATGACTAAAAACGTAAGTAAATCTATACTACTTGAACACCCTTAACGAAAAAGAAATTCATTCTGAATGGCATGCCCATCAAATTGCCCCTAGCAAGTATGTGTCATTAAAAAAAAAGCGAAAATAATTATTTATTGCTCCAAGATAAACTGCTATGGTGTTTACAATAAACCTTAATTAAAATTAACTATGAACACTTGGCGGAATTCTCAAATAAAAACGATTGTCTGTTGTCTGAAACTAACGATTTGTACCTCCTCTGAAACATGACATAAAATGTCCAAAAAAACATAAAATGCCGAAAAAGACCTAAAAATGCCGAAAATTACCTAAAAATGTAGAAAAAGGCCTAAAATTGTCTAAAACCTACCGTTCTCTTCTAAATAACGAAAATTGCAAAAAAATGCGAAAACAAATTGCCCTTATTTAATCAATTATTTCATGAAACACATTTTTATATATTCGAGCCATCTTTTAACCTTCATACAAAAAAGATGCAAAATCATCAAATGCCTTGCCCTAGTGATTACTTTTTGAAGCCAGAAATCGCCTTGCCATGGTAAAGCAAAGCATGTGTGTAAACTGCCAGTTTCGATATGTAATAATAATTTATGAAAGTTCAATTTATAGGCCTACTAATCTTTCGTTCTTTCTTTATCTTAGTTTTACCTCTCCCTTTTAGGATTTATGCGACCCAAGCCGCCCGGGCCTTACAGGGCCGCGACCTGTCGGGAGAGGGATTATCTATGGATCACATTCATACTTTTTTAACCAGACAAGGACATGGAGGGCCTCCCCGAATGAGTGATCAGCCCAATGCCGGGGCCACCTCCGAGACAACACGAACACATAGGACGAGACACACCATTCATACACAAACACTCACTCCAAACAGGGCGAGGAAGGGATGAAATTGATAATGACGGACCACAAGGGCCTAAAGTTACTCGACATTTGTCTCACAGTTGAGGAAAAACTCCAGAAAAAATCCCCACCTAGGTACTGTCTAGCGGCGAGCTGAAGGCCGAGCTAGCGTTCCCCACTACCTTACCATGCAATTGCATTTACATGCTTTGTTTTTCCCCCACTATGCCACCAGTTCGGCCTTCCGCTCACCGCTAGACAGTAACTCGTCCCGACCAGGAATCGAACTCGGGCTCGCTGCATGAGAGGAGCGAACGCATCCCCTACACCACAGCCTACTATCACATACATTTTATTTTCAAATTTATATTTAATTTGTATAGCCTACTTATATCTGTAGAGCCTAATAATGTTGAGCAAGAAATAAATGTCAAGTTATCACTATAGAGGCTGTAGAGACCCTCAGAGTTCTAGGAGGGTGGGGCGCTCATGGAAGTGGTAAGGTACTAGTCAGCCACGTTTCCTCAATACTGTTCCTGTATTCATTTCTATTAAAAGATAGGCTTTCCCCAGGGCCACACTTCCTCCACTAGCGTTAAGGCAATTCAAAAATCCCAAAGATTTCAACAAGGATCGAATCCATGTTCTTATGAAATTACTTTCAAATTTAAGTTAATAGTCTTCTGCATGATTTATAAATAGATCACATAACATTGAAGCATATTGTTACGTCACGATGACCCAGCAGATTTCTCTCTCCACACGACTGGACAACAATGGGAGGAGACAAACTCTTATTCCTTGAAATGAAAATAATGAACACTTCCCGTAATGATGATCAGTTATTTTCATAATATTTTAACCATTTATCCAAGATAGCAGTAGGCTTAGGCTAAGAGAATAAGTTATCAGTCCAAATACACTTATAGCAAAACACTAATATTATCAGTAAATTTTATTGGTTCTGCAGTCTATGAAACAGTTTACTAATAATATTAGCAATATTTACAAATAATAATTTAGTACCATGAACTCATAACTAATATTATTAGTTAATATTCTTATGAAACAGAAGACTAGTAACAATAAAATCAGGTAAACTGATGTAACAAAGTGCCAGTATGTTTTTGTTTAATCAGTTAAGACTGCAATTATATTATGCAGAATGTGTTTTTTTTTTAAAATTGATTTCCAAGTTAAGCTCCAGATTTATTCATTAAGCAGGGCTTACGGAAGAAGAAAGGTGTACCATCTCGGCCACCTGGGTCATTTTAACGGTCTAGTTGGATAAGCGCATGTAAATCAATATGTTTTTTTGTCATAGCTACCTGTATTTTAATTTCCAAGGCCTTATACGATCACAGTAAAACAATAGGCTATGTTGTCAAGATAACTGATTTTCATTTTTTTTATAAATTCTTTCGAATACGTATATTACCATAAAATAGACACTAAATTGAGCATTACTCCGAAACAGGTCAACCGATTTTATCCATTATGAATAGACGTCTTCCCATGGACATTATAAATGTGTATACCAAGTTTCATGGGGTACGCCGTAGCGTAGTGGTTGAGGCGCTGCGCTACAAACCGGAAGGTCGCGGGTTCGATCCCCGATGAGGTCGTTGGAGTTTTTCAATTGGCCTAATCCTTCTGGTGGCACTATGGCCCTGGGGTCGACTCAGCCTCTAACAGAAATGAGTACCAGGAGCAATCCTGGGGGTAAAGGCGGCCGGTGCGTAAGGCTGACAACCTTACCACCTTCATGTGCCGATGTCTAAAAATCTGGGAGCCTCAACTTCCTGGAACCCTCTGGGCCTCCATGGCCTGTAATAGGGAACACTTTACTTTACTTTACTTTACCAAGTTTCATAAAAATCCGGTAAAGCGTATTTGAGTTACCGCGTCTTTAAAATATACACTAAATTGGGTTTTACTCCGGTACCGGTCAACAGATTAGGTTCAGATTCAATAAGGCACTTCTTATGGACGTCATAAATGGGTATACTAAGTTTCATGGAAATCCGATACAGCGTATTTTAGTGATGGCGCCTTTCTATTAGAAAGGCGCCATAATCTATTAAAATAGGCACTAAATTGGGCATTACTCCGGTACCGGTGAACCGATTTGGTTCAATATCAATAGGGTTCTTCCCATGGACATTATAAATGTGTTTTCCAAGTTTCATGAAAATCCGAAAAAGCGTATTTGAGTTATGGTGCGTACAGACACACGGACAGACGGACAGACAGACGGACAGACATTTTTTCGTCCACCACACAATCTCATAAAGTACCATACTGGCACTTAATAATTGATAATATTATGTATTTGCTAATAATATGAGTGTAATAAAAGTTGTATGAAATATCGCCCAGGTATGAAAAATAGTAGCCAACATTGCCAATGTAAAAATAATTTCGAACGGCGGAGGAATCGGACATAAAAACAATATAACATCAAATTTTTGTAGCTCGATAAATAAAAACAATACTCTTTCATGAACGTAACGTTTCAATACAAGAGGACTCATTTTTAAAACCATTTTCGTTTTATAAAACACCTAATATCACATGTATTTTGTTATAGATAGTTCTCTGGAGAGGAGATGTTGTCTTGGCGAATGACCCGCCCTAAATGATACACTTTCTTTTATAACACGACTAGGTTAAAAGACCCGGCGTCGCCCGGGTTTTGTATTTTGTAATTGGAAATTAGCTTATGAAGGATTTTCAATTTTAAATTCTAGGTCCTTATATAGGCATTTATAATTTGAAATAGGAAGAACGACTTATTACACTCAAACTATTCCCTCAGAAAACGCTTGATATAGTTTTTTATGGCTCATAGAGGATCTAGAATTTTGCATCCCATCGCTTGTACAGTGCACAGCAAGCCTGGTAGAGGTTTAAATAAGAAGAAACAGAAATTCCTGTAACATAAAATTGTAATATCGAGGCGGGAAATTTCCCACTCTTATGTTACCATAAAGCATTATCACTTTCATACTTTTCTCTCCAAAAACCTGCGATATAATATAATAATATACACATTACCATACCTCGTTTTGTTTTCTCTATGTCCAGGGTAGAGAAAGTTATGTGATTCCATTATTTTAGTGGATTTCATTCTGTAATATTTATTTATAACATGAATTATTTTGATAACTTCTCTTATTTGTCAAGAGTGCATTTCATTTGTTTTTTCCAAGCCCACCTGATACCATTTGGCAACAATATATTCTGTGATTTGGAATTGATAATTCTATGTAAAAAGGGATTAAGTATTTTCAAAAACATTTAATTTTTGGCATTTAGAATCAGAATTTTTCAAAATCCTTTCTTAGTGAGCACCTACATTATGAAACGAAGGTACTGTCAAAATTCCAAGTCTCTACCTGTTATAGTTTAGGCTGTACGTTGATTCCTGCCATTCAGTCAGTCAGGACAAAGCCTTTTATATATATAGAGATCTAGCGAAAAGTAGCGTAAATTCCGCCATATTTTTATCTTCGTATGATGGAGAAATTCGTGATTGTACGTTAGAGGTGTGCATAACACGTAGAATTCTGGGAAACAGGTTCACAAACACAACGAACCTCGCGGGAGATACAATATGGCACATTTACGAAACTGAGAATTCAGAATGCCCTACTAAATTAATATCACTGTCTATAACCTAACAGAACCTTTCACTAACAATAATATCACCGTTCCTAACCTAACTTCCACATGTTGGTCAACCTGCTTCGTTGAAAAACAAAACACATCACCCATCCGTGGAAGCCTGCTCTCATCGCGAGAAGGGCCCCCCTACATTGCGACTTTGCCAAGTAGAATTGTGTAAAAGACAAATAGACAGACACACAACTCTACTTTATAAGACTGCATTGCATTTTGTTGTTATTATCATCATTGTTATTATTGTTGTTTACAGGAACTTGCCAAATCCCTTAAGAATGAGAAAGGAAAGCTGCACGCCATCAAATGCGACATCAGCAAAGAGGCAGACATCAAGACAGCTTTCCATTGGATTCAGAGCAATCTCGGAGGAGTGGATATCCTCATCAACAATGCAGCTGTTCTCAAAGACAGCTCTCTCATAGGTAACGAATGTAATCCCAAGTACGATTCCACTCATACGCCGCGTGTTTGATATTGACCAATAACGTTTAGAAATTCCTCGGATATAGACCAATCACGATCGTTTATCTTACAATATTCTTGCATTTTATCGAGTGAAACGTCTGCTCGTTACTGGACACGTAAGCATCAGTGTGCAGTGATTAATACGTCACATGCTGCCAATGAACAGAATGAAAACACATTATTTTATACAACATAACTTGTTTGGAAATTGAAATAATAGAAATGTACATTGATTAACAACACAATTTCAATTCGGTGTCAGCCAGTTCGTGTACTTTTATGGTCTTTTTTTATTTAAGTAACTACCACGACGCCCTCGATCTTATGATGCGCGCTATTGGACAGCATTGAACTGTTCATTCATTTAGTATGCCGTGATTTTACGGCTGACAGAATATTGTCAACAAAATAAGAAAATAATTTATTATTTACAAAATCCGTTACAGTTTATTCATGGAATAGTCTTAATAAATCCTATGGGGGTATCTGTGATAAATTCACTTCGCGCGTTGGGGCTTCCCCCCCCCCCGAGATTCTCAGTAAAAGCTTTTTTTAATGAACTGACACTGCATCCTTGTGTTTAGACTTTTTAGCCTTCATAAACCTACAAAAAAGTGCGGAACGACTTAAAGCTTTTATCGGGGGTAAAATATTAAAATTTGAACTTTTCTGGAATTTTTTCGTCGATTACAGGCTAAACGCTATAAGTTTGTCAAATTTCAAGTATGTAGCTCATGTGAAAACCGTGGTAGATGTGAATGACGCTCGGCTATCAAGTAAGTTTTTCTACACTTGTATGGCAGCTAGAATCAACAAATTTGGAAAGTTTATGGCAGTTAGATGTGCCAATTTTTCTTCCAATCCTTTTCTTTCTAGCTGTCCTACAAGTGTGTAAAAATTACGATATTTATGTAAAATAATAAAAAATGTGACTCAACCGATACGACAAAAAGTGGAAGAACAAAACCTGCAGATGTGTAAAATTGTGATCCTAAATAAGATAACTAACAAATTAACTTTTTTTAAATAAATGGTTCGATTTAACACTTTAAAGACTCTAAATTCGTACATCACATGAATCAATCGGATGATCACTTTTTAACAATTTTGGTGAATTAAAACATTTTTACTTGTAATGAACTTCTAATTTTAAAGAATTTTCTCCTGTTTGCTCGCTTCATCAGCTCCAGATACTCATAATATTTTGTAGATCTTGCGTGTCCCTATGAAATATGTACAAGTACATTAATGTTAAAATGTAAGTTACCTATTAATTTAGCATAAACATTAAATTAATGAAATAAATTTCAAATTTAACTGAACCATGTAGTACATAGGCCTACACTGTATATCTGTGCTCCTTTACGAACTTTATAACTGAAATATGACGTTAAATTATAAATATGACCAAGACCAGAAAAATGATCAAAATAATACATATAAACGGTTCGATTAGGATAACAAGCCTGCAGTTCGTGATTAATTTGTGTTTGCGGCGAGAACGGACTTCAGGATAAAAATATGATATGTCATAAACCATCGAACCCTACTTATAATTGAACCACATTCTGCAGAAAGGAACCAACCCTCAAATTAAAAAAAAAAAAATGGAATAGACGCAAAATTTTTGCTACTGAACTATATACTTACGTTGTGCAAACTAACCAACCCTATTCATCCATTTATGTGACATCTATGAAGCAAACAAAAACACATTGAAAAGATCCAGGTGGCTTTTTATTTAACTTTAAATGCCTGGTTTTTTTTTCCCTTAAAACCATGTGGATTGCAGAATGTTGTCCAATTATCCTTCAGAGAACTTTTTCGAAAAAAATATTTGAAATAAAAGTTTTAGCACTTAGTATAAGCACCTCATGCATAAAATTTAAACAAAATGGTTAGAGCTAAGTAAAGGGACCTGTTGACTTCCCAACCCCATGACTGTGGAAGTAAGTGGCATACTTCTTCAACGGTACATCAAATTTCGATTTTATGAAAGTAGAATTCAAGTAATAAATCACTATGCAAAATGTGCTACACATCGGTTAAGCAGTTCAAACATGATGGCATTTAGAATTTGAAGCTTCCTTTGCTTCACTCCCTTCGCTCCAGAATTTAAAAAAAAAAAGTCCAAAGATTGAAGTATATGAGAGATCGGTAGGACGGTAGGCCATGTATGATGTGTGCCTGGAGAAGGTTTAAATTAATTTCAACAATTCTCTTTCTCTCTTTGCTTATTGAATATAAGTTAATATGTTCAAATATGTTTGTTAATAGATGGCAACACAGAGGAGCTTAAAATGATGCTGGAGTTGAACGTTCTGGGTCTCACAATTTGCACAAAGGAGGCCCTGAGGATCATGAAAGAGAAAGGAATAGACGATGGACACATAGTGCATATCAACAGGTAAGAACAAATTTATTATATTCACACTTTTTCTCCAAAATTTGGCGAATACAAAATATTTGATCAATGGTTGATCTATTTCGCCTAAACCCACATTGCTCATCTCCACATATGGGAGTAATCATCACAGCAGACAAAGTTTTGTATGATGCTAATAAGAGAGAAATTCCTCGACAGTTATTACGCCTACATTCTGTCCTATCTCCCTTCTATGGATCGGTGTAATAATATATTCTTTGCATTCCTTTGGCAATTCTTCCTTTCTCCAAAACATAAGAATGAGCCTATGGATATCTGAGTTTAATCTATCCCCACCTGCCTTAAATAATTCTGCTGGAATTTGGTCAACGCCTGGAGATAAGTTTACCTATGGTTATTTCTACTTCCGTTAAGGTTGGTTTAGCATAAATTATAAGAGAAACATTCCTCTGACACTGGGATTTGAGATAATTTCTTTTCTTTGTTCTAATGGTTCTACAGGTTCCTCGTTTAACATTGTAGAGATTTTCGACAGTATTGTCATTCGGATTCAGCAACCATTGTAGTTTTGCCTGCTTTCTTGCATTTACTAATTTCATGCGCTCATCGTCGAACCACGGTTTATTTGGTTTCAGTTCGAGAGGATTTAATTTTTTCTTTTGCGGATACTTTAATATGGTCTTTAATGTTATCCCAGGTTTTATCGACATTCAAATCGTCCCTAGTTTCTTGCTCTGCAGTGTTTTCTAGAACTGCAAATCTATATTTTGAAATCTCGATTTTGATCGAAATTTGCCTAGTTCCTTTGCTTAATGAAAATTTCTCTCGAACAGCCGCAATTTCCAGATAATGATCCAATCGCAGTCAGCACCCCTAAAAGTTCGAACGTCAATTATACTAGACTGACTCCTTGCATCTATTATCACAGGGTCGATTTAATTATGGGTCATTCCATCTGACGAGGTCCATGCGTACTTAAGAATAGATGTGGGAATTTTGTACTCTTTAAAATTAAATTTTTAGCGTTGGAAAAATTAACTAGTCTAACCCCATTGTCATTGCTCTGCAAGTGGAGACTTTCATTCCCAATTGTGGGCTTGAAAATATCCTCCCTTCCTACTTTCGCATTGAAATCTCCTAGCACAATTTTCATGTGATATGCCGGAAACTGATCAAATGTTCGTTATACTTCCTCATAAAAACTGTCCTTGTCAACATCTTGTTTATTTTCTGTTGGTGCATGGACATTCATAACTATGATGTCGCACCACCATTCCCTTAGAATAACATAAGAAAGCCTATAGTTAATAAACTCTACTATCTTAATGACTGAATTGTTTCTCCCATTTATGAAGAACCCGGTCCCTAATTGATGGTCAATTATCATTTCCAAGAGAAAAACGTATAGGCCTATGCATCTGTATACGATATAGCCTACACCTAATTTCCTGTACTGCTACTACATCTAAACATAAACTGTATACACTTTAAAAAGCTTAATGAAATCCTAGATTAAAACAACCAACCATTTAGTGACGTATATTATATGTAAATTCGGAATTATTTACGTTTATATGTATGATATTTGTGTATTATATGTAGGCTAAATATGGACGGCACAATTGTAACGCAATCTTCCACCTTAGGAATAATACAATAATAAATACATGAAACGTGGATAATCAACAGTCTAGTTTTTACTGAAGAAAGTGGAACTCGGTAGAATAGTATTTGTAATTTTGTTTTCTCTTGAGATTTCTTGTGTTTTGCGCTGTTTTCGTAGAATATTATCATTTCTTTTCCTCTGATATTTTCTTCTAAATTCATTGACTATTCTCTTTGTTATCGTGAGTCCACCATGGCAATGATTTGCCTGTTGCCGTATTAATAGCTTTCTTATTTTAAATCAGCTGTCGTCAAGTACAGGTTTGGATCGTGTCCGCTCAGCAGACAAGCGTGGTGGGAGCAAAGTCAGTCGTGTCCTCCCTCAGGTTCAAATCAATTTGTATTGCAAAACCATTCCCGTGCAGTTACAGTTTACAAACCGGCCTGCTGCTCAGGGAAAGTAGACTCCATAGAACTAAGTATTGATGATGGCTGACGCCAAAGCTATGATATCTTATCCAGTATAACACAGTATACGCTAAAATCTTATCAAAATTGTATTTATAAGTTTAAAAGGTACTTGAAAATGGATAAAACGTTTTCATGATATAAAGAATAAAAACAGGCAAACACAAAGTGTTAAAGTGTAAGCATAATTATTGATGTGCATAAGCAGTGTCATTGTCGGTAGGTCATTGATGTAAATATTAAAAAGAACAGGTCCAAGTATGGATCCTTGAGGGACGCCGCATTCAACTAATCTACCATTAGACAAAATTCCATCTTTGTAAACAAACTGTGACCTAACACTTAAATAAGACAATATCATATCAGATGTCAAGTACAGGTTTGGATCTTGCTACAAGCGTGATGGGAGCAAAGTCAGTCATGTTAAAGTGTAAGTATAATTCTTGATGTGCAGTGACCACACGGGCCTCTGTCTGTTTCAGCATTGCAGGCCATATGCCGTCCATGGACAGGTTCTGCATGTATGCAGCCACCAAACATGCAGTCACAGCTCTCACTGAGGGACTTCGCAAGGAATTGGTCAAGAACGGATCAAAGATAAGAGTCACTGTAAGCACCAATCAATTCACTCCATGAACATGACGTCATGTCGAAGTGCATTGCAAAGCATTCTTATAACTTATTTCAGAGTGTGAGTCCCGGATTGGTTAAAACAGAGATGCCTCCTGAAGACCTCTTGCAGAATTTGGTCGCACTTGAAGCTAAGGACATTGCGGATGCAGTGCTGTACGCCTTGGGAACACCGCCCCATGTCCAGGTTCGTCACTTGAAATTACCTTCTTTGGGAGTGGAAATATAATGATTACTTTTGTAGAGGATTCTCTTTGTAAAACACCTAATATCACCCACATGTTGTTATAGATCATTCTGTGGAGAGATGTCTTGACGAATGATTTGGTCCAGTGAATAGGCCCTTAATGGGACAATTTCTTTTATACCACGATTTAGTGAAAAGTAGCGAAATTTTGCCTCTGTGTGACAAAATGCCCAAAGTGTTTATAACAGTGACGTTTCGCATGCGCGTTTAGATGGCGCGATTCTTCACTTGTGTAGTACGGTGGAAAGCAAATATGGAGCACTCACGCGCTTTGTTCATAGAGTATTATAAAATGAATTGGGTTCCATACTGTACACTACGACAAACCTGCGGTACTCACAGAAAGCACGGTCTGAGCAGTACAGAATTAAATCTTTGCGTAGTCCAATACAAACATATCCTATTTCAGCCGCTGCAGAGCGAATCGCATCCGGCAGTATTACGACACATTCTAACCTTATATATTTATATGGCCTGGGATGTCAACAATCTTTGTTCATCAATTTGTTGTTCAACTGAACATTGCATTGTCACAATTACTGATTTGTGTTTTTTGTTTCTTTTTCAGATTCATGAGATCATCATTAAGCCAATTGGTGAAATGTTTTAACGTCGATAAGTGGATGACACAACCCTCATGGTTGAATCAACTCAGATTCGCACACAATTTTGTAAAGCCTGGCCTTTTCTATAAAATTTCATTGCTGTCTCTATAACTAATATTTTAATGAAGGAACCCCAGTGAATTCATAAAAGCTATTTGCATGTCAAGAGAAATTAAATAAAGCATTTTCACTGTACGTACAACGCTTATCGAATTCCTACTTCCTCAATTTCCATTACTTGCTAAAATATTTGCAAAGTTTCTTAATGGACCACCTTCATCTGCAACAATTTCCCTGTGAGGAGAATAAGTGTTATGTGAACTCTAAGAAAAGCTCTTTGTGTATCAAATACCAAAGATATACCTTAGAACTAGGCTTTAATGTTAATAGTAATTTTTTGTTTTTGTAATTAAGTTTTAAGTAATTGTATTAGGGGTGTAGTGTTTAAGTTAACATTTATTTTAATAGTATTTTAGTTTATTGTACTTAGGTTTTAAATATTTAAATTATGTATTTGCTATATTGTGTTTGACTGGTGGAGCGGAAGAGAAGGCCTAATGGCCTTAGGTCTGCCAGCTTAAATAAACAGAATAAATAAATAAATAAGGAACTATTAGAAGAAGATCATTCAAAAGAACTGTTCTAGGAAATGCCATAGAGCCACCAAAGTAATACTTGTACTTATTTAGTAGACATGAAAACGCAAAATGCAATCTGAGTAATAAAGAAAACGTTATTGTGTACTTAACTTTTCTGAATGAAATTATTCCTACAATAACTTTTAAACATCAAATAATTATCTTAATAATCCGCTAAGGGCCAGTTGTATAAAACTCACAAAGTGATGGTTGTTTTAACTGCAAGTTTGAAATTAACTAGCTACTTTTGTTCTATAAAAATAACCGTAGATTGTGTAACTCACAGTTTTAAATAACTGGAGGAATTAATAAAACATCTGGCAACAGTGCAAAAGATGAGGGAAATTTGCAGAGAATATTAGTTCTATATCTTTGGTATTTGATTTTCAATTGTTTAATTAAAGACAAAGCACCATATTACACATATGCCTTTGGTAATTATTTTGAAGATGAGTCTTTTTTTTTTCCAAAATAATTTCTTTGAGGTCATGTATATTTTTGCTTCGAACTGAGAGGTCTTTAGGTGTGTAAGTGCAACCTACAACATCTATAATGCTTGGAAGGTTACGAATATTGTACAAATCTATTATTGATTTATTATGACACTGTCATGAGTATAATTTTCTCTTGTCACATTATGAATGGTTCTACTGGCTGTTCCCATGGACATTATAAATGTGTATACCAAGTTTCATGAAAACCCGATAAAGCGTATTTGAATCTCGCGCATATAGGCCTAGAAGACGAATGGACGGACGGACGGACAGACATTTTCCCGTCCCCCACACAGTCTCATAAAGTACCATACAGGCACTTAATAAAAGGAAGTGTTTGTCTTTCTGTCTGCCTCTCCGGTTGCAAAACAACACCGTCAAATCCGACACATAGTAATGGCTGTAGCACGGAAATGGTACGGCTTCCTATTCGAAATATTGTGTACCAAGTCCCCTCTACTAGCCCTGGAAGTTTGTAATATGAATTTCCGAACACCCGGTATGCCGGTAGGCTTATACTAAAACACTGAAAAGTAATGTAATACATTTTCTTTATGTAGGTACCCTATACTAGTTATAAATTCATTATATCAATAAATTCTTTAATTATAGATAAATATCAACTAGTCATATGTTGTAGTAAGATTAGAATCGTCAGGTGTAGAATAATACAAAATAGTTGCATTTTATCCAATAGATAATAGGTGGATATTATACACCATACAAAGAAGAATGAATAGTATTTGTAATGTTTACTGGGTTAGTTGATCAGTTTGTAAATAGGTGTTTCAATAAGAGGGAATTTGAAACCACGCGAAGTCACATAAAACATAGAAAATACGAATTAAATATATGTAACAGTTTTAACTTTCAACCAAAATTCAGAATACGTTTGCCTTAAATACAGTTGTGGTCAGTTATTAAGACTGCCCTATAGGACTCCTTTATAGCACTGACATACCTTAATATCATACAATTTCACATTTATTAAGTGCCAGAATGGTACTTATGAGATTGTGTGGGGGATGGGAAAATGTCTTGTCTGTACGCGCGGGAAATACGCTTTATCGGATTTTCATGAAACTTGGTATACGCATTTATAATGTCCGTGGGAAGAAACCTATTGATATTGGACCAAATCAGCCTAAATTAGAGCTCCTGGACAGAATTTCTCGGCCCTATCACGTCCAAGTACTACCTTAGTTTCCAAAGGGGGGTTAATGGGCGATGGGCTTACCACCTGTCCCTCTGCCCTCTCTAGGAAAATAAGCGTAACAAAATTCACATCGGTGAACAGAAACCTCCACTTGGAGGCCCTTCACCACAACATGGGGGCATAGGATTCGTGTGTGTGAGAGAGAGAGAGAGAGAGAGAGAGAGAGAGAGAGAGAGAGAGGGAGGGGGAGAGAGAGAGAGAGAGAGAGAGAGAGAGAGGGAGAGGGAGGGAGGGGAGGAGAGAGAGAGAAAGAGACTGGACCAAATCGGTTGACCGGTAATGCCCAATTTAGCGGCAATTTTATGTTAATATATTAGAAAGAATTTATCAGACGCAAATCAGTTCTCACGACAACATATTGTTTTACACTGTTCATATACGGCTTTGGAAGTTGAAATACAGTTAGCTTTGACAAATAACACTACCCACATGTTCTTTCACATATGCTTATCAAACTAGACCTTTGTTTTGCCGTAAGCCCTGCTTAATGAAGCGATCTGGAGCTTAACTCGGAGATAGATTACAAAAATAAATTATTTTCTTTATATCATAATTGCAATTATCACTGATTAAACAACAACATTCTGTCACATCATTTTACTTGATTTTATTAATCATTCTCTAAGGGAAGCTCTTGAGTGAATTGAAGGAGGTGGACAGAATGAGTGTGTCAATAAACATGAGAACTTTGGTTTACGTTGCATTCTGCTAGAACAAACAAGGCTGACGTGCATGTTGACTTTACCTTGACGTTTCCTAAATTATTACGTACACATAAAAACTTCCTATCATGCTATTAAACAGCGGCTTTTCAATATCTTACTTCCTTTATATTTAAGAGAATTGTTCACTTTCGTTTTTAACTGCACGAGGTAATACCGGAGTATACTTAAACTTAAAAATCTGATGTGAAACTCACACAACTTCCTGCCCAAATAAAAGTTATAATCATTATTAGGGACCGGATTTTTAGGTTTTTAAAAACACTGTTTTAGGTTTTCCATTAGGTGAAATAGTTTTTTTTAGGTTTTTGTCCAAAATATCGTTTTCGGGTATAATAATTGGTTAATGGATTTGAATGTGCTACATAGGATTGAATACATAATACTTGTAAAGTTTAACTTAACAAAATTGACTTAAATTTCTGTAAACTTGCTTTAGGACAGAACAGACGTAGAAACCCGCGGGGTGCAACGTCATAAAACAACCTCAGAAGAAGAAAAGAAGAAGAAGAAGAAGGGGGGAAAGATGAAATTCAGGTCATCGCCAATCCACTGCCGTAATAAACTCGATTTCATTTGTTTCGGCATAATTAACACGTCTTCTTGAAACTCACAGTGTGACCACTCAGTATGAATAACAGGGCAGTACTAAAGGCAAACAAGGGCTTTAAAACACAGAAATCTATATCCTTGTTCATACACGGCAACAATGGTTATTCATACGAATATTTTAAAAGGAATACGCCGGTTCTCTTACACTTCGTCTCTTGATACTGTCCATCCTAGACGACAACGGGTTGAACGAAATGCTGGTGGTATTAATTTCAACCCGACAAAGTTATTGCCTCTCCGCAAAATATCGATTTCTCAACTGACAAACAAAAAAGACAAAAAACAGCCTAAATTAGATATTTTAGGTTTTATATCCCGTTTAGGTACGGTATATTTAGGTTTTTATACCCCATTTAGGTATTTTTAGGTGCCACAGAATTAATGTGGGTGAATCCTATGGACATGATTCGAAAAAGTGTATGAGCGCTTTTTGTTTTGGAAGTAAGGAAAAAAATAGGTAAAAACCTAAGAATCCGGTCCCTAATCATTATGCATGACATTCTCTTCATGTAAATCGGTTGTGAAAATGAAGGGAATGTCGTTACATCACATCGCATCGCATCCCCGAAGGATACATAACCCAAATAAAATCTGATAAATGTACTCACTTCAGAATCTGATACAGAACAAGAAGCCGTATTGGAAAAAGCATGTATTCAGAGTGGGTGGCTTATAACTACCCTTCCCGGTATTTCTTTAAAAAAAAATGTTTTGGATAAAAGTTTTAACTCTTAGTACAATCACCCCATGAGTAAAATTTAAACAAAATCGTAAGAGCTGGTTTTCTTTTGGAGATAAACGAAATTTTCTTAGTATAAAGTGCCCTTAAAAATAAGAAAAAATTGTCGCGTATCTTCGTGTGACATTCTCAGAAGGTAGGCACAAATACAAAATTTTGTGTTCATACAATACAATACACACAAACACAGACATGTTTCTGAAAAAAGCATTTTTGAATTCAGGAGACCTCAAAACGTCCATTTATGTCACAAACTCAACTTGGAATTTGGGAGTCGAACACAATACTTCCTCTACCTATATAGTACCTATGGTCTGCGTTCACCTCAGCAAAGTGAATCATACTTCCCACAATTTAAATACGGTACTGGAATATTAGGGGCCTACTTCTGATCACCGACCACTACACTGTTGTGATAGCCACCGAGCCAGTGTTCCATTTCTGGGTGACGTTTTTCCTGACTTTTTTGACCTGTGAGACGATTGTCAGGACACTCTAAGTCCTTGGGGTCAACAGATGTCGTCTGGCCGTCATTATTATCTTCATCCCATCCGCATCTTTATTCGGAATGATTGTGTGAGTGACAGGAATGACTTCGCGTTGTCGCGGAGGTGGCCCCGGCATTGGGCTTCCACTTTGATGTGTGGATTTTGTAGGCTACCATAATATAATCCTTACTGCATCATTGTGTATTTTAAGAGCGCTTACTCGATGTTCAGAATCTCATTTGGGTCCATTTCCAGTATTTTACGTCATGTCGATTCATAAAATTCCAACTCCGCATTTCCTGATAATTCCGAGTAAGGAAAAGGTGAATGACCACTATGATATGGGACAGTTGTCGTCCCTGACATCAGGGTTTACTTTAAAAATAAAATAGAAAAATTCTTATAGGAATTTAGTTTATTTATAAGCCTGAAGGAGACTATACTGAAATGAAATTTTACGAAAATTTGGAAATGCAGGCGAGGAATTGAACCCAGGGCTTTCTGCTTGTTCCCAGATGCTCTACTACTGAACCCATCCCTGAATACGTTAACAATGATAAGTTACAACTCACGCTGCGCTGTTACTAAGGAATTTAACGCAAGGTTCTATACTTGATCCAAGATGTGTAAACAACTCAGTACGAAAGTACAAAGCACAGTTCACAACAGTTCGTTTTTGAGACTAGTCGATTATATACAGTAAAATAAATTGAACTTTCTTTTTTATAGTAAGTACCAATTTTGCCACGTGATTGGTTTAATTTTGATCCGTGACTTGCCACTTCCTGTAGATCTGTATTCTTTGAAAACCGTATTTGACGCCACTTTCACTCTTACATCTTACACAGTTATTTCAGGGTTTTCCTTTAATAATGTTTTATATACATTTACAATCTGTATCTTCTCGGCGCTGGACAAACCTTTTCCTCGCACGTCTCTTTATTAGTGGCGTAAGTTCTGAAGGCTTTGGCTCGCAATTGTCTTTTATAGGCCATACCTATTACTTTTACTTACAATATGTGGTGTACTTCATCACACATTATGCGAATGAAAAGTACAACGAATTAATTCATTTTTAGTAACTTATGTCACCTTTATTTTTTTTTATCAGAATCAACAAATTTTCCATGGCAACGATACAAACAGATGAAACCTTGTTTGCTAGATATATGTTGTAAAACTTGTAAGCGTATGATATAAATGCGAAAGCAATCAACTCACTGAACAGAACTTATGCTTTCACAACTACGTAAGATATAAATAATGTTACGATGTGTGCGGAATGGAAGTAAACATCTAACTGAGCTTGTCGAACTATCGTGAAGTATGCGCTGGTGCGATTAACCAATGAAACGACAGGACACAGTTAGTCAAGGCAAGTCTGTTGTTTACTTTTGCTGCACACACATCTTGGATCAAGTTTATCTCAGATTTACAATGTAATCTTCAGTGTTTACTTCGTAATCTTCTTCCACGAGATAATGTATGTTGTGTTTGTTGAGAGGATAACGGACCACAGCAGATGCGTGCTGGTAATTTGGGCTCTTAGATATTACGTCAAGTTTGCATGCAATAAATTGGAATAATTGGGGGGTCTTGTGATTCAAGGTTTAGCAGAAACTCACAGTAGCCATGGAGAGATGGTCAGGACGCGTCGCTATGGTGACAGGAGCCAGCTCTGGGATTGGAGCTGCCATTGCCAAGAAGCTCGTTTTGGAAGGACTCGACGTAGTTGGTCTGGCTAGAAGAGTTGAGAAAGTTCAAGTAAGGTTTGGCTTTATTAAATAGACTGTAAAGCATCGATTATACGAAACAATTGAGGACGATATGAAGAAATCTATATTAATAAAAGGAAGTGTCTGTCTGTCTGTCTGTCCGCGATGCCCAGCGAAATCTACTGAACATAGAGATCTGAAATTTTAAACATAGATGGACTAAAGGGTCGGACAGTGCACCTCGAAGCCGGAATTTTAATTTTAGCTTTCCTTCGCGAGTTATGAGTGAAAAACGGGCAGAAAACGTGCATTTTTTGCGTTTTCGAAGCATCAGTTTTCAGTAATATATTTCAATGTCAAATCAATTACAGCTGGCTTTGGCTATTTTTGTCAAACCTTGGAAATGAAACTTTCGCGATCCCTTGAATGTTGTAGCTCACGCTGGTCGATTCATTTGTTTTTTAATGTCAAGGCATGCATACATATGAAATTTTCAACCTAATCTCGAAGAGGATTATTATTATTATTATTATTATTATTATTATTATTATTATTATTATTATTATTATTATTATAAGTGGGATAATCAATATAGGCCTAAATATGGTCAAACGTTGTTCGATTTGGACGAAACTCATTATAGCCTACAGGGGTTTTCTGAGCCAAGGACCTCGAATCTGAGGTCGCTTTTACCAGGCGACGCTATTAATCGTGGTATGTAGTCCACGTGGTTTAGGTGTTAATAAATATAATGATTTAACTTTTGTGCTCTTAATTTAAATTTTTGAAATAATTATCACTGGCGATCGCTTGATTTTGTAAGTCCATCCTGGACGATTCATTTGTTTAGAATATCAAGGTCCGCAGACATATGTAAGTTAATTTTCAACCTATACGGAAGAGGGATAATCAATATAGGCCTAAATATGGTCAAACATTGTTCGATTTGGACGAAACTCACTGTACAGGGGTTTTCTGGGCCAAGGAACTCGAATCTGAGGTCGCTTTTACCAATCAATGCTATCTAAACGTGGTATGTAGTCCACGCGATTTAGGTGTTAATAAATATGATTTAACTATTATGCTCTTGATTTTTAATTTTTGAAATAATTATCGCGGGCGAAGCCGCGGGCACATGCTAGTAAGAAATAAAGACACATTGATATTAAACAAATAACACAGAGAACTGATTAGTTTAGTTTTACCAGTGGCGTAGGAAAGGGGGGTTAAGGTGGTCCGGAACCCCCCCCCCCCGAAATCAAAACCTAAAATTCTATTTAAATTATTTAAACTACATTTTGTCTGTTATTTTATTATTTTATTCAATAATACAATACTGAACTTGTAAATGTAGACCTATTATTTCCACTGTTCCATGCAGTGGCGATTATTCCATATAGGATGTGAGGATCATCCTACACTTCATAATTTATCTACATAAATTTTTACTAGCATTTATTGTCAAGATTAAAACAGTAAAATGAAAACACAGCGTTATTGTAGAGCACTCGGGAAGGAAGTTAGCGGTTCTGTTTTGAGCAGGTTGGTATTTGCGAGGATGTTCTCAGTCGCTCACTGTTGATGTTACGTAGTCCATGCCGTTGTTAAAGCTCTTGGGCATGTGAAGGGGGAGGTGGGGAAGAGAAATGTGGTGAGAAGCCAGTTTCATATGGAAGAAGTTGAGGACGTCTTACGTTCCTTCCTCACATGTGTTCTGTGGTCCCTCACGTTTGAAAGCTTGTTTTCTAAAGAAGGAGTGATCATATTTTTATTAATATTTATTTATTTATTTTCTTGGTATATATTATAGGCCTAGCTATTATTAATCTTTACAGTGCTGTTTATATTTCAATATAAGTATTCCTGGAGTAATACAGGTTTCACTAGTGAATTATAAGTTTGATATCAGGAACGAAAATTATAGCGGAATAGGTGATTTCCATAAATGACAGTTTTCATACGTGGTTAAATATTTTCATATCTTACGATAAAGTATTAATGTATTAAATTTATATATCAGCCTTTATGCATTTTTTTACGGCGACGCATATGTACGTCAGTAGCAGTGAATGGGTTAATTCACTCTCTCCACACCATCCTACACAACTAAAAAACCAGAAATAGTAAAATAAGAAATAGTAGTAAATATTATAATTAGGTAACTATGGGTATTTCTTATTTATATTGGCAATGACATGTCTTAGAATATGGTAAACAAATTTGCTATCTAGTTTTTCAGTGCTAAAATAGCGTAAAATGTGATTTTCATTAGTTCAATAAGCTATAACTGCACACACAGGAACTGTCAGCTGCCCTGAAATCCGCGCCCGGGAAGTTGTATGCTATAAAATGTGACGTCACGAAGAGACCTGAACTCGAAGCCGCCTTCAAGTGGGCACAAGCAAACCTGGGCGGTGTCGACATCATGGTCAACAACGCAGCTGCTTTCTATAAGGGATCTCTTGTTGGTAAGTCAGTAATAACAATAAGCTGCTAAGTAGGTCATCATTAGGGCAAGGCATTTAATGACCTAAAAATAGTGAAAAAATAGACCCGAAACGTTAAAAAAGAGTGTGTGGAACGCCACGCGACAGAAGTAAAACTTAATTTTTTTTTATTTTTGATTACTGGGTTTTTTCAATTTTGCATTATTCGACTTTTTAATATCGGTTTATTGGGCTTTTTAAATTTTGATTCTTTGAATTTTTAATTTTTGGATTTTTAATTTTGTATTTTAGTTTTTTAATTTTAGTTTTTTAGATTTTTTTTTAATTTTGGTATTTTCGCTTTTTTTCCCTACCTGTACATTGATTAAAAACACAATTTCTATTCGTTGCAATCCAATTTGTGCGCTGTTATTCCGTTCTCATGTTAGCTTATCTGAATTGGTGGAATTGGTTACAATCTGCTAACTCGAATCGATTCATCGGTGTTGAATGATGCTGTGCAGTCGCAAATCTATCGATAAACTCGTAATCTCTTATGGGATTACCAATGAAAAAATGGAACTGCTTTTATTAGATATGAACCGGTAATTGTTCTAACAGCTCTCAGGGTGTCAAAATCTTCTTTAGACCTCTCAATGACTGGGGTAGTGCTTATTTCTGTTTCTTACTATCTAAAATGAACATGTTTGAATTCTTTTTGGAATGCACTATTATAACATCTTTCACACGTAAATTAATTACCGGTTCATATCTATTAAAAGCAGTTCCATTTTTTCATGGGCAATCCCATAAGAGATTACGAGTTTATCGATAGATTTGCGACTGCACAGCATCATTCAACACCAATGAATCGATTCGAGTTAGCAGATTGTAATCAATTCCACCAATTCAGATAAGCTATCATGAGAACAGAATAAAAGCGCACAAATTGGATTGCAACGAATAGAAATTGTGTTTTTAATCACATTCACAGGATAGCAGGGAACATAGTGAAATTTGTTCTAGTGTCGACTGTTGACTTAGCCCATTTCGAAACCCATTAGAAAATAAACTAATAAAATTCATTTTCTGGGGATAATCCATTAATTAAGTCATTAAATATTGCAGCAATCGAAAATTAGTGGGAAAACAATGTGTATAAGGACAAAAAATGTCCTTCCTTGGCAGGATTCGAACCGAGAACCTGTTACTTACTAGTCGAACGCGCTATCATTGTCCAACTACACGGGTCTTAGGAATACGCATGGACACAGGTGTAAACAAGGCTCTCAAATCAGCTACAAGAGTCAGTCCGCTTTTTTTTACCCTAACTGTACATTTACATTATTTCCATTTCAAAACAAGGTATGTTGTACAAAATAATGTGTTTTCATTCTTATCACTGGCAGCATGTGACATACTTATCATTGCATATTGATACCTACATTTCCAGTTATAAACTGATGTTTTATCAGATGAAATCGCATCCATGTATTCCTAGCAAGCATATTATAAGATAAACGATCAGGGCATAACCTTTAATGCAAAGATGCAAATTAACATTTCTTGGTGTAAGGAATTGTTGTGCATATGAGAGTTGTATTCATAATGTAGTACTATTATCAACCCTGTTCTACTCCCAGTGATGAATGTATCATCAGCAAAGGGCATACAATGTGGAGCTTTCAGAATAATTGTTTTGAAGAGTCCTATATGATTGATGTTTTACAGATGTCCCAGAAAGCAACTGGAAAGATATGCTAGATGTGAACGTGCTGGCACTGAGCATTGGCACAAAGTTGGCATTAAAATCGATGAAGCTGAAAGGCGTTCAAGATGGCCACATCATTCACATAAACAGGTGAGCACCGCACAATGTATTTAATCTCAAGTACAACAATGATTATTGCAACCATATCCTAAACAAGTCGTACATGATAAGGCTAAAAGATATTACATTATATTTCCTCCAATGAGGAATGTACAGCATGTCCAACAGAAAAGTTTTAAAATAAAGGACAGACACACCAAGTGAAAAGGGGTGTGGGGGGGGGGTGAAGCTAAATACAACACATTATACTAATATACCGTCAATAACAATATGGTACAGTTTGGAGTTTGTTTTTATAGCTGCTTTCATCTGTAGCAACTGAAAATGGACCTTGAATAAGAGTTTGAACAATCTGAAAACCTGCAGAGTTCTTTGGAGGAAAAGTTCAGCCTAAATTTAAGTTTTTTAATGTATTATCTATTCAATAAAGGAAATAGTATATTATTTTTTTCAAAATGGCCTCCTCTTCACCCCTCATAGCCATTCTGATCTTCCAACAGTTTTAATTATTTACTTTTTATTTTTATACATTTATTTTCTACATTTATCATTGATTGTACACATTATACAATAACATAAGAATACAAAACTCTGCATGTTTTCAGCTTGATCTGTGTTTAGACATGTTAAAAAAGAAAAAGCTTGCTTTTTAATGGCCACTTGATAGGCTATATGTATATAAATATTGAGTACATTATGTACAAAAAGTTGCAAGGTACAAAAAAGCAACGTATATCATGGTATACAAGTACGAAAAAGACAGAACAATGTACATTACAAGTTGGTTACATTTGAAGAACTTAAATAGATCTCTTCAGAAACACATAATGCTTAACCCTTAATAATTCTGGAAACTGTTCTCAACTTGCTCAAAGAAAGGACAGCACTAAATAAGGAGAAAAGGACTTTTTAGTCACCATTTTAAAGGACAGTCCTTTAAAAAAAGCACTGTTGGACACAATGAATGTATAAAAAAAAATACAAATCTAAATTTATTACTAACATATCATATACCTTTTCATCGGTATTATACCGTTAATTTTCTTCTATAACATTTTTTATTAAAGATCTTAAACAAGATTTCACACAAAGTTCAAAAAAAATTATATTAAATCAAAGATATTTGAAGTAAACCGCTTGACAGCATAGATAGAACTCTGTGGAATTATTTAATATGTTAATGTTAATGTTATTTATTATGATCACAGAGTTAATAAACTGCAATGTAATTTCCCCACATTTCAACTGCAGAGTGGCAAACGGAATGTCATACCATTTAATAATTGTGTCAAAACAGTAATACTATGCAAGCGAATACAGAAGTTTGTGGGAAATGCACAAGTCGGAAAAGCCAAAGCAACATGGAAGTCTGTGAAATGGGGAGTTGGCGGTCCAGAAACAGGTGGAAGTTGCATTAATTTTTGTGGAAACATAAAAGTGCTGCAGAGACTCAGAAATTTTCCTTGCTCATTTTGTTCGAAGTGATAGGGATGCCCAAAATCGGAATGCAAATTGTGAAGGAATATCAACTTCTATGAAGTTTGAACAATCAGCGTTCACCGTATGATGTCATCAGGATGGAATGACTAATCAAAACTCAAAGGCAAAATGTGGAAGAACACGCTGTCAAAATTCTTGCACTTATACCACATCCTCTCTGTATATATCATAGTTGTATCAGTAGTGGAAAGAAGGAAAACCCTATATATTATATAGATGCTTAGATTAGGCCCATACATTTTATCTAATGGTGCTTTAATTTTCTAGCATTAATAAAACAATAATTCTTTAAAATGTTATCTGAAATTTCAATGGGTAAATCCTTTGAAGGCAAATTACAATAAAGTTAAACGACCCAGTATAGCCCATTTTAATGAACAGAAAGCAAAATAAAAGTGACGACACGAGATATAACATCTAGGCTTCTTGTGGTGGGTAAACATTGCCATATGACGCGTTGAAATAGCTACTATTTTCAATCTTGGGTGACACTTTTACTGTATCAGCCACTGTTTCCTAACTTTGGATAGCTGAAATTCAGGAGTATAGCGCATAATGTTCACACTTGTGTGTTTCAGTATTGGAGGACACCATGTGATGGATGAGTTCGCTATGTACTGTGCCACAAAACACGCTGTCACAGCGCTCACTGAGGGGCTGCGTCGTGAACTGGTCAAACAGAACTCCAAGATACGAGTTACTGTAAGTTAAACACACAGCTTGTATAGTGTGTTTCACATAAGAGTTGGCCAATCATGTGGGTTTCTGCAACACGGCAGCCACAGCTCTAACTCCCGAGCGAGCGAGTGAAATATGTTTGCAAATAAAGCCGCCATCGGTGTAATGATTCAGGTTCTCGCATTTACAGATGGAATTACAACGAAAATAACCACTTTGTACCTCATCACAAGAGATGTTGGTAATGTCCTCCTCTTGAGTCCACACTACACTGGCATCTTTTTAGGGAACTTTCTTTCACTACAATAAGTTCAGCTATTAGATACAGATAGAATTAATTTCTCTTGTGATGTTGTCTTTAATTTCTCCTAATGTATGGAGGTTTGACCTATACACTTTATTTTTCAAGTTCCCCCATAAATAACAGTCACAAACTGTTAGAACCGGGGACCCCTACTAATTACTTAACCTTCAAACATTTCTGGAACGAACTTTAACAACTCATCAGCTGTATGCTCAGTGGCAGACTCTTGCTGGAAATTTGCACTACGACATACAATATCAGTCAGTTCTTCAAAGAATAGTTTAAGTATGTTATTCCTATAATGCTGTCCATTTACTGTCACTTTATTGTAAAAAATATTGGGCCTATCATCCTGTATGCATTTACTGTGCACCAGACCCCAATTTTCTAGACATGTAATCAGGTTTGTTCCACTATATCGGGCTTCTCTGAGATCCAATACCGATTATTCTGCATCGAAGCAGCCATGATAGGTCAAAGATGCATTAGAAGAACTTAAAAGCACTATCACAAGAGAAATTAACTCTATCTCGGAAGCTGAAAGAAAATTTCCTAAAAAGTGTTGTGTGGATACAAGAGGAGGACATTTCCAACATATCTTATGATGAGGTACGTGGTTATTTTCATTGTAATTTTGACTATAACGGTGAGAACCTGAATCACTACACAGTTAGCAGCTTTATTTGTGTAAATAATCCAACCAATCTCACTGGAGTTAGAGCTGTGGCCCGACACAGAAACCCACATGATTTGCCAACTAGTATGTGAAGCACACTGTATAAGGTGCTTTCATATGGAATTCATAGGTTCTAAAGAGGAATGTAAAATCAAGTTAGGCTATTTTCAGTGTTTCTAAAAACAAAATATTATATCCAGGTGGACCTCATAATTAAAATATTAATAATAAAATCAGGTAAACTGATGTAACAAAGTGCCAGTATGTTTTGGTTTAATCAGTTATGACTGCAATTATGATATGCAGAATATGTTTTTTTTTTTTTTTAAATTGATTTCCAAGTTAAGCTCCAGATTTATTCATTAAGCAGGGCTTACAGAAGAAGAAAGGTCTACCATCTCGGCCACCTGGGTCATTTTAACGGTCTAGTTGGATAAGCGCATGTAAATCAATATGTTTTTTGTCATAGCTACCTGTATTTTAATTTCCAAGGCCTTACAAGATCACAGTAAAACAATAGGCTATGTTGTCAAGATAACTGATTTTCATTTTTTTTATAAATTCTTTCGAATACGTATATTACCGTACCATAAAATAGGCACTAAATTGAGCATTACTCCGAAACAGGTCAACCGATTTTATCAATTATGAATAGAAGTCTTCCCATGGACATTATAAATGTGTATACCAAGTTTCATAAAAATCCGGTAAAGCGTATTTGAGTTACCGCGTCTTTAAAATATACACTAAATTGGGTTTTACTCCGGTACCGGTCTACCGATTTGGTCCAATATCAGTAGACGTCTTTCCACGTACATTATAAATGGGTATACAAAATTTCAGGAAAATCCAATAAAGCATATTTGAGTTATCGCGACTTCTTATATATTAACATAAAAACACTAAATTGGGCATTATTCCGGTACTGGCCAACCGATTTGGTCCAATATCAATAAACGTCTTCCCATGGACATTATAAATGCGTATACGAAGTTTCATAAATATCCGATAAAGCGTATTTGAGTTATTGCGCCTTTAAAGTAGATCCTAAATTGGGTTTTACTCCGGTACCGGTCAACAGATTAGGTTCAAATTCAATAGGGCACTTCTCATGGACGTCGTAAATGGGTATACCAAGTTTCATGGAAATCCGATACAGCGTATTTGAGTGATGGCGCCTTTCTATTAGAAAGGCGCCATAATCTATTAAAATAGGCACTAAATTGGGCATTACTCCGGTACCGGTGAACCGATTTGGTTCAATATCAATAGGGTTCTTCCCATGGACATTTTAAATGTGTTTTCCAAGTTTCATGAAAATCCGAAAAAGCGTATTTGAATTATGGTGCGTACAGACACACGGACAGACAGACGGACAGACATTTTTTCATCCACCACACAATCTCGTAAAGTACCATACTGGCACTTAATAATAATTATAATAATAATAATCTTCTTCTTCTCCTACACAGTTTAGGCCCTTTAGCCTGTTCCGGCTCCAATAATAATAATAATAATAATAATAAAAATAATAGTTTTATGTAGGCCTACATGTCGGGCATGGGCGTATGGTGAAATTCTGTTTGAATATAATGTTGTTGCGCACATTTAACTTAATAAGTACACTATTTTTAGTAACTAAACAGTTGTATTGTGATCATTAGTACACTATAAATAATATGATTTTAGTTATGCAGCACATTCTTTAGGCATCTGTCCATTTCTTCATTTAAATAGTTCATAAATAAAACCTTTGTTTTGAGAAGCTATCATAGTAGCATGTAATACACACATTGTAGCTACAGTATATTCTGTGTTGGCAAGTTGATTGCAGACGTAGTATTTAATTTGATTACTCCTGGTGCTGGTTTCTGGAGCTAAGTCCATTCCAGAAAATTTGGTTTTACGTATTGCAACCTGATATCCAATCAATCATCCAACATAAATATCCAGGATATCGAATCATTTATGAGAAATTCCAAAGGAAATTTTATCAGTAATGCGTCACTGTTATAAGAAGTAAAAAATAACCGGTATTAATAAATTATTTAATAACAATAGGCCTATGCTTCCCTCTACTAACTAAACTAAAGTCTGTGACACCACATCCCTGGAGGGACTTGGCCTACCCAGGGCCGTAGCTAGGCGGTGGCTAGGTGGGCGACCGCCAAGGGCGCAGGTACGAAGGGCGCAAAATTAACCATGAAAAATCCCGCCTATTTTAGGCTGGTGCAATTTATGAAGCAATATAAATTCCACGTTAGTGGAAGAAATCTTTCAGGTGATTAAAAATTAATGCACGTGAACTATCTATACCTATAGTATTATGCCGATTGTCTACAAGCGAAAAGCAGTCATGCAACGTCCTTTAATTAACACGATTTATATTGACAGAATAAAACATAAATCATGAACAGTATGGAAAGATATAACGACAGTGAAAATTAATATGTACGTTATTATTGTGATGAAAGTGGTTCAACTCAATCCCTTTCCAGCTGATTGTCGTCCTCAGTGCTACTACTGTCGGCAGGAAGCGATCAACAATGGCATCGCTCATACTGTTACATGCTACATGCAAAAATGACTGACCAACTATATTATTACAACAGAAAAAGCCGAATGCACAGATCTCAATTCCTTTTGTTATTACTATTTTATTATAAATTAAGTGTGAACTAAAATTTCTCATTTTAAAAATGTTTAGTTTTCTTAATCACACAATGTATTAATGTACATTAAAATTAATTTCTGTAACTTGACATTGAATAATATGTGTTGTGATCCGCGGCCGATGCACGATCTGCCAGCTGGCAGTACACATGCTGTTTGTTTTGATCAAGTTCCCTTCTAAGGCCGGCGCTGATATTATAGTCGCTGCTATTATTTTTAATTATATTATACTGTATTATTATTAGGGCCCGGATTCTGACCTAAAATTGTTTGAAAAATGACCAGTAAAATGACCCCAAAATTTAAAGAAAATGACTTAATAATTATAAAGAATGATCTAAAAACTGATATTTTATTTATAAAAAAAATATTATTGTACACACAAAATTATAGAATAATTTGTACATAATTGTTAAAACCTTAAATTCAGAGAGGATGTTGTAGGTCTAAAAAACTTTGATTTTTGCTGTGAATATTCTTTCTTTACGGAAATTTATACTGGCACTGAGGCACTGGCGAGTCAAACTTCGGCATTTCCTTTTGCGGTCTGCCGGATTATATTGTTTATTGAGGGTAAACAGTAGTTTGCACTCTCAAATACAAGCAGGTGGCAGACTCTGGTGCCAAGTCAATCTAATAACAACAGTAATGTAATACAACATTTTGTCGTTCCTTTGATTATCGTTTCCTACTGAGACATGACAACACTTCAACATAGAGTGTGTCCTTCTTGCATTAAACAAACACTTCAAATACAGCACCGCTGGGGACGAAATAAATGCCCTAAAAATATAAAATTGCATACAATGTCAAAAAATGACCTAATAAAAATGCATTTCTATAATCTAGAGGCCATGATTATGATTTATCTACAAATTGGCAATGTCTATGCAGCATCATTAAAAAAGATGACATGTCATTAGAATCCGGGCTCTGATTATTATTGTATTTTTTAACTAAGCGATTTTTAAATTAAACAGTGAAACAATATTAATGTTTGTCTTATTTCGTCTCTTGTTGATGTTGGCGTTGCTTCTGTTGTATAGGTAAGAATGATTTCAGTAAAAAAATGTGCCAACTAAAACTACCATGACCATCATAGCTTAGTCTACATTATTAGTTTTGATCTATTAGGCAGTGGTTTTTTTTAAGAAATGGGACCAAAAAAAACCTTCTGCAAGCGAATTTAAGAAAATCAGTTTTAGAGAAATTAAAAAAATTGTTCATTTGGAGGGCGCAGATTTGTCAAACTCGCCAAGGGCGCAGAAGGACCTTGCTACGGCCCTGGGCCTACCACCCGACCGCTGTGTCATCTACCATAGGCAGATGGCAAGATTGGGGGGCATGTGGTGAGCATGCCGACACCCACGGCCGTTAATGGTGGTTTTCATGACTGGATGATTTCCTCTACAGTAGAAGAAATTTCATATAATTTTCTCATTGAGATTAAGTATGAGCATTATTATTAAATAAATTACGAGAGTATAGAATCATTAATGAGAAATTAAAATTTACAAGAGTTTTTTTAGGCTTAATAATGCTATGTTTTGTAAGAAATTTAATAAAATAATATAATTTTTTTAAATTATTGAACATTGCAGATGTTTTGGGAGGGGTTTCAACCCCCTCAACCCTCCCACATCGTACACCCCTGATGTCGGCCAAGGTTTTTAATGTTTAACCAGACATTTGGATTTTAATCATTTCAAAGGCCTAGTATCAAACAAACTAAAACAAATTTGCATCTATAGGACTGAAAAGTATTTTGATGATGCCAAAGATTTTAAACCTTAATGTACGAGGGGTGATCAAAAAGTTCCAGGACTTTTGAAATTGCGCGGCAATGGAGCGTTGTAGAGCAGTGCGGTTGGCAGCATTGTTTAGTGTGACTCTTCCTGAGCACAGCTGTTTTTTCAGATTGTTGATAACCTTCTTTATCGCAAAGTTACAGCTGTATTCATAAAACAAGTTTTTTGTGTTCGGCGATTTTGTGAAATGAATCAAAAGGAAGAGCAACGCATTTGCATAAAGTTTTGTGAGAAGTTGGGTAAAACTTTTACTGAAACATTTCAAATGTTGCAAGTGGCTTTTGGTGATGAGTATCTGAGTCGATCAAGGTGTCACGAGTGGTACAAGAGGTTTAAAGAAGGCCGGACATCGTGTGAAGATGATCCTCGTTCAAGACGCCCATCAACTTCGACTGATGACAGTCATGTTGAAAGATTGAACATTCTCGTGCGTTCTGATCGTCGACTAACCATTCGTGAAATGGCTGAAGAATTGAACATTTCATTTGGTTCGTGTCAACAGATGTTAACAGAAAAATTGCAGATGAGAAGGGTGGCTGCAAAGTTTGTTCCGAGACTGTTGACAGAGGAACAAAAACAACACAGAGTTCAGGTTTGTCAGGAACTTCTTGAAATGGCAAATGGCAATGAAAACTTCTTAAAACAAGTCATTACTGGAGATGAAACCTGGGTTTATGACTACGACGACGAAACGAAGGTCCAGTCATCACAATGGAAGACAAAATCCTCTCCAACACCCAAAAAAGCTCGTCAGGTCAAATCAAGCGTGAAGGTGATGCTCACTGTTTTTTTCGACTGGAAGGGTCTTCTTTATTTTGAATTTCTTCCACGAGGTGAGACCATTAACCGCTTCCGTTACCTCCAAACCCTGAGAAATTTGCACGAGGCAGTAAGGAGGAAGAGACCAGAGCTGTGGCGGAGCGGTGAGTGGGTGCTGCATCATGACAAGGCGCCTGTTCATTCTGCACTGCTCATTCGCGACTACTGCACCAAAAACGGAATGACGGTAATCCCCAGCCTCCATATTCACCAGACCTTGCCCCTGCGGACTTTTTCTTGTTCCCAAAACTCAAGAGACCCATGAAAGGAAAGAGATTTGAGTCAGTAGATGAAATTCAAGAAAAATCGCTGGAGCAGCTAAACAGCATTTCACAAGATGAGTTATCAGGGTCCTTCACGCAGTGGAAACATCGGTGGAAAAATGTATAGCTTCCCAAGGGGAGTACTTTGAAGGGGACGATGTACAATAGCCTGTACAAATTTTTAATAAACTCATAAAAAATCAGTCCTGGAACTTTTTGATCACCCCTCGTATGTATTTTAAAACTTGGGCCCCTATTCTCTCACTGACAATTCCACACATCTATTCCATGTTGAAGCAATATATATTTATTTATATAAATAAATAATAATAATAAAATGTGCACAGGTGGTCCAAACAATGAATGTGATTCACTTCATTGTTTAGCTCAACACAATTCAGTTAGGCCTACTGTAGTGATGTAAAATTCCCGGGAACTTAAACTCAAGGAAATATTCTCAAAATTCATAAATTCCTGGGAATTTATGATTTACAAGCAAGATAACTCAAGGTACCTATTTGTTACATAAAATAAGAAATAATTGTTAAATAATGCTTAACTTTAATCATGATTAGGTTAAATATTAATTGAAAACTGCTACAAGTTCAAAGAGTAAAATATAATTAATGAACATAAAAAATTAACTGAAATTAACTACACATAAAACAGTTTAGAATGTTTTACTGGGTTTTCACATTTTTAACACTTAAAATGGCTACCGGTAATTAATAATTAACTAAAATATGCCCTGGTTCTTGAAGGTAAATAAAGAGCATTAACAAAAGAGTTCACTGAACAAACTGACAATTAATTACTTACAAATTATAGGAGTAAATTTCCCCCTATACTACAGTAGATTAGACTAGATCAGTGGTTCCCAACCAGTGGGTCGCGGAAGAGTTACAGGTGGGTCGCGACTCGATCCTAAAACTATCAGTAACCATCGAATAAACCATCAGAAAATAAGGAAAATTGAAACAAGTCAAATTGTGTTTTGATTGTTTCCTTGGTTCTTGATTTTCTTGGCATCTGACTCAGACAACTACATCCCTCCCAGATGACTCACACAGTCACAGAGATAGTGCACACTCTGGCAATGCCGCTTCACCACTACGTATTTATGTGATCATACTTTTTCAACTTTGGTTTAATACCGTAATCAACTCAACGTTGAAAGTGACTTAATATTAAAAACATCTTGATTCAATCCTGACCTTGATATGTTAGCTCAATCGAAACTGTCCCAAAAACTCATTAATATAGTATTCTTACTTAAAAACATCAATTTTGCCTGAAAAATTAAAATGGTCTTTGTGTAGGCTACTTTTATAATTGCAGTTTTTATCTTCACCTAGGAACACTTGTTAGTGAGCATGAAACCACCTGTTGTAAATATTGCAAACATATATCTATTAAACAAATAAATTAACTGTTTTGCTACAAAGTGCTTATATTTTGTCAACCATTTTCAAATCAGAACACAAATTGTTTATCAATAATCAATCTGTATCTTCAAAAAAGCATATATAAGCTTATATATTTGCAATATTTGATGGTATATGATATATACATAAGGAAGGGATACAATACAAATAAGGTTTTTTACTCCACCGATGGACTGTGGAGATATTCCGATAAGGAAAGGTGGGTCGCAAGATGAAAAAGGTTGGGAACCACTGGTCTAGACCATGGGACAGATTTATGATTAATTATTAGACTGTAAACTTACTATATTTAAATTTGTGTTTGTGTAATATTAAAACTTGTTTATGTTGAAGGTGTTGGTTTTTGGCATTTTATTTTAAATTCCAACACAATCTATTAACAATTATATTAAATTACTTGTCTTTAATCCTGTTTGAATAAATGTGAGTAAAGTATTACTTCACGAAATATAAGTTTAGGGTAATACTTCCTCTTTGATGATTCCTAGATAAATATTTGGAATTTTACTGAAATAGTTTAATTTTAAGGTACCTGAACCGTTAATAAGCATTATAACGACAAAACTAAGGATTTTTATATATTCCCATTTTATAAGTTCCTTCCCATGAGAATATTTCCGGCCCACATCACTGGCCTACTGTTTGTTGCCCTTCCTTACAGATCAATAAAGTTGAATTTTCTTTGTAAATTGAGTACTATATAATTTCTATGGTTTATGAAGAATTTGAACTCTTTTTCTGAGAGTTAACTTAGTTTAATACCATCACCCATTGTTCTTCTTCTCATGACTGAGCAGGTGTGCTTTGAGGTTCACTTTGGAGGTATATTTCTTTGTACAGACATCACATGAAAATCGTTTCTGTCCAGTGTGAACAAACAGGTGTTCTCGGAGATACGCTTTTTTATAAAATTTGTGTTTACAAATATCACACGAAAATGGTTTGTTTCCAGTGTGAATTAATAGATGTGACTTGAGACTCCCACTCTGGGTAAATTTCTTTGTACAAATTTCACATGAAAATTGTTTCTGTCCAGTGTGAGTGATCATATGCATCTTGAGTTCTTGTTTTCTCAAAAATGTCTTTGTACAAATATCGCACAAAAATGATTTCTGTCCAGCGTGAGTTAAAAGATGTGATTTGAGAGACACTTTGTAAGTAAATTTCTTGGTACACATATAACATGAAAATGGTTTCTGTCCACTGTGAGTGAGAAAATGTCTATTGAGATCTTTTTTTCTCAAATATTTCTTTGTACAAATATCGCACACAAATGGTTTCTGTCCGGTGTGAGTTAACAGATGTTTTTCTAAATCTTCTTTTTCGAAATATTTTTTCATACACACACCACAAGAAAATGAAATGCTGTGAGTGAGCATATGATTTTTCAGTGTATCTTTCCGGGAAAATTTCTTTGTACATATATCACAGGAAAATAGTGCATCTCTGCTGTGAATGAACATGTGTTCCCATAATTTGGATTTTCGGTAATACTGCTTTGAACATATATCACACGAGAAATGTTTGTCTCGAGTCTGAGTACGGTGTTTACTGAATCTAGTAGAAGTTGTGCTTGTACATGCTACAGGCGAATGTGATTGAATTAGCTGATTCTCTTCTTCATTATTCCTTTCAGAAATTGCTAACGAAACTTGGGGTAGAGCAGCGAAATTGGCGGTGAAAATATCACTTTCATTAGTATATCACAATGTTCACTAGGCATTTCCAGTTGTATATCAGTCATTAAAAGTGTGAACCGACGGTAAATAACTGAGAAATCGACGAAATAAAGACGCACTATTTTGTGTACTTACTCCATTAGAATTCAATGGAATCGTAGCCTTGCACCGCCAATATTAGCGGTCACTGCCTCCCTAATAATACGTGAGATGGAGATTCTATCATCATCACTAATGATAGGTAAATTCTAGGTCCGTGACAGTTAGGTTAGGAACGTTTATGTTAGTTTAGGAGCACCGCAAATAATTCTTGGTCGCGCTATTTAGTATATTGCTCCTAAACTAACATAAACGTTCCTAACCTAACAAAACCTGTCACTGATCTACATTTTATTGGAGGCTCTACGACGTATTATTAGGGAGGCAGTGACTGCTGCCTCCATTGAATTCTAATGGAATAAGTGCGTCTTTATTTCGTCGATTTCTCAGTTATTTACCGTCGGTTCACACTTTTAATGACTGATATACAACTGGAAATGCCTAGTGAACATTGTGATATACTAATGAAAGTGATATTTTCACCGCCAATTTCGCTGCTCTACCCGAAACTTGCTCTATCTTTATGGTGCTGAATCCTGTGGAATCATTGTCTGTATTCTCATCTTTTATTTGCTGTGTCTTTAGTGTGTCCAATAAAATAGGTTCAAGTTCACACTTTGGTTGTGTTGGAGATATCTCTTCCTCTTCCTCTTCCTCTTCCTTAATTTCAATCTTAAAATCCTTAATATCCTCACACTTCAGTACAGCTTCCATTTTGTATCCACTCGTATCCAATACGTAGAAGAAATGGTAAAAAATTCACACACTGATAAATACTAGGTATCATCTCGTAGGTCGTGGCTGTTGACGTCACTCAGTCCTATCGTGAGCGCACCAAACTAATCACTCTTTTAGCAAATACTCTCAATAAGAATACCGCCCACTCTACTCTATTCCCTTTGTTCAAAATGTCCACTAGCACAGAGGTGCCATCTGTTGAGTAGGAATGGGCAGCAGTCTCAGAAGCTACTTAATGAACCTATATAGCTGCAGAAATAAATTTGTTTTTCAAAGTCCTGATGACACAGTAACTTATTTTTGTGCTTGATAATGCAGGAATCAGGTCGGGAAATAACATAATTTACACTACCGCTAAACTAACTTAATTAAATGACGATAACGCTAATTTTTTAAGTAAAACTTCTTCAGCCGCGGTAGGGGTAAATCGAGAGCTTGTGTAACGCTCAAAATCATCACGAAATTAGTGTTACGCTCAAAATCGTCACATAATTAGTGAGGTGTGACGGAACGGACTGCACAGAAAACAATCAACTCAATGATTAGGCTTATCCAAAACTGAAAAAGTCCAAAAATTAAAAATTAAAAAGTCCAAAATTTAAAAAGTTAAAAAATCCAAAATTAAGATATACAAAAAATAAAAAATCAAAGATCCAACATTTAAATAATCTAAAATTTCAAAATCAAAAAATTCAAAGAACCAAAATTAATAAGTCCAAATTTTAAAAAATAAAAAATCCAAAATTAAAAAATCTTAATATCCAAAATAAAATTCTAAAATATAAAAATCCAAAATAAAAAATAAAAAATTAAAAAATACAAAACTAAAAAAAATTCAATGATCTAAAATGTAAAAAAAAAATTTAAAAATCCAAAAATAAAGAATTAAAAGATCAGAAATTTAAAAAATCTAAAAAGTCCAAAACCCCAATATTAAAAAGTCCAACAATCCAAAATTTGAAAAATCCACTAATCCAAAATTGAAAAAATAAAAAAAATGTTTCACTTCTGCCGCATGGCGTTCCACACACACTTTTTTTTTTTAATAAGTATCAAAACTAATTGTTTCACTTTAATACATTTTCGTGAAAATCAGCTTTAAATTTTAATTCATACGATTTGCAAGATACTTTGTACAATTTATACTTTTTTTTTTAATTTGAAATTTTTACATGTAAAACAATTCGGATGGTAAGCCAATGAACATCTGTATGAATCAGTCTTGTACACACTCTAATTAACGATTTTACTTATTTCACTCTCAAAATAATTATTACAACCAAAGACGGCACATATCATGCCACCTACATAACCGGACATTTTCTTTAGGCCTATGTTGTATTTATTATTTTACTTAGGGGTGCCCAAAACTTAATTGCTCACCCCCAAACTTCACTCTATTAGTAAACCATATTCAGGGGTGCCCACGGAGACTGCGTTATTGAAATTTCTGGGGGGGGGGATATTATCGTTTTATGAATTTTATGGGGGGATTGAAAATTTTGCAAAATTAGCGTTTTATATGTTAAAAATAAGTTTAAAACTTCAAAAGGTCTCTTCTAATTCTTTATAAGGATAAAGAATTTCGAGAGCCATGGACGCCCATATCCGGGGGCGGGGGTCGCAAGGAAATAAATGTATATTAATAATTATTATGTCAGGTGTATTTCTTTTAAGACAATTATTTGAAAGTAATTTAAGCCATAAAAAGTTTGCAGAAGTTTTACCAAATGGACAACATGGAAGCTGAATCCACAGTGGATTTGGAAAGGGGGTCCAGGGGATTTGGACCCCCCCCCCAAAATAAAAACCTAAAATTCTATATTTGTATTTAAAAAAATATTTATTTAATTAAACAAGATTTGTTGGTGTTTGGGACTGGCTCGTGAGAGGACCAATGCTAGGGATTGGACGATAATATCCGTGAGATGGATAAATGTAGGATAGCTTAATAAGGTAGCTTCATGTAAGTATGAAACAATGTACATGTGAGAAGTATAAGATTTCGGAGGACCATTTAGAGCAAGAAGGGACTATATCACGAGGTCACTGGGTACAGAGATCTAAGGAAATATATTGGTTAAACAATCTAGAATGTAATGAAATACTTGCACTTTATTAATACTTGTAACACTCGAAGAAATAATAGGTGAACACTGAATGATAATTGAATAAACAAGTTGAAACAATGAATTGGAATTTGGCGCGAACCAGATTGCACCACTAGAGGTAATTTAGTAAATTTTGTAATTTACTAATGAATTATATCTCAATTTAACGGTAATAAAATTTGCAGTAGAATGTATGTATTTTAAGTTATTAACACTTGATTGTTCACGTTTTATAGCTTCTTGGTGAGTGATGACGTCACACGCTATTTAATTACTTGGAACTAATAAGTGAATCTAATGAACTTATAATACGGCGAATAAGTAAATTATGTATAAGTAATTTACTTGAAATTAATAAAACTTATAAGGAAGTTTTATTCCAATGATTTCTAGTGAAAATACAAAGAGCGCGAACTGGCTTTTGTTACTAGAACCGGAGCAGTGTCAGACCGTGACTTGATCGTGTAACTGCAGGCTTAATACTGATGAGGCTTCCTGACGCTCTTTAAGGCGTCTTTAAAGAGGGAATACCCGACACAAAGAACTCGTGATCAGGATATGATGAAATATACGCCTACTCAACTTAATGCTTGGCGCAAGAACACCTGGCGGATGATTTGAATTAAAACTATTTACTGCACATAATAAATATGCTGGAAAAAACACTTAGCTTGCGTGAACATACTCCGCGCCATTGACTATTAACGTCAATAAAAACATAACAGGAAGGCAAGCTATAATAGAGAGACACTTGTATGTACACAAACAAGCACTGACTCTAATTGGATGTATACATGTGATATGTATTGGAAAATTACTTCTTACATATATTGCAAGAATATGATATTGAATAAAAAGCACTGAGTTCACTATTTACATTGAAGCACACGACACTCTTGAACTGAAAACCAGAGAGAGGTCTTTCAAATAGCAAGATTGATAGAAAGAAAAATGCATGTAACACATCTCGCAAGAGTACGATTTGTTACAGAGATAGATGAGAAATGGACTTCAAGTGGAGAATCTTGAATATAAGATCATAGAAAGTGTCATATGCTACTCGTCTTGGGGTAGAGGACACACTTTGACTATGGGCCGCTTATATTCGCCACTGGAAGTGCGCACAGTAATCACTCGAACCAAGCCGTCTTCTCCCGGATGAGTAGCGGTGATCACGCCTAACTTCCATTGAAGAGGAGGAATGTTGTCTTCCTTCAAGATGACGACAGTACCAACTTGAATGTTGTCACTGGAACAGGTCCATTTTTGCCTTTGTTGTAGTGAGTGAAGATATTCGGATGACCAGCGTTTCCATATGTGTTGCAAATGATTTTGTAACAGCTGCCATTTTTCTAAGTACTTCTTATCTTCCGTAGGAGGATGTGAAGGTAGAGATATGAGAGGTTCTCCAATTAAGAAGTGACCAGGAGAAAGGTATGACAAGTCAGCTGGATCATCATTTAGACGAACAAGTGGTCTAGAATTCAAGCAAGCTTCGATTTGAGATAGAAGCGTAGAAAGCTGTTCATATGTGAGAATTTGAGCTCCCATAACTCGCCTGAGATGAAACTTCATAGATTTCACTGCTGCTTCATGCAGACCACCGAAATGGGGAGAATTTGGAGGAATGAACGACCAGCAATAATCGTGGTTTGCAGTGAAATTTTGAATTGTAGTTTGAAAATCTCTTGACTGCAATAGCAATCTGAGCTCCCTTAACTTGTTGTTTGCTCCAACAAAGTTAGTGCCATTGTCACTGAAGATTTCTTTACAGAGTCCTCGACGTGCTGTAAATCTTCGTAGGGCTGCTATGAAGGCATCTGATGTTAGATCAGAAACTAACTCAATGTGAATGGCCTTTGTTACCAAGCAGACAAAAATAGCGATGTAAGCCTTTACAGTAGTTTTACTGCGTGGAGCCCCATATCTTATGTTGAAGGGTCCAGCGTAATCGACTGCGGTGCGGAGAAAAGGTCTAGCAGGAGTTATTCTATAGCTAGGAAGATTTCCCATTAACTGTTGAGAACGTTCTGCTTTTAGCTTGTAACACGTGAGACATCTATGCAAAATAGATTTTACTACTCTGCGAATACTAGGTATCCAGTAGGCTTGTCGTAATGAAGCTATAAGCAGCTGATGCGAAGCATGTAATAGCTTGCGATGCTCATATTCTACAATCAGAACTGTTAAATGATGTCGGGATGGCAATATAACCTGATGTCTTGCATCATGTGTAAGATCTGATTTCTCCAACCGTCCACCCACTCTTATAACGTTGTTCTGATCTAGGAATGGAACTAATGCATGGATAGAGCTTTTCACTGAAACTTGTTTGTTGTTGCTAAGATCTTTCAGCTCTTGAGAGAAAGCTTCTTTCTGAGCAATTTTAACACAAACTTGTAGAGCATTTTGTAATTCTTCTGCTGCGAGAGGTCCATGATATTTGTTTTCATGGCGGCAGGCAGAAATAAATCTATACATATAACAAGTAACTCTCTGCAAGCGCTTGAGATTAGAGAATCTTGTAATAAAACTATCTTCTACTACAATAGCTGCCATGCAGATGGAAGTAAGTTGCTCTGAGGAATCTGGAGGGCTTAATTGTTTTGGCTGTTCCGGCCATAATGTTGTGTTATGAGCCAACCACTTAGGACCGTGCCACCACAAATCAATATCAGACAATTGTTCAGAATATACACCTCTTGAAACGAGATCAGCTGGGTTGTTGTCTGTAGAAACATGTCGCCAGGCTGCTGTTTCAGAAAGCTCTTGTATTTGCGACACACGGTTGGACACAAATGTTTTCCATGTTCGTGAATCTGATTTTATCCACGACAGAACAATAACTGAGTCTGACCATAGATAATTTTGTGAGGTTTGAATGTTAAGGTCATTCAACACCTTGTTGTATAGTTTAGATAACAGCAATGCTCCACAAAGTTCAAGACGTGGAATGGTTTGCCTTTTAAGAGGGGCAACCTTAGACTTGGAACATAGCAAGTTAATTGTAACTTCACCTTCAATGTTCACAGAACGGAGATATATGCATGCACCGTAGGCCTTTTCTGAAGAGTCACAGAAGCCATGGATCTATATATCTTGAAGGGTACCATGTGTGAGAACAAATCGTGGAATACGCATCGTGTGTATTGTACCTAAAATGTCGCAGATCTCAATCCATTTCTCTGCTATGTGTGAAGCTACCTCCTCGTCCCAGTCAAGCTTTTCAATCCATAATGATTGCATGAAGATTTTGGCATTGATAACCATAGGACTGACAAGGCCTAAAGGATCAAAAATGGATGATATGACTGATAGGATAGTACGCTTGGTAAGTTTAACTCGAGTATGAGTTTGGAGAGAAGGATGGGATTGAATCTGGAAGTTATCAGTTGCAGGATGCCATAGTAAACCAAGGGCATGTGCATTTTCAATGTTGTCAAGAGACAGAGGCAACTGGGTCTCTCGATAAGATGATGGTACAGATTCCAGCAATGCTTCATGGTTGGAACACCACTTTCGTAAGGGAAATCCGCCACTGTCAAGCATGAGGATTAATTCTTCTTGAAGGCGTAGCGCTTCTTGAAGATTATCATGTCCTGCCAGGCAGTCATCTACATAGAAGGAAGTCCTGACTGCTTGTGAAGCGAGAGGGTATTTAGCTTCTTCTTCTATTGACAGCTGGTGCAGGGATCTTATGGCTAAAAATGAAGCTGATTTAGTACCATAAGTCACGGTAGTTAAGGCATAATCTTGTATGGGTTCATCTGTGCTGGAACGCCACACAATCCTTTGAAGATTTTGATCAATCTCGTTCATTTTAATGCGTCTGTACATTTTAGAGATGTCAGCTGAGAACGCATACTTATATGTTCGAAAACGAATTATAATTGATGATAGGTCATCTTGCACTGTAGGCCCTAATTTCAGAATGTCATTTAGGGACTTGCCTGAAGATGTTTTTGCAGAAGCGTCAAACACAACTCTAGTCTTGGTTGTAGTAGACGAGGGCTTGATTACTGCATGATGTGGTAAATAGAAGCATTTTTCACCTGGCTGTGGAAGTGAAACCTTCTTCATGTGTCCCAATTCTTCATATTCTTGCATGAATTTTTTGTAATCTTCCTGCAAGACAGAATTGGTTTGGAATTTTCGCTCCAGATGCTCTAAGCGTTTTACGGCTTGTGGTCTGGATTCGCCCAAGGAGTCCTGAGATCGATTCTTGGGTAATTTCACTACAAAAGCACCGTCCTCTGCACGAATAGTGTTTTGTACGAAGTGCTCTTCACATTCCCTTTCTTCTTTAGTAAACACTGGTTTAGGAAAGTCTTCTAGTTCCCAGAATCGTCTTAACTGTGTATCAACATTATCAACAGTCACAAATAAATTGTGTTGAGCGAATGTGACCTTCTTGGATTTAATTGCTTTCTTGGGAATAGTTCCACTAAGTATCCAACCTAGTTCCGTGTTACTAAGAATAGGGTTATTAGGAATGACTATTCTTTCATTAGTGAATAGTTGGTAAAACAAGCTAGCACCAATGAGGATTTGGACATCACCAGGGATGTAGAATTTAGGATCCGCTAATGTTATTTCACTAGGAATATTGAAATGTTTGGGATCTATACGGACTGAAGGAAGTTTGTTTGCAATGTGAGGGATTACTAGACAACTCATTTCAGCCTGGAAATTCTGGATTCTGGATCGCAGATTAACCTTAACACTGTGATTGCAAGAAGAGGTGCCATTAATACCTCGTATCTGAGTGTCGACATCTGTGGTTGGCAGCTGCAACTTCTTGGCTAAACCTTCAGTTATGAAGTTCAATTGGCTTCCTGAGTCCAGTAACGCTCTGCATAACACTAAATTTCCTTGTCTATCTTCAAGATGCACTGCTGCTGTTGCTAATAAAATCTCCCTTTGGTTGGAATTTTCTTTTATCGAACAATAACTAGCAGGTACATTATCTGTAGATTCAGACGGTTGATGTGGTTGTCGAGGAGCCTTTTTACTGTCTCGTGTGTTATTATGTAACAGTTTGCTGTGTGAAGCCTTTCCACAATTACAGAATGACTTGATTTTGCAATTGTCTCTTTTGTGACCTTTGGAGAAACAGTTTGCACATAAACCTTTGCTTTTCACAAAATCCCAACGTTGATCTACACTCAACTGTGAAAACTTGTCGCACTTATGTAAATTGTGACTTTCCTTGCAACAAGGACATGTATCACCTTTGATGGCAACATAAGATTGACGAGTCGTTTTTACAGATTTCTTTTGTGTATGTCTTTCACTTTTTTCCTTGGATGGGCTTGGCACATTGTTAGAATTGGATAGCACTTCTAAAGAATGAGCCTTGGCTTCTAGGAAGTTCATCAACTCTTGAAGCGGTGTGAACCTTTGTGAGTCAATTTTGCTCTCCCATTCCTTGCGTGTAGTTTCACCAAGATGATCCAATATTAATTGAATGAACATGACTTCGTGTAATGGGATTTCAATGTTGAGAGCTTCGATGGCGTTAAGATTGCTTTGAAACTGATTTAATAAGTTTCGCAAGTCTGTAACATTTTCATCTTTCATTATTGGTAATGAAAGTAGATTTTTGATGTGAGCTGTGGCAATAACTCGAGTATTATCATATCTAGAGCACACCAAGTTCCATGCTATAGTAAAATTCTCATTCGTGACTGGAAGATTCTGAATGAGCGCGTGAGCCTGCCCCTTCAGAGAACTCAGCAAATAATGATATTTCTGGATGGAATCCAACGATTCATTGTTTACCACTAAGCTACTGAAAGTGTCGTGATAGTGTTTAAAGTTAGTCACATCCCCACTAAACACTGGAATTTGAATCCTTGGAAGTTGTATATTTCTATTGTTGCATTGTGAGGTAGAAGATTGACACCTGTGATGCGAATTACCACTGTGATTAGATTGATGACTGTGATGAGAGCCTACACTACGCACTGGTTGGTCGTGTAGAAATAACAATTCACTAAGCTTAGCCTTTAGCACCTTGTACTTGTTATTCATCTCTTCGTCATACTGTGCGTGCATGTCAAGTTCACTTTCAGCTTCGATAATAGCTTCAATTTGAGTTTGTACCACTTCATAATTTTGCCACACTTCGTTAAGAGTGTCATATTCAACTTTTAATCGAAATATATCAACTTCTTCAGTAATATTGTCACTGTACTTCTGAATGTACGTAAGTTTTCTTTTAAGAAAAGCACGTTTTTTCGTTAATTCCTTCAATTCACTTTCCATCTTGAATGCGAAATGTGGAAATTACTTGTTCTTGAAGATTTGAAATTCTACCACTGCTGCACGATAATGCATGTATTAACTGTTCACTGTCTTCTTGATGTTCACTGAGGACCGGAATCCCACGATGAGTCGAATCACTGCTGCATGATGCTGTCTTCGATGCGAAGTTCAGGGTTGCTGGAACTCACGAACTGACCGACGCGGAAGCACATATGAATGAGACGAACTCGAGAAACGGTATTTGCGAATACAAGTATGCAATAAATAAGATTGTACCAATATGATCCTGCCCGGTAAAGGACCAATGTTTGGGACTGGCTCGTGAGAGGACCAATGCTAGGGATTGGACGATAATATCCGTGAGATGGATAAATGTAGGATAGCTTAATAAGGTAGCTTCATGTAAGTATGAAACAATGTACATGTGAGAAGTATAAGATTTCGGAGGACCATTTAGAGCAAGAAGGGACTATATCACGAGGTCACTGGGTACAGAGATCTAAGGAAATATATTGGTTAAACAATCTAGAATGTAATGAAATACTTGCACTTTATTAATACTTGTAACACTCGAAGAAATAATAGGTGAACACTGAATGATAATTGAATAAACAAGTTGAAACAATGAATTGGAATTTGGCGCGAACCAGATTGCACCACTAGAGGTAATTTAGTAAATTTTGTAATTTACTAATGAATTATATCTCAATTTAACGGTAATAAAATTTGCAGTAGAATGTATGTATTTTAAGTTATTAACACTTGATTGTTCACGTTTTATAGCTTCTTGGTGAGTGATGACGTCACACGCTATTTAATTACTTGGAACTAATAAGTGAATCTAATGAACTTATAATACGGCGAATAAGTAAATTATGTATAAGTAATTTACTTGAAATTAATAAAACTTATAAGGAAGTTTTATTCCAATGATTTCTAGTGAAAATACAAAGAGCGCGAACTGGCTTTTGTTACTAGAACCGGAGCAGTGTCAGACCGTGACTTGATCGTGTAACTGCAGGCTTAATACTGATGAGGCTTCCTGACGCTCTTTAAGGCGTCTTTAAAGAGGGAATACCCGACACAAAGAACTCGTGATCAGGATATGATGAAATATACGCCTACTCAACTTAATGCTTGGCGCAAGAACACCTGGCGGATGATTTGAATTAAAACTATTTACTGCACATAATAAATATGCTGGAAAAAACACTTAGCTTGCGTGAACAGTTGGTGTGTCAAATATGATATAGCAGTGATTTTCTTTTCATAACATAATGAATAGCCTATTATGTCCTCTGTTCCATGTGCTATTTAACTTTTCTTATAAATAGTAGTAAGTATTATAATTTAGGTAACAATTTCATGTTTAAGTTGCCATGTCTTAGAGTATAGGGTAGTAAACAAATTTGCTAACTAGTTTTTCAGTGCTAAAATAGCGTAAAATATGATTTTAATTAGTTCAACATTTAAAAATTTTCTGGTGATGGACCCCCGACCCCCTGGCACTTTCGACCCTCCCCGCAATTATTTTCTGGCTACGTCACTGTTGCACTTATTATATTATTAATATAATGTTACAAAGTGGCCCAGAAGTGAAAGCAACAAAAAATAAATTGCCCCCTAGAAAATATCATATGGGCATCCTTGTCGACAGCCAATTAGGGGGGGTTAACAATGAAATTTGGAGGGTGAGCAATGAAGTTGATTGGTTGAGTCATGAAGTTTGGGGGGGGGCACCCCTGCGTAATGTACTCTTTTATTAAGTGTTTGATAGTTTAATTTATAGTTTTTTGGTTGTACCTAAAGCAGTAAACGATTTTTATTTAAAAAAAAAAAGTAGACAAATTCTGCGCAGCCCAGCAGAACACGTGCATTTCAATTGCAAACGGGACTACAATGGCAGGTGCCAATAATAGCAGGGGGGATTGTTATCTGGGTAGCTCCGAGAACGGAGGCTTTCATTTATTGGAATGTACTATACCTAGCCGATATCTGCCCCCAAAGAATTAGCTTGAAATACATCGACGTTTTCTAACACTAAAGTTATAGAGAACTCCAGCAACTAAAGTGCTCTCTAGCTAGGAAGATATTTGAGCGCACATGCGCTCTTGGTACCGTGCAATGCAAACGTCCCTTCCACTCACTCTCCCCCTCACCTTTGGTGGACGTCTTCCTAGTTGGACCGTTCTCCACAATGATATTTACACATATGGCTGGCTCAAGTCTCATGGATGTAGGGAGAATCTGACAACGTTTCTTCCAAACACCAAAATTTCATGTAAGGATTTATGAGTTTAATTATTTACGTTATTAAATGTCCTACTAGGTGTAGTTCGATTAATATTTATTAAACCACCTGCCACAATTTTAAAAACAGAAGATTCGCAGTCCACAAAGATATTGTAGTTTTCGGGATAGAGCGGAGTTCCACCATATCAAGGACAAGCAGAATTTCTACAGGAATCCAAACTTTTCTCTAAATCCGTGAGCATTGTACAAACTAAATGGATTTCTTCTCTTCTAAACTACTCTCATTTTTGGTATACTACCTTCTTTCTTCATCTCAATGTCCTCAGCATCATAGGCGTAGCCAGGCCGACCATATGGGGGGGGTTATAACATCCGCGGGGTCTGGCGAGTATGGAAGGAGAGGGGGGTCCGGGGGCCCTCCCCCGGAAAATTTTAAAAATTAAGATGCAAAATAACGAGTTTTAAGCTTCCGGGGGTTCTCCCACGGAAAATTTTAAAAATTAAGATGCAAAATAACAAGTTTTAAGCTTCCGGGGGTCCTTCCCCGGAAAATTTTAAAAATTAAGACGCAAAATAACGAGTTTTAAGCTTCCCACGCTTTATACTTGTATTAAGCAATTTATGGGCAGACTTAAAAAAATTATACAATTTTCCATTTTTTATTCAATGGGGGGGGTTCAAACCCCCAAAACCCCCCCCTCGCTACGCCTATGCTCAGCATGATCTATGTAACCCATTTAATGTGATATGTAACTCATGCAAATGCGACTGAACACACTTACTAAACAACTTTGCTCTACCCTCTGAGAAGGAGTAAATTTTGGCCTTTTTTAATCCATAACTCCGTGTTGGTGGTCTCCACCACTTTGGGAGTAAATAAAGTTTTAACTTAGTTCAGTAGTCCTCTCACGCAGTGGGCCCGGGTTCGTTACCTAGGTGGAGCTTTTTCTGGGGTTTTTCTTCACCTGTGAGACAAATGTCAGGTAACTTTAGGGTCCCCAGATATCATCTGGCCGTCATTATCATCTTCATCCCATCCTCGCCTTGTTCGGAGTGAGTGTGTTTGTGAATGGCGTGTCTCGTCCTATGTGTTCGTGCTGTCTCGGAGGTGGCCCCGGCATTGGGCTGATTACTCATCCGAGGAGGCCCTCTATGTCCTCTTCTGGTCAAAAAAAGTATGTATGTGATCCAAAGATAATCCCTCTCCCGACAGGTCGCGGCCCTGTAAGGACCGGGCGGCTTGGGACGCTTAAATCCTAAAAGGGAGAGGTAAAACTAAGATAAAGAAAGAAAGAACTTAGTTCAGTACTCTAGATTGGAAGTCGCAGAAACCCGCATGATTGGATAGGTCTTGCGTGTAAAAGCTTCTCTGCTCAAGCTAAGACACACAACAACATCAACATACAGGATGTTAATTAATAACACCGAAATATTTTACCTGTGTATAGAGGGGACATAGACAAGCAACTTTTATTAGAAGATTTTTTGCTCTATGTCGTAAAATGTGTGTGCTACAGGGCATTAAAATCATTACAATTTGGTCCTCATAAGTCAATTAATAAGCCAAATAGGGTTAAAATTTTCATTAAATGGACTCATGCCTTCTTAATGATCGATAAAAACCTGATTCTTAATCATTCATCAACATCTGTATCATAATTTAGAGTTTTCATAATCTGCAAAATTTCCAGACTAATCACATGACTGGCAATCATTGAACTAGTTCTTTTATTCATAACTCCAGTATTAACAACGAAGTTCCTTTGTTTTACGATTCCCCCCCCCCCCAAATGTTAGAAGTCAGTGGCGGCCATGCCATGGGAGATTTTATGCTATAACAGGAAAAACTGAATCCATAGAGCAAAAATCTCTTAATAAAAGTTGCTCGTCTATGTCCCATCTAGCCTATAAACAGGTAAAATATTTCGGTGCTATTCTTTAACACCCTATATATCAACTTTATCTTCTGTCTGCTTTAAAAAATAAATCAGTTAATAGTTCATTCCGAAATGCAAACATTCATCAAGTTGTAATGTATTCTGATGCTTATTATTGCAATATTGCAACGCGCAAGTACGAAACACAGTTCACAAGAGTTCGTTTTTGAGACTGTTTAGTCTATTTAGCTTAAAACGCTCAGGTTTTGTATGTTGTAAATTCGAAAATAACTTATGAAGGGCTTTCAAGCTCTATGTCTTTATATAGGTAGGCTATTTATAATTTGAAACAGGAAGAACGACCTATCACACTCAAACTATTCCCTCAGAAAACGCTAGAAATAGCTTTTTATAGCTTATAGCAGGTCACCGCGGCTTCGCCCACGATAATTAATCGAAAGATTAATAATTAAGAGCAAAATAACTAAAATATATTTATTAACACTTTGCACGCAAAACATTCATAGGTGTAAACTAAACGATTAATATGCCTAATTAATGAAACAGCTATAAGTCCGGCTTTGAAGTAAATTCCACGATTAGAAAGAGCAGCATGGGAAAAATAACCTCAGATTCGATATCCTTGGCCCAGAAAACCCCTGCACAGTGAGTGTCGTCCAAATCGAACAATGTTTCACCATTTAGGGCTATGTTCATTATCCCTGTTCCGTCTACGTTGAAAATTTCAGATATCTGCGTATCTTGACATTATAAACAAATGAATCGACCAGCATGGGCTTACAACATTCAAGCGATTGCGATGGTTTTATTTCCAAGGTATGACAAAAATAGACAAAGCCAACTACAACTTATATGTATTACTGAGAACCGATGCTTCAAAAGCGCAAAAAAAAAATGCACTTCTTCCCGTTTTCCGCTCATAACTCGCGAACGAAAGCTAACATTAAAAATGTACTATGTCAGAAACCTTCGCGGGAATGTACTCAACAATTTCCCAAAGTTTCATGGCGATCGGATGAATGGACTAGTAATGCATAGAAGTCAATTGAGCTTTCTTTTTTAGATCAGGCGCCAAGGGTCCAGGGTTCGATTCCCAGTGTTTTGTATATATCTACAGTACGTAAGCTTATCTTCTCGCCGCTCGACAAACTCTTTCCTCGCACGTTTCTTTATTGATGACGTAAATTCTGAAGGCCCTGGCTCGCCATTGTCTCTTACAGGCCATATGTGGTGTACTTCATCACATATTATGTAAATGAAAAGTACAATGAATTAATTAATTATGTTATAAAATACGTCTTGCATTTAGTAACTTATGTCATTTGTTTTTCTTCAGAATCAACAAATTTGCCAAGGCAACGATAAAAACAAACGAAATATTATTCGCTAGATATATGATATAAGCAAGCAACTCACTTAACAGAACTTAGGTTTTCACAACTATACATAAGATATAAATAATTTTACGATGTGTGAGGAATGGAAGTAAACATCTCACTGAGGTTGTCGCACTATCGTGAAGTAGCCTGTGCGTTGCTGCGATTAACCAATGAAACGACAGAATACAGTTAGTCAAGGCAAGTCTGTTGTTTACTTTTGCGCCGTACACATCTTGGATCAAGTATAGTTCAAAATCGTGTACGTATTATTTGCCTTGCCTTGATAAGCAGTAATCATTTCCTAGTGAAAGTTATAAGTAAGTAGTGCTCACTAAGTGTTAAAGGATTTCCATGGTTACAAAATAACTGTAAAATAGTTTCAATTGAAAAAACATAATGAATACTTTTTAAATGCGTAAAATTAGATATTATACATTACCATCAGCCTACAACATTAATTAGCAAAATTCAGCAGAAATTACGTTTTGAAATGTTCCTGGTATACGTTACATTATATGACGTTTCAAATGGGATGAACTCAGTTTCGTGAGAACAAATCGGACCTGTAGACTTAGGCCACTCTTTCTCTGCTTTCATCCTCATAGAACGATACTTTATTGCTAGACCTGGGATTTTAGGCTCTAAAAAATTAGTTTTAGGCACCTAAAATAGGCTTTTAAAACAAGTAAATAGGCTTTTAAAACAAGTAAATAGGATTTTAAAAGAGAAAATAGGAACTTAAAATATGCTTTCAAAATGTGTAAATAGAGAGAAAACAGACTTTAAAATATTAGAATATACACTTAAACTGTAACATGGTCTTTTTTTACTGCAAGAAACGTGGTATACCTATTCTTAACAGAATTAGGCATCACGAACTATATTCACTTAAACAGATGTTCTTTCACTGGTGACTTGACACAGTAGTCCTTCCTCCTTATTTCTCCCCCTCCCTCGTCAGTCAGCATTCCTTTAGCGACAATTGTTTGGAATAATCAAGTTTCTGTGAAAACCCCACCTCTGCTGTTCTGCTTTTCATTGAGGGATGTCCACTATAAGATTGTGAAGTTGAATTTTATTTTAAATGTACAAAATAGGCATTTTAGACACTAAAATAGTAAAATATGCTCTAAAGGTCCGAATAGGCATTTTAGGGCACTATAAAACTCTATAAATTTAAGTGATTTGTCATGAAACGTCTACATATTTAAAAAAATGTAATGTCATTTCATAAGGAACAAAATAGGCATTTGCCTTAAAATCCCAGGTCTAGTTATTGCGTCTGAGGTTTTGTCGGGAGAACTTTTCTAGGTGGATGTCTGACTTGAAATGGGTGTTACAATGCTTCCAACTTTCCACATGTTACCTATATCGAAAACAAAAGTGTCATTGAGTTACTTGGCTTCAACGCAAAAAACGAAACCGTATCAAAGCATAACGGTGTTGGCAACACCAGTCGATGGTCCTTATCTCTAAGTAACTAACAACAATCAATAAAACATTACAAGAAAGTTTAAAACTAATTAACTTTTGTTTCTGATTGAATTAATGAAGAACACCGTAAGTGCACATTTAGGCCTAAGAGTTAGGTAGCCTATCTAATATCGAAATTTATTAAATTAGAGCATGAAATTATCATAGGTAATCCCACGAGACTATTCCATGAATAAAATGTAACGGATTATATAAATAATAATCACTTTCATGCTTTGTTGTATAAAAATAAAACTAAAAGTTACGAGATCACGGCATACTACGAATCAACCATCCATGAAATCGATTCGGTTGTAACCAGGGCTACCAATGGTGCATATAAGACATAATTAACTTACTGCAAGTAAGCTAACAGCAGAACAAAATAAAAGCACACCAACTGGCTTGCACCGAATCGAAATTGTGTTTTCAATCAATGTACATTTCTATTATTTCAATTTTCAAACAAGTTATGTTGAATAAAATATTCTGTTTTCGTGCCGCTTAGTGGCAGCATATGACATATTAATCACTGCACACTGATGCTTACATGTCCAGTAACGAGCAGAAGATTTTACCCCGATAAAACGGCCTCCTACAAGAATAAGAATATTGCCCATGATTGATCAATTGCTAAATGTTATTGGTCAATATGAGTTAAATAGTCCACGAAAATAAATTGCTTCACAATGACTGATAATAGCATACTTCTGTTGTTTCAGAGCATCAGTCCAGGGCTAGTGAAGACGGAAATGCCACCGCAAGAATTCCTCAACACGTTCCCATACTTGGAGGCTGAAGACATCGCGGGGGCTGTGCTCTACGCGCTCGGAGCCCCTCCTCATGTACAAGTAAGTCATTAAATAAGTTTAGAGACTAATTGAAGCTGGACAAACAACTTTTTTTTCTGTGCGGATACCTCTAATTTGGTAAAAAAATTCGTGTAAAACTTTAGAATTTACAGATACCTACCGTATTTTAAGGACCATAAGACGCACCTAGATTTTAAGACGGAAATTTAAGGGAAAATAAATTTAATTTGAGTATGACTCTAAATGTCGGCCGCGGTGGTCTAGAGGTAGTGTACCCGCCTCTAGATCCGCAGGGCGCGGGATCAAACCCGGCCGCGGTCAATGGATTTTTCAGGACGTAAAAATCCTGGGCACGGAGTCCTCCGGGAGGGACTTTAAGCTGGGGGTCCCGTGTCGTAGATTTACGGCACGTAAAAGAACTCCAAGCCTAAATTAGAGCCTCTGTACAAAATTTCTCGGCCCTTTCACGTCCAAGAAATACTTAGTTTCCAGAGGGGGGTTACGAGGCGATGGGCTTACCACCTGTCCCTCTACCCTCTCTCGGAAAATAAGAATATCAAAATTAATATAGGTAATGAAACCTCCGCTTGGAGGCCCCTTCGCCCCACCTGAGGATCATAGGGTACCAGATACAGATACACATGACTCTAAACGAAACATTTTATAAAACATGTTTATAAATTGCATAAACAAATTATAACCTTGTACAATGGAGACAGTGTAAATCACTTCTAACTTATAACCTGTGTGATACGAAAATCTCTTCTGTGCAGGTGGCATCGTGTAAATTTTAACAACTGAACTGATTTCTCATAAAAGACTGAAAATACTTTTACACCCTCTAATCCTCAATTCAGCATACGGTAAGTGTAACGGGACAAGCTGATTATAGGTCGTTACATTCGTTTAAACCACCCGGCGAAGACACTTTTTGTATAAAAGAACTCAACATTCCTTTCTTTTCGCCTTGTATACCTGGCTTCCAGCTACCCTCATTTTACGATTGTGACAAGTGCACTGATGTACAGTATGTGCCAAAATTTGTACAACATCTTGTTTATAGCTATGATATTTCAGCAATATTTACCATAATTTTTCATTTTTTTTAGTGTACTTCGGACCATTAGACGCACCCAACTTTCAAGGCTCTGTTTTCAAGGTAAAAAAGTACGTTTTATGGTCCGTAAAATACGGTACTTCTAACATTAAGACGACAATATAATACTTACTTACTCAATGTCAATAGACAATTCTTAAGCAAGCTAAGGAACCCGAACTGTGCTAACTCCATCCAATCATCCTTCGCAAATCCTACTTCCCTTAAATCCATCCTAATATTGTCCTTTCACCTACGTCTAGGCCTTTCAGGTGGTCGTTTCCCTTCGGGTCTCTCAGTCAATACTTTTCAGATGTGTGTTTCCTCCCCCATGCTCGCAACATGTCCAGCCCATTTCATCCTCCATGATTTAATTACCCTTACCATATCCGGTGACAATATAATAGCTGATTGAAACGAATAAGGGATGATTTGTTTGAACATTACTCTTGCGTAGAATTTTCTCCTGGTTTTTATATGGTCTGCTTGTAAAATTTGATAAATCGGGTCAAAAGAATTGTAGATGTAAGGAAAAAAAGCCGGACCGACTAAAATATCTAAGTTGCCGATATGAGCCACTGCGCATGCCTAGCGGCATTCAGATGACAGCGGGGAATGTATTGAAATTTGTTCTAGACAATATACTAATTGAGAATTAATTTCACGTAATTTGCATTGCTTGTTAAAACAAGCGTTTCCGTTACATCTCTTACATTTATTTACGTATCACAAGGCTCTGAAATCAGATACAAGAGTCAGTCCACTTTTTTCCCCCTACCTGTACAGTACAACAGGCTTCATAAAATAGGATGAAAAACATGTAAAGAATGGACTGTTTGAATATTAATGTTGCATCGAATTTTCTTCAGGTTACATTAACTTAGAAACATGAGATTTGTTGATTTTTATTAGAGAACCGATCGGTCGACAACAGGAAAGCATGAAGACTTGTATACATACGATTACTATTATTGTCGGAAAGTACTAGGCCTATCCAAGATTGTATGGTGGTCGGGAGAAATGTCTGTCCGTCTGTCTATCCGTGTGTCTGTACGCGCGTTAACTCCAGTACGCGTTATAAGATTTTCATGAAACTTAGTATACGCATTTATAACGTCCATAGGACAAACGCTATTAATTTTGGGTCAAATCGGTTGATCGGTACCTGAGTAAAAACTAATTAACGGTTTAAAAACAATAGCAGATGATCACTATACTACAAAGCCGCGTTGCTAACTCACTCACTGACATAATTGTATGGCTACTTCCGAATGAGCTAGAAACTTGAAATTTGGCATATTCATAGCTCATAAGCAGCTTGTAACCGATAAAATATTCCAAAACAATAAGATTTTTTTTTACCCCCGAAAAACACTCAAAAGAGTAACGGATTTTGAGAGATCTACAAGTTTGTATGTATGACTTTTTGTCGTATGTCCATCGGTTCACTGCCCGGCATTTATAGTTCAAGGTCCTGGCCGATGCGATCCAAGTATTAGCCTACGTGATCTTTAAACGTGTTTTATGAAAACACAATTGAATTTAACAATGATTAAAACTCTTTTATGAATGCAGTGGTTATGATAGTATAAAGTATGGTGTTGATGTTACCTTATACTTGTGGACTATCCAGTCTTACAGGTGATCTATCGGAACTCTGGGATGACCCAGTACATAGGCTTTCCAGTATACGTACCTGAAACAAGAGAACCAAGTTGTAACATTGCACAGATCGTATTAATAAATTTGTTCAGTTTGAGTTGTTATATTAAACATCTGTTATTATATACATTTCAGTGTAAAATCAGTATAGACCTATCAGATAGTCTCAGAAAATAATAACATTGAAAATAACAGTTAAGCTACAGTACATATTTTAACGTAATTAATAATACTGTTGGTGCCGTTTTAGGAAGACCTCGTCCCAAACCATCGTCTGTCTACAACAGAATATAACAGCATTGCCCCCTAATCCTAAAATCTGCACAGACACCGACAAAGAACAGGTGCTCTTGTAGTCGCGTGGATTTCCCCAGTGTTGCCGCCGTCATTCACCACTTCTCAAGAATAACCGTGCTGTGTACATTGTGCTGGAATGCACACGAGTGTAAATAGCCTAATTGGCTTTCTATTCACTGATTGGCAGGTCAAAGAGGATTAGGGTGGCTGCAGGTAGAGAAGTTCTTGGAAAAAAGTCTTTAAAATGTGGCACCCTCAATATAAATATATATACAACAAAGAGGGTGTACACCCTTACAAAGCTGAATTTATATGCGATGAAGTAAAAGCATTGGCGGGCTCTAAGTTTCAAATAAATGAGGTAAACTAACTGAAAAAAAACTTGTGTCCATAATGATATTTTCAATACGTGGATAAAACTGCTCACATTTTAACATAGCCTACTGCATAACTCTACTAGTTTTATAGCCTACATGTTTTACACTATTTTTGAGTGAACGCATTTACACGTCTGTCTGGAACCCTATGTTGGGGCGAAGGGGCCTTCAAGTGGAGGTTTATGTTACTTATGTGAATTTTGTTACGCTTATTTTCCTAGAGAGGGCAGAGGGCAGAGGTTAATACCTAAGTGACACATTACTGATGCATAATATCCCTGTCACTATAGAGATCTTAAGAAAATAAAGTGCCAGTCAAAATTCTTTTTCTCCGGCTTTCTGTAAGAAACGTGACAATTTCCAACATGGATTGCTTACGCAGTTCTTGAGTAAATCCATCCTTTTTGTTATAATTACTCCACTGAAATTCTTGAAGCAATTTCTGCGAAGGTTTCCGTTTAAAATATCGAAATTTGACTGTTTTGACCATAAGAAGTGGTTCCAAGCATTATACCGGTTGTCGACCAAGAGCTAAGCTAAGTTAGTAACTTAGCTTAGCTCACATGCAGTGCGGGATTTCATATGTAGTTGTGCCGACAATACTACATATGAAATCCGGCACAACTATATATGAAATCCCTCACTGTATGTGAGCTAAGCTAAACTAAGTTAGCTCACACCCTAAGCTAAGTTAGCTTAGCTCTTAGTCGACAACCGATATTACAGTGCACCTGCATATCAGCAATTTCGACCACCAACGTATAAACATAACCTGCAGTTCGCTTGCATACAACTAAAACTTCTCTCTGTCGTTTCAGGTGCACGAGATCATCATCAAGCCCGTCGGCGAGAAATTCTGATGCCTAATTGTTTATGAGAAATTTTGACATAATTGTATATAATGAGAAATTCTGATATAATGAGAAATTCTGATATAATTGTCTATACTGAGAAATTCTGATACAATTGTGTATAATGAGAAATTCTGATATAATTGTTTATGAGAAATTCTGATATAATTGTTTATGAGAAATGTTGACATAATTGTGTATAATGGGAAATTCTGATATAATTGTATATGATGAGAAATTCTGATATAATTGTTTATATTGAGAAATTCTGATATAATTGTTTATATTGAGAAATTCTGATATTATAATTGTTTACATTCAGAAATTCTGATATTATAATTGTTTACATTCAGAAATTCTGATATAATAATTGTCTATGATGAGAAATTCTGATATGATTGTTTATGATGAGAAATTCTGATATAATTGTATATGAGAAATTCTGATATAATTGTTTATGGTGAGAAATTCTGATATAATAATTAACTATGAAGAGAAATTCTGATATAATTGTTTATGATGAGAAATTCTGATATAATTGTTTATGATGAGAAATTCTGATATAATTGTTTATGATGAGAAATTCTGATATAATTGTTTATGATGAGAAATGCTTAAATAACTGTTTATGATAAATTCTGATATAATTGTTCATGATGAGAAATTCCAGTATAACCAGAAATTGGAAAATATATGCAAGTCTTTCTTACATTCATATAGGCTATACTATGATTCTATTAAAACAGTTGTTACTGAAGCTTTCATTTGTTGGGTTCAGTGGAGTGGCCTATTCCGGTATAAGATGAGTTGAAAACTTACAGTCCACTATTAACTAGATTTTATATTTATCAAATTGATTATCTTCTTGTGCCGAAATATGGCTTCATTTAACGGTTGCATAATACGCATAATACGGTATATTACAGTACACTATGTATTATAATATAGTAACAGCTAAAACTTTCACTTGAAATTTTTTCCCAAGTACTTGGGGTACTTATTACTGAGAGTTAAATCTTTTATTTGAAACATTTTTTCGAAAAAATTATCTGAAGAGTAGTTATAAACCATCCTCTCTGAATACGCTCTTTGCAATTATGCGAATTGAGAAAAATGTATTGGCTAGCTTCGAGTGAAGAAAGTTACGAGAGTACACTAATCAAAATTTATTTGGGTTGTGTATCCTTCAGGGATGCGATGCAATGTGGTAACGACATTCCCTTCATTTACACGAAAAGAATGTCAAGAGGCAAACCTTTTATGTTAAATGTGCCAAATAAGATTTTTATCTTCCTATGCCCATACCATAGGTATAACTTGATCGGTAAGACCTGAGCCAAACAAACATGTATAATAATAAGAGGAAGTATTTGTTTGTTTGTCTGCTGTCTGTGCGCGATGCCCAGCGAAATCTACTGCACGCAGAAATCTGGAATTTTAAACTGAAGGTTGGCCGAATGCACCTCGAAGCCGGATTTATAATTTTCGCTTTCGTTCGCGAGTTATGAATTAAAAAATCCCTTTATGCAGGCCTACAGGCTGAGGTAGATTTCGAAGTGCTTTTGGTTTAATTTATTATCGCTGCGCAGCACTCTTCTTTTTTAGCCTTGGCATGGCAAACCTGCATTAAAGAGGAAGAGCCTACAATCATTTGTTTTAACAACAAAAATAGGATATAATATTCTGGGAGGCCGTGCGCAAGATCAGCAATGAATAAAATTAGCAAAGCCGCTAAACAAGACAAAATTATTATATTATAATAATTCTTTTAAGTGTTATTATTTTCAAACATTAAAATCTCGCGTCATATGAGAGCTATCAAGAAACTATTTATTGATTTGTAGAGTACTCATCAAGAGCTTTTCAACGATACCCCACAAGACGTGGTTTCAAAAGTTTCGAATTTTCATCCCCCACCCCCACCCTCACTCGAACCTCCGAATCGTTGGTGTCACTGTGAACTCCATAGGGAGTACTCTCATTTATTCAAACAAAGTTTCCCTCTATACTTCGTAGGGGCCGAGATATAATTTTTTTAAAATTTCAACCCCCTCCCCCGACCACCCCCTTCGGCCAATTTTGCTCATTAACGAACTTGTCCGAACTATTGTGCCTAGAAACAACATATTAAAATTTGGTTCAAATATCTTCAAAATTACGGCCGCTATCGTGTAAAGATATATATATATATATATATATATGACAATTTTTTTTTTTTTTGAACGGGCGGTGGTTTCGTATTTAGGGGAGCATGAAACGTAAAGATATGAAAGAATTTTTCGAAAATCATGAAGTGGTATCCATTGCAATAGGTAGATTTTTCTTCGAAATCTAACTGGCGGAAAACGGGAATTTTTGCTCTATCGAAGCATCAGTTTTCCAGAATATATTTCATTTGTCAAATCTCTTGCCTTTTTTGTCATAATTTGGAAATAAAAGAATCGCGACTTTTTCAATATATCGTATGGAATTAACGATAGTTTCCAGAGCCGGGTAGCCAGAAAATAATTTCGGGAAGAGTCGAGATCTCAAAGAAAGGGGGGTCGGGGAAAATTTTTAAATGTTGAACTAATGAAAATCACATTTTACTCTATTTTAGCACTGAAAAACTAGTTATGAAGAAATCGTTACCTAAGTTATAGTATTTTACTGCAGTCATGTGCTTACGGGCAGACTTTCACGGCTAACGTATTTTTTAAATTCAGCCTCCCATAAGCCAAGTTCTCTCTTTTCGTCTTGTTTTACCGTTTGTTTATCTTCGTATTCATTACAAGCGAACTTGGCAACATAAAGACAGCCGGTCAACCTAACCAAACTATAAACATATATTCAATATTTGTAGTGTTTCTCTGCCACCCGAAAAGTTATTCCTAATTTCAATACAGAGTGGAGTTATGGGTAATAGAACATAAATACAATAAGGTATAGAACACAGAACTAGATGAGAATGTGTTTTTACTCACGATAACGAAGTAGGCCGTGTTGACAAGACGTAATCACCACAAGACAAGCCAGTCCAAAGAATCCAGTCTCATCGAGTGAAATATGAAGACACAATAATAACTAACCGTATTGTTTTTGCACTGTCACTTCTGAATATATCACATAAAATATAAATAGAACACAGCTTTACATACTACAACACTCCCCGCCCACAAAATACAAAGACTAATCGAAACAAGATTATTTAAATCGATCGATAAAAGACTCGATACACGATAGCTATTGCCTTTAGTAGTAAATGAATCGAACACTATGAAAACATTGGCGCTCGTGGTTTCTATTTTCAATCATTTTGTCTCACACTTGTTAAGTTATAGATTCCATTGTAATCTTGTACGACTTTGTTGTAACCAAAGTTGTAGCCACAGACGAATAGTCCAATACTACAATCTTGTGTTTTAGAAGAATATAAAAATATTAACGCAAGCCAAAGAGCCCATTCTTCTCATGGGTGATAGAGACGTTCAGTTGTCTCAATTTTCAAAATTAATTACTTTCTCTCATAGGTAATTTGAGACATTTTATCGAGTTACTAGCTGGGTACCCGTCTTTCGTACAGGTAAAGAAGGATTTTGTACGGTTCTTAACGTTACGCGAGAAAATACCACGAGGAGGACGATCAATGAAGCCAACATATATAGGCCACCCAATAATTTGTCGTGTAGCCTATTATTATCACAATTATTGATTGCTATTACTAAAAATCGTGTTTCTTAGCTGAATCCTTGTAAGCGAAAATCAACTACAGTTGAACGATCTTTTGAAATCGTTCAATTCATTATTTTTATGCCTCTCGATGCAGTTTCCACAGCCGAAATGTCTTTTTACGGTTTCAAAAGACTAAATACATTTTTCGTTCAGAAAGAACTTACCCTAAATTTACATAAGGAGAGCGCGGAGAAGTTAGATATAGAATTTAGACGATGCTTTTGTTTTAGAAAAATCACAGGAAGGACATTATTGGACAAAGCAAGGAATTCTGATATAAGACATAAAATCTTATACGAAACCGCAACTTCCTATACAGCCAAATAAAAGTCTTAAGAATCAGTGTAAAATATTTTAATACATAATATAGCCTACCTACAACAGGCTACATTATGCATATTATAGTATCGAGGAAGGAAATTTAAACACAGAGCTTTTTTTATAAAATCGGAAGAAATGACACTCTTCATGTAAACTGGTTGTGAAAATGAAGAGAAAGTAGATACCACAGTGCATCGCACCCCCGAAGGATACACAACCCAAACAGAATCTTATGTAATGCACTTGCGTAACTTTCTTTAGCCTTGGCATGGGCAATACAGCTATCTCTCTTCACATTCTGACATAGAATAAGAGGTCGCATTGCAAGCAGTGCGTATTCAATTCTTTCAACCTGTTGCAAAGCAGGCAAGGCTGAGTTTCTAGAAGGCAATTCAATATTTTATTCTTGCCTTGAGCTACTGAGAATTTCTGCGAGAAAAGTTTAAATTAAAAGTTTTGGCTTTTATTTAAGCACGTCACAAAATCGTTTGAGCAGTTTCCGAGAAAATGGCAAAAAAAAAAAAAAAACATTAAAAAAACCGTCGCCACTCTTCGTGTCACATCCCCTAAAGATAACTAAGCCATTTAAAAAATAGTTTTATACAATTTTTCGTTTTTGAGCTAGACTGTTTACACACAAGACACTCCTGAAAATAATAATTTTGGATTCAGGAAACCTCAAAAGGTGTACTGTGTTAAAAACTCGGTTTCGAATTTCAGAGTCGAACAAAATAGCCTACTTCCAATAAAAATAAACTTTAAAGAATTTCCGTTAACTAGACTACACAACAGTTTCCTGCAAATGCCGTTGTTATTAGTTATTACAAATAACGAAATCGTGTCTCGTGCAGTTCTGTATTTATCCATAGTCATAAATCAGTACTGTTATAAGTTCATTTGACAAACCAAATAAGAGGCGGGAATGTGGAAATATTAAAACCTGTTGAGCCCACCCAACAGTCTTCGGCATTAAGGCTACTGAAAATCCAAAAGAAATGTGTAAGATTAATGTGTGGGCTTTCTTTCCGTGGTCACTGTAGGTCGAGTTTTATTAAGTTGGGTATTATGACAGTACCAGTCATTTTGATTTATCAGTGCCTTCTTTATATGAAGGAGAACCTTTATCTTTATGATGAGCTAGGCTCAACACATAGTTATCAAACCAGAAATAGAAATTGTCTGGAATTACCCAGGTGCAATTATAGCAAAACACAAAAAACCTTTTATTACTTGTCTATTAAATTTTATAATGCTCTTCCTTTGTCTGTAAAACTGTTACCATACCCCAGATTCAAGAAAGAATTACAAACAATCTTGACCAATAACTGTATATATAAAGTAGAGGAATTCTTCGATATTAATTTTGCTGTTTAAAAGTTATGACAATGTATTGATTATTTTAGCATGTTATTAGAGTAATAATTTTGATGTTAGTAGTAGTTTATTTAGATTTGACGGATGTAATACATTTGATGTACTCATTTGTTACTACAATAAAGATTTATTTTAAAAAGTTTGCTCCATATACATTCCCATATATTTCAAGAAAATTATACTTTTCATTCTCAATTATTGGCGTTGAGCAGAATAAAAGTTTAGACTCCGAATGCCTGTCTGTCTATCATAGACATCCTGAATTATAGTTTCCAGGGAATTTATTTTCAAGGTTTTAGCCTATTTTAGTGGGTACAGCCGCTTAGTTGGATTTTGTAAAATAATATGGGACGAACAAGCAACAGCATATATTTTCTAAATAATGTCAGAAAGTCACAATAAGTTAACATTGCTAACCTGTCAGAAATAAGGATTCAGTCAAAATTCAATAAATTCAATTACTCTGCCATATATAAATGTTTATTATTCTGGATTTTTTGCTGAAAATGAATCAAGTTATTTAAATCATTTAAACTCAATATTTTCAGTTAATGGTATATCGGCAAAATTACATCTCACGTGAGTCGGACCTATTCTGCCGTTGCTTTTTTTTTTTGCATACGACTTGTGACTACACTTCTCAGCAAGAAGACGCTCATACTTTATGCTTACTTTTTTTGCATATCCCCCAATGTAGAACTCCGCTTGCTATCACCACCAGTGATACGAGGAGAGGTGTAGGTGACGTAGAAGCAGATAATATTTAGTGCCGTGCTACGAACCTACAAAACAGACACGCAACAATGGAGAAGTGGATAGGACGCGTTGCCATAGTGACAGGAGCCAGTTCTGGGATAGGAGCCGCCATAGCTGTACAACTGGCCAAGGGAGGCAGGTGGTGGGCTTGGCCAGGAGAGTGGACAAAGTCACGGTAAGTAAATATTGTTTTAGGAAAGGAAATTAAAATGGTAATACTGAACTGAAGACAGTTATGGTACAGTTTGGTACTTTATAAGATTCTGTGGGGGACCAGGAAATGTCTGTCCGTCCGTCTGTCTGTACGCGCGATAACTCGAATAGGCTCGGATTTTCATGAAACTTGGTATACACATTTATAACGTCCATGGGAAGAAGCCAAATCGGTTGACGAAAAGGAAAGCATATAGCCAGAGAGGTAAACGCACATGGGCTATGAGCTACAAACAGTTTTTTCCCTTACTTGTTCAGTTGATATTATGATAGTAAATGTGGGTGAAGGAGTTGTGAAAATATAACTTATATTTTACAATCTTTATTTATAGTGACCGCCTGCGTGCTTTAGTGGTTAGCATTACGAAGGTCTGGGTTCGATCCCCGGTACTTCTTCGGATATTTCAGAGGTAAGGAGGCCTGGCACGGGGTGCACTCAGCCTTGTGATACAAACTGAGGAGCTACTTGGTAGAGAAGTAGCGGCTCCGATTCAGTAAGCCATCAGTAACGGTCGTGATAGTCGGCATGCTGACCACCTGCCCCCAATCCTGCAATCTGCCTATATCAGATGTAGGATGGCAGGTCTATTCCTTCACGCACTCTCAACAGAAAAAGTGTTATCAGCCCCTCCAAAAGCGCCCACTGTTTCATTCTTTTTACGGTATTTTGTTTTTTTCCTGTGACTGATCAGAAAGATGCGCAGTAGTCTGGACGAGTCCACTATTGAAATATTTTAATTTCAAGGGGCGATGTTTCATTCGTACTCCAGACTTGAAGGGAGTCACATCGCGCCAACTAAGGTATACGGTTATAACTAGGGCTCGGACTTTTAGGTGCTTATAAAAACGAAAATATTTATTTTTTATGTGTTTAAAAAGTCGAAAATATGTTAAAAAATATGAAAATATTTTAATTAACTTACTTAACCAATATTTACAGAAGTAGCCCTACTCATCTAGTCATTCTAGTCAGCAAGTGTAGAACTGTTGCAGTGAACGACAAAGGTAGATCTTAAGTTGTGCATCTTAAAGCTGTGACGATTTTCACGGAACAGAGACTTGTATCTTGAAAATGTACATTCAACATCGCAGGATGTTAACCTTGCATATTTGTAAAACGCAGTATCACTGACACTCAGATGTTCCATCTTCTCCAAGTTCTCTACAAGTTCTCTACCCTTAAAATTTCTGAAATCTTGCGCAACACTTGTAACCCTTCATTCTTATTTAGGCATGACAGGAATTTTTCTTTAATTTTGTTTGTTTTTGAATCACTGATTTTGTTAAGTTTGTTTTCAATGTGTTTGATTTCTTTTTATTGATTCTGTCAACAATTGTTTTGTTATTTCCAACTTAGTAATGCAGTGTAAGAGGAAACATAAATTTGCACTAATGAAGGCCAAATCCGCCCTGATTTATTCTCTGACTGAACATAACAAGCAACACATTGAAAATATGGCGAAATTTTACAAAAACTTTCAAAATATTCATTTCTAAACATGATGTATTTCTAAAACTATGTAAAAATAATTAAGTTACCAAAAATATTTATTCAAATATGAAATATCGGAAATATTTTTTTTTATGTGATATGCAACTCAGTATTTTGAATCCAAACGTCCCAACCGAAACTTTGACAAAGTCCAGAAATCATAAGTAATAGCAAAAAAAAATATGCATTTACCTAAAAGTCCTAGCCCTAGTTATAACTACCATAGCTACTATGGGTAAAGAAAGTATTATGTTCGAGCCACAAATTGGATATAAACACATGTTTTGAGGTTGCTTAAGGGGAGATGGTAGCAAAATGATAGAAAATATAGCGTATGTTCAAGAAGCCATAACTCAGGTGTTTACAGTCAGATTTAGTTGAATTTTTTTATGCTTTGCAAGTGCACTCTGTGCTTTAAAATAAGCAGAAAATGGTTGTTCTAGAACTCATTGTTTGGTAGGAAAGAATTTTTCAACAAATAGGTGATAATTTTGTTTTACAGTTACTTCCCTTGACATAGGTACACTTTATTCAATTTCTGTAGCTTAGATTTTTGTGAAACTTTGGGAACTTACTAACAATAGGTACTACTATTTACCCTACCACAATCAGTCTAATATGTAGGCCTACAATATTACTGCATAAAAACTTTCACGACTAAAAAAAATACTTTTTTTTAAATAAAAATAGTTGAAAATTCTTTATAGTCAAGACTTTTCCCATAATTCTGATAAGGGAGATTTGTCATCCATCTATAATGAATTCCTGAAAGTTTAATTATTTTAGCATGAATAGCTTTTCAGAAAATGGTACCTGAAGTACAACAAATGTAATTTTACAGGAGAGCGAAAAGAAAATGACGTGCCTTATGGTATTTTATACATTTTAGAAAGCTCCAGGTCGCTCTGCTTGGCTTAATAATAACGCAACATATAAGACCTATATACCAAAATGTTCACAAAACTATGCTCTATTACATGAGCCTAAGAAAAAAAAAATATATTTTTTTGACACTGGTAACTACCATCTCCCCTTAAATCCAAAAATACCAGCTTAGGGAAAAATCAGATTTAAAAAAATGACCGATGATAATGATGACGTTCTCTTCTTAATGCCGTGGGAGTAGCACACGGTGGTATTTACGCACAGATAACCTTGTGCGTATCTGCAGTCGTTGACATAGACGCTTGTGATATGTTGCTAAATGTCGCTATTTCTGAAAAAATAACTAGGCTGTGACTGTTTAAAACAACCTTTAAACCACCTATGTGTCTTACAGAGCCATATTGACTTCAATCTAAAATGCAGTCAATATAAAAGTTGTAAAATATTAAAAATCAAATATATTTCTACCGACTTCTCGTCATCCTCAATAATAAAATTTTAAAAAATTAAAATCATGGCCATATCAAAACCAACACAGCCACACCATGTTGGTTTTAGAGTACCTAGATTATTGGTTTTAGACTAGTTTGTTGACCATTCTCAAGTCTGGAAAACAAAAGTGCGAGGGAGTTAATATGTTTTTGCACGACGTAACTAATTACCGGTACTTACGAATATTGTTGCCGTGGATCGTAACTTCACATTCCCGCTCGCAATCTTGTTGCTATGAAAACAAAATAAATCTCCGTGCGGTAAAAATTACATAAAGCACAAGTGCCGTAAGTAAAATCATCATAATACAAGCCTTTATGGAAGACCGGAACCAAGGCCCCCCCCCCCGTTTGTGGCGACTTGAACAGGACAAATATTCGGTTCCCATAACAACCAACACAAGCTAATCACCTTCTGAAATATAACATCCACCTACAATAATGTATATATATATAATATTTTCAGCTAATATCTCAATTAATATAATTAAATTGATATAAATAATCATCGTGCAAAAAATAGCATGCAATACTCGTGCCGTATTCGCTTAACGGATCTCGTTTTTTCAAACTCTTTCCTCGATCCATATGCACCGCTTACGGCACTTGTATTGCAATATACTATTTGTTTATTATTAATTAAAACAACTCCTGGTAATGAGTTTCTTAAAGGAAAGCCTTTCGGTTCGATGCTCATCTCAATCAAAATACGTGCGCAGAAATCACGCTGGCTTCATCGCCAAGCCTGATCGACGACACGCTCTATAACGACTTCCACTACTTTAAGCTTTACGCACGAGATGCCTTTACTAACAGCTAAAACTTTTGTTTCAAACATCTTTGTACAAGAATTCTCTGAAGGGTAGTTATAAGCCACCCACTCTCTTGCCTGGTGAACAATAAAGCTTTGCATTACCGATCAATCGATTTGGTTGAAACAACCGAATACGTGTTCTCTTACAGCCTCCTATTCTACCAGGTATATAAGAATGTCAAGTGAGAGAGATGTATTGTCCATGCTTAAGGTAAAGAAAGTTATGTGAATGCATTACATCAGAATTTGACTCGTGTATCCTTCGGGGATGCGATTCGAAACGTGGCAACAGCTTTTTCATTTTTACAACTTTTATAGTATATTTCGTTGTATGAGGAAAAGTTTGAAAACAGATAATCATTAGAAAACATGTTAGTAGTCACCTATAAAAATCTTCAGCAGTCACAAACACCGTATTTTGTTATGATTTTCACCTCCTAGCGTATTTTTTGTGATGCCTGTTTGTTTTGGTTGTCAACATAAGCGTTTGTTTACGCCATATTCCAACTCGTGTCCAGCAAGGGGGATGCTAGAGTCCATATCACACGAGCGCACATCCATCCCGCTGTGGCCTGCGGTCACCAGTTAACTTTCCATCGGCTGCGCATTTGTTATAGTCCAGTTACTCATTGCATACCCAGGAGGCTTCCTTTCGTTAGGAGAAAAGTTTGCCAACAGCTCAACCCATGTTCTTTGTTTTACCGCACCAATCAGCTAGTTACCCCAGCCAATCAAAATCTAAGAATGTCCTGTGGCGATTTTGACAGCTACTCGTCTACTCCGCGTGGAGTGAATGCGTTGTTGCAAGATCAAGTTACAGTAAACAATAACACGTGTGAATTGAATAAAGCGAAGGAAGAACTGAGGTCAGTGATAACAATGAGAGAATATTGCAACGTTGCTTTTGTTTTGGAAAGCGGAAGCCCAAGACCGATTTAGTCAGATCAATTAACATAAAGAATCACCGAAACCTTTGAAGCCGACTGGCCATCCAATGAGTAACTGCACTATACTTACAGCGGGTTCCGCAACAAACCGCATGAGTGCCAAGCGTATGGTACCTAGATACTTATCATGCTTCAAGAGCAAAATTCAAGTTTTTAAGGGGGGGAACTTATGAAAACTGGCCATGTATTTTAGTGTTCTCGTAATCTTTCTCTATTAGGACATTTGTGAAAACTTACATTAGTGCTCCGACTATGTTCAGAATGATTACTGCACCGAAAAACACACCACAGTCATAATTATTAAACCTTGAACACTACACTGCACTGCAATAAGGTAACCACACTGCCAGAGCTACGCGCTACAACTGAATGCTGGGCTGGGTGTAGATGACGTCATCGCAGAACGTTCCGGAACTTCCACAGAGGATTGCGCAAGAACTAATCGTGCCACGTCATTAACGTTTTCTGCGTACTTATTTTGGGAACGTTATCTACTGAATTAATAAAACTTGAAATATAACCGGCCAGAGTCTTTAAATTTAAATTAGCCCTCTGAAATAGAAATTCAAGCTAAGTTTATGTAATGGAACATGTTGATGTTATATTTTAAAAAAAGGGGGACTTATGAAAACTGGCCATAACATGGTAACTCCTAGCTGGGATCGATTCATGGATGGTTGATTCTTAGTATGCCGTGATCTCGCAGCTGTTAGTTTTGTTTTTATACAACAAAGCACGATAATTACTATTATTTGTACAGGGAGCCCATTTTATGTGGAAACTTTTTAACAGCGTTGCCCCTGCTCACACTTTCCCCGCTGTTGTGCTTGCAACGGCGGGGACCGTGTTCCGTTACTACCGGGAAATCAAGACTTTAGAAACAATACAAAATAAAATAATTCAACTAATTTTTAATTAAAATAGGCCTACATGTAGATGCTTATTACTCACCATTTTTTTGTTTATAAGGTCGAAATTTCAGCAGTCTGGTCGCTTTGTGGGCTGAACCCTTGGATATGTTAGTTTCCTGCGCCAAACGTTTCAGTGATTTTCTAGGACTTACTTCTAATCGCACCCAATATCCTCAAGTTTCTCTACTGTTAAAACGTGCCTTTCACGCTTCTTCGGTATGTCACAAACTGAACCTGTTGTACGCCACTTTTCCATCAACTTCGAAAGACACGATTTTGTAGGGATTGTACAGTCTGGATATTTACGAGAAAATCTCCGAACGCGCCTTCTATGGTTATTTCTCAATAAGTAACATTCCACCAAATAAATTCGCTGTTCAACCGTATACATTTTCTATTATTGTCTTATGTAACACACGACAACAATAGACAAGCATCTCACTACAACACACCGAAGCAACTAACCCCTTGTATGCTTTGTACAACAACTGCGATGCAATGCGATGCTAGGTTTCCTCATAAAACGAACTCACTGTATAATCCGTTATATTTGTAGGTAGTTTTCGAAGAAAAATCTACCTATTGCAATGGATACCATGTCATGATTTTCGAAAAATTCTTTCATATCTTTACGTTTCATGCTTCCCTAAGTACGAAACCACCGCCCGTTCAAAAAAAAAAAATTGTGATATTTAAGATATATATATTTATATCTTTACACGCTAACGGCCGTAATTTTGAAGATATTTGAAGCAAATTTTACTATGTTATTTCTAGGCCCAATAGTTCGGACAAGTTCGTTAATGAGCGAAATTGGCCCAAGGGGGTGGTCGGGGGAGGGGGTTGAAATTTTAAAACATTTATATCTCGGCCCCTATGAAGTATAGAGGGAAACTTTGTTTGAAAAAATTAGAGTACTCCCTATGGAGTTTACAGTGACACCAACGATTCGGGGTTTTGGGGGTACGAATGGGGCTGGAGGTGGGAGGGGATGGAAATTCGAAAATTTTGAAACTACGTCTTGTGAGGTATCGTTGAAAAGCTATTGATGAGTACTCTACAAATCAATAACTAATTTTTTGATAGTTCTCATATAAGGCGAGATTTGAATGTTTGAAAAAGTGCTCTTCCCTCTTTTTTTGGAGTTATTATTGCGGGTTTGTCATGCAAAGGCTAAAGAAGAAGAGTGCTACGCATTGACAGTAAATTAAACCAAAAGCACTTAGAAATCTACCTCAGCCTGTAGGCTTGCCTAAAGGGATTTTATTCATGGAATAGTCTCAATAAGTCCAACTCTCGTGGGATTACCTATAATAAAGTGAACTCTGTTGCTCACACTTGTACCGTATAAACTCAACTATTTACTATTTAGACAGTCACTTAAAGGAACGTCATATTATTGTAAGTCAAGTTGACAGAATGTACTGCAACTATTTAATCAGAAAGGAGAATTTGGAGAATTTGTTCTAGCCTGGCATGGTAGTCTTGGGTTTTAATGGGACCTCATTTTATAAGTTCTTGATTTCTTTTGTCTTCTCTTGCACTTCTATTCATGTTATCAGGACCTTTCTTTCATCACAAACAATAGTCAGTTCTGGCATTGGTGTAAGTGAGCATTCACACCGAAGTAGAGTAGCATGCGAATCGCACTACCTGGATGCAGGCTGCACATCGAGTTGCATGGTTTACAGTTTAGTATTCATACCGAAGTAGCGAATGCGATCTGCAGTTTAACGTAAATTATATATTTTTACTTGAACTATTGAGAAACCCATTTAAAGTAATGTAATTTACCTAAGTTTCAGCAATTTTAATCCAGGCTTTTTTCCTACTAGTTTCGATTGCCATATCGTATAGTCTACGCATGTACAAATTGTATGTTAAATAGCTCTTCTCTTTCCAGCAGTTTTCATGACATCTTTGCCATAATCTACTGCTACTCAAGCAGAATTTTCTTAACAATTAGAAAACAGCTGAAGAGACTACTGTACGCATGCGTCATCCCGAGTAGCGTCGCATGAAATAAGTCCAGATCTATCTGAAGAAATGAACGTCGAACTCTGCGAGAATCATTATTGCCACGCTACTTCGGTACGAAGACTTGAACTTGTTTATTTGGGATTTAAAATGAGTAGCGCACAACCTGCATCCAACTATTGCGACTCGCTTGCTACGCTATTTTCCTAATGCTCCCTAAAGCTTTCGAGTGTTCTTCTTTCAAACGGTGATAATATCAAATATTCTGTTAATTAGCTGTTTTGAAGTCTTACGAAATATCCCAATCATTCATGCCCACCCTGTATTTTCCCTATCTGAATTTATTAGAAATGATGTTAAGTAACTAAAGGCTTGTGTCTGTGTTGTACAGGAACTTGCAAACACTCTGAAACAGGACAGCTGTGAGTTGCACGCCGTGAAATGCGATGTGAGTGTGCAGAGTGACGTCACCGAGGCCCTCCAGTGGGTGAAGCAGAATCTGGGAGGAGTGGACATTCTCGTTAACAACGCGGGCGTAATGCCAGCCAACTCTCTCATCGGTGTGTGGTAACTCATCAGGATGTTTATGACCTAAAATATTACCTTAAAAATGACTAAACATGACCCAAAAATCCTAAATATGACCTCACAAAAAGCACGTGTTTTTAGAAAAATAAACGTTCCAATTTAAAACGACACTAAATTATTACACCGTTTAACAATTTTACAGGTGATTTACAGCTGTTTTACTTGTAAAAAACTTCTAATACGTTAATTTTTCCAGATACCACTGCAAATGTGTATTGTGGTTAACAACAAGGAGGAAGAGGTAATTGTGCTATTACTTGTTATTGTCCCTTCACATTTCAGTTACCAAAATATATGTGACTGTTTTTCGGAAAAAAAATGTAAGTCGACAATTTAATGCACATACTGCATAATTGTGCTCTTTTACATAATTTATAACTGAAATATAACGTTAAATTACAAATATGACCGAAATATGACCAAGACCATGAAAATAACCAAAATATAACTTTATATTCAAAATAAAAACTGTCCGATTAGAATAATAAGCGTGCAATTTGTGTTTGCGGCGAGAATAGAAGTCAGGATAAAAAAATGACATGTCATAAACATCCGAACCCTACTCATCACTATAGACTGGACTTTAGGCACTCCAATAGAAAATAAACATCAGTATTTATGGTTGTGTAGCCTGTGAAAGCTGTATTATAACAAGGAATGGTATATCCTTACAATCACGATAAATGCTAAATGTCCCCAAATGCTATCATAATAAGTAACTTTCGATTTGAAGCACATTAAATCTGTTATTGTGTGTTTTTTTTTCAATCCGCGATAAAATCCGAAATTAGTATAAAATGTGTAATGTATGTATTCTGAGAAATAAGTGCGAAATTACATTGTAAGGGTCATTTGTATAAATATTATGACAGGAAAAGAAACAAATCAATTTTATGAAGTTGATAATGAGCTCTTTAATCCAACAGTGGCTGGTCAGATGAGAACCATAATTCCTAAGACAGTGTTTGATATGAAGGGCTTATTCCATATTAAGCTTCTTATGTGGTTATGGATAATTTCACAAACATTTTGATATCCAGAGGTTGACTGCCTGAAAACTTCGTTTGTAATGTGGTCACCTACCAATAGCGTGGATGTAGAACGCTTTTTCAGCTAATACAATTTAATAGCCACAGATAGCGAAACAGGTTAAAGCAGATTTATATATGTGGTGCATATGTTTTGACCTTTATTTTAGTGTTAAGAATTTCACTACAAGTTTATATCGCTTTATGCCTACTTATGCTTGAAATTATTGTAACTGGAAAATACACTGACAGGCAAAAAAAAAAAAAACCGATGACTGTAAAATTTGTTGTAAAAATAAGATTAAACATAAATTGGTTGGATGTGTATACATTGTTGTTGGTGAGGATGAATTACTTTTATTGGACCATTAGCTATAGATACAGCATATATGCTTTCTTAATATCTTCACTTTATCACCAAACAAAAAACAAAAACAAACAAAACAAACAAAAAAACATCGGAATAGGGCGATTCCAATCTGATTATGTGCACTTGCTTGTCATACATATTGCAACATGTCTCCCTTTGCGTCGAAGTGATTCTATAGATAAGTTTAGTTGAAATTATGCCTCTCAGTCTCGAAGACGTTGCCAAAGCTGTTGCTCTAATTGATTATGGATGCAGCCTCCGTTTTGCCGCTGCAACCTTAGGTTCACCGTACACCCTGGTGCAAGAGGCCGTGAGGAGAATTAGAGAAACAGGCAGTTATACTGGTCTGGCAGAAAAAGTATACAATTGCAGTGATTTTATTTCAAGCATTACTTCATAATTTCGATTAAAACTTCATTTTTTTAAAGGTAGATTTCGAAGAAAAATCTACCTATTGCAATCGATACCATGTCATGATTTTTGACAAATTCTTTCATATATTTACGTTTCATGCCTCCCTAAGTACAAACCACTGCACGTTATTTTTTTTTGTGTATTTATATAATGTATATATCTTCACATGCTAGCGGCCGTAATTTTGAAGATATTTGAACCAAATTTTATTATGTTATTTCTAGACCTAATAGTTCGGGCAAGCTCGTTAATGAGCAAAATTGGCCCAACGGGGTGGTTGAAATAAAAATAATAAAAAATTATATCTCGGCCCTTATGAAGTATATAGGGAAACTTCGTTTGAATAAATTAGAGTACTCCCTATGGAGTTCACAGTGGCACCAACGATTCGGGGATTTCGGGAGTACGAGAGGGGGAATGGAAATTATAAATTCTTGAAACCACGTCTTGTGGGGTATCGTTGAAAAGCTCTTGATGAGTACTCTACAAATCAATAACTAGTTTCTCGATAGCTCTCATATAAGGCGAGATTTGAATGTTTGAAAAAGTGCTCTTTCCTCTTTTTTGCAGTTATTATTGCGGGTTTGTCATGCCAAGGCTAAAGAAGAAGAGTGCTACGCAGCGACAGTAAATTAAACCAAAAGCACTTCGAAATCTACCTCAGCCTGTAGGCCTGCCTAAGGGGATTTTTTAAAATTTCTTTAAGTGATCGGTTTTTTTGCCTGTCGGTGTAAATAAAATGCACTTAAAACGTACTGAACATAACCTATAAAATAAAACCTAACTTTCCAACAGTAATATTTTTCCATCTCAAATCCCTACAAAATGCTAAATCTTTACTTTTTAGTTGCTAAAATCTACCATACCTATGTATGACTGGATATACGATATCTCGCAAACAACTTGCTAGAATATATTACAACAACTATCTGAGAGCAAAATGTAGTAAATGAACTAAATAAAATAAATAAAAAAAAACATAAAAACCAGTCTTTGTGAAACAAACCGAAAGTATGTAAAGGCACTACATTTGTATGAGATTGCAAACAGGTAAATCTACAGGGAAAAAAACAGGTGGCAATTCCACCATTTTCTTTAACTTACTGGGAAAACATCCCCTAATATAAACAAGTAGGTCGCCGGAAACATAAAGCGAATATTAAGCAAAAGTTTTACGCAGTAAATTGCATTAATAAAGTATCAGTTAACGAATATTTCAGTTCTTCAAAAGCAACACAATATGAGTGTTAAAAATGGTTTAATAGGCATGTAGATAGGGGCAAAAAGGGCAAATTATATTTGAGAGGTCTATTAGCAAACGTATCTATCTTCTAATGAGAGTTTAATGCATTTCCTGGTATGTGATGTAAATCTGAGTTCTTCCCTTATGTGGGAAGTGAGGTTTGCAATAACTAGCATACACTAAATATGTAGCAGGAAATACACCAAACTTTCAACTCTATCTTTTCTCAGAATGGAGATTGCCAGGTTTGCTAATAGACCCCCCATTTTCTGTATTAATAGTAATAATAGTACATGCCTTATATTGAGTAATTTTGTCCTGCAGATGGACCAGTGGGGGCCTGGAAAAGCATCTTGGATGTAAACGTGCTTGGACTAAGCATGTGTACATCCCTGGCTGTACAATCCATGCAGGAAAGAGGCGTGGACGATGGATACATTGTACACATAAACAGGTAATTAGTCTTGTGTTGAGTTTCTTTTCAAACGAGCACTAATTTAACAAGACCAACATTATTTGGCATATTTCAACAGTTTAAGCTAAAAATGCATATTTAATACCGTATAAGTAATTGGTTTTTTGCACGACGTAATTAATTAGTGGTACTTGCGAATATTGTTGCCGTGGATCGGAACTTGACATTCCCGCACGCAATCTGGTTGCTATGAAAACAAAAGAAATCTCCGTGCGGTAAAAATTACAAAAAGCACAAGTGTCATTTATGGCGACTTTAACAGGACAAATATTCAGTCCCCATAACAACCAACATATGCGAATCACTTTCTGAAATAAACATCTATCTTCAATAATGTATATACATAATATTTTCAGCTAATATCTCAATTAATATAAATAAATTGATATAAATATTGATCGTGCAAAAAATAGCTTGCAATACTCGTGCCGTAAGCGCATAACGGATCTCGGAAATTAAAAAAACTCTTTCCTCGATCCGTATGCACCGCTTACGGCTCTTGTATCGCAATATACTATTTTGTATGATCATACTACAATAGTCCCCTACCTAACAATTAAACCTAAGGACGACACACACACACAGTCCTGAATCCTGGAAAGAGATCTTTCAGTACTTAAATACTCCTAACCTAGCCGGGATTCGAACCCAAACCGCCGGGGTGGAAGGCAGACGCCCTACAGACTCACCCACTTAAAACTTAAATACAAAACCCAAATAATAAAGGATAATACATTATGGATTCAAAGTTGCCAAGCTTCCTTATGTGTATAACCGTTAATACTAGTCTTAATAACACGTGGCAAATTTCGAGCATACTTTCAAAGATTCAAAATTAATATTGAAGACGGAATTGAATGCATATGAGGAAGTGAACAAACATTTCAATACTCAATATTTAACTGCCCCGTTTATGAAATAAAAGATTTCACCTGCAAATACACACATAGCCTTGTTATTCACATCAGTTAGCAGAAACTTGTACTAAGTCTGTATATTATATTGGTTAGGTTAGAATATTTTCATATGGTTAGAAACTCCAGCCCTAATATGCTTATTCTATAGTAGATTCTGGTAAATTGGGAAATATAAAAGAGTAAAAAATGTGGTTAAATCGGTATCCGTTCCTCTGGACTAACAAATTTGCTCCCCCTTGCAAATATTTTCTTGGGAACTTTTAGAGCTTTTAACACTGGGTCAATCGAGCTGTGGGTCAGCTGTGTGTGCCCTTACTGCATGCATGATTCAACATGTAGACTTAATGTTAAAAAAAAGTGTGCGTGGAACTCCACACGACAGAAGTGAAACTTGTTTTCATTTTTAGATTTTTCAAATTTTGAATTATTGGATTTTTTAAATTTTGGATTATTGGATTTTTAAAATTTTGGATTATTGGATTTTTTGAATTTTGGACTGTTGGACCTTTTAATATTAGGTTTTTGGGCTTTTTAAATTTTGGATTTTGTTATTAACTTTTGGATTTTGTATTTTGTATTTTTTATTTTTAAAATTTTTGAACTTTTTGAATTTTGAACTTTTTTTATTTTTAAAATTTTTGAATTTTTTTATTTTTAAAATTTGAATTTGGGTTTTTTTTACTTTTTATTTTTTAAATTTTGGATTTTCGGGCTTTTGAATTTTGGATCTTTTAATTTTTTATTGTTTAATTTTGGATTTTGGATTTTTTCTACCTTACAGCTATGACACCACCTCCAAAATCATACTCAAAATTATGGGGCAAATGGGCTTTGCCTAGGTACCCATTGCCTACTACATAGTAGTGGGCATAAAAGAGGAAGGAGCCACGTATCAAAAGTACGTTGCAGATATTCTCAATTCGATTCCGATTTTGAGCATTACATTAATTTAGTGACGATTTTTGAGCGTTACACAAGCTCTCGATTTACCCCTACCGCGGCTAAAGAAGTTTCACTTCAAAAACTATATTTTAAAACAAGAAAAGTATTCCTATAGTTTACAAATGTGTTAAAAAGGAACTAATCACTAATTACTAGGTTTAGTTCAAGTAGGCCCATAATAAATATATTAAAGGTATTAAATGACTGACTGGTGTTAAACTTCCTGGAAAGGTCAGGTATACATGGTTCATTATATTTTCTCTTTGTCGGCATCAGCAGCTTGTTCTAAGGAACTTTCCACCATTGAAACCATTGACCATTGAAAATCAGCGATGTGAAGGTCACGTCAACCCTTCTTCAGAATCCCTTGCAGACAAGACATACGTCCCTCAATTTTTTTCCGGACGTCGCGTCATCTGCGAGCAAAGTGCAGACTTTATGACGTCGTACAGACCTGACAGGAACCCAACACATGACAAGATGGTTCCACCTCAGTACACCCAGTGTAATGGGTAACATAGTCATAATGGGTATGACTAGACCTGGGATTTTAAGGCAAATGCCTACTTTGTTCCTTATGAAATAACATGAAAATTTTTAAATATGTGGACGTTTCATGATAAATCACTTACATTTATGGAGTTTTATAGTGCCCTAAAATGCCTATTTGGACCTTCGGAGCCTATTTTACTATTTCAGTGCCTAAAATGCCTATTTTGTACATTTAAAATAAAATTCAACTTCACAATCTTATAATGGACATCCCTCAATGAAAAGCAGAACGGCAGAAATGGGGTTTTTCACAGAAACTTGATTATTCCAAACAATTATCGCTAAAGGAGTGCTGACTGACGGGGGAGGAGGAGGATTAAGGGGAAAGGACTACTGTGTCAAGTCACCAATGAAAGAACATCTGTTTAAGTGAATATAGTTCGTGATGACTAATTTTGCAGTTAATTCTGTTAAGAAAAGGTATACCACGTTTCTTGCATAGTGTATATTGTAATATTTTTAAGTCTATTTTCTGTCTATCTACACATTTTTAAAGCATATTTTAAGTGGCTATTTTCTCTTTTAAAAGCCTATTTACTTGTTTTAAAAGCCTATTTTAGGCGCCTAAAAATAATTCTTTTAGAGCCTAAAATCCAGATCTAGTTATGACCCTCCACGATCAGATCTAACAGTTCATTTTAAAAGCTGTTCTCCGTTTACTTGTTCCCATGACAGGCTCACAGTATTGTTTGAAACTTCCTTAATCAAGTTGAGGAATATTTAAGTTAACCACTTTTCTCTTGTGCATCAGTTTAGGGGTATCCGGCATTTTTCAGTTCATTTGTTCTTTTTAGTGATGTTGTGTTACTGGAGATAAGGCTCCCATGTAGACCAAGACCTCTATTTGTTTTTTTTTTCCCCCTAGTGGAAAACATGGCTGAAGGAATATCCCTTGGAGTATTAATTATACTCTTAACAGGACTTCGTATGATGTCTTTTAGGTACAGCAACATATTGGTGTTGTGAACTCATCCCTACCACTCACAACATTTTCTAGTCAGGTTAGATTCAGACGTTATAATTAGGGGATTATATTGCTGGTAGTTTGGTCGTTTTAAAAAAAAATATTTTTCCATGAATAATGGTGAAATGGGATGTTATATATTTTTTCTTATGCACGATTTTTTTCTTACGACGATTATACTCGAAGAAATTGACACGAAAGCAGACTAAAATGGCGATGCGAAATTATGCGTATTTACGTAACTCTTGTGCTGGTCACGTGGCAATAAAACAGTGGTGGCAACCTGACGGTTATAGCGCTGCTGTCCTTACACTTCATTATTACTTGGGACGGACCTAGTCTAATCTAACCCTTGTCTAGAATTAAAAACTTTCCCATCCATTATTGGACCCGTTTGCATGGGACTGAAAGCGAATAATGCTGTTTGCAGGAATGACCAATGAGATGAAAGATCACCGGAAGCCAATGAAAGTGTTAAGCTGCGTCTCCATTGATATACATTCAATACCAACATGTTGCAGTTAACATATGTTAAATGTTCATCATCAACCTGTTGATGTACACAAGTCAAGTGATTTGCCAATTAACAACTGTCTCCACTACAATGTTATAGGTTAACATGGTTGTGTTGGCACGGTTATGAACAGAAATGAATAACATTCAAAAAGAAAACGCCTCTGAAGAGGGCAGCCAACATTACAAAATAAGAGTAGTTTTATATACTCTTTATTATCTTCTTTTTAACTGTCTATGACTTTCTTAAATACTAATTTTGAACAGATATCTTGAATTTTTCAAAATAACTATCACATTTTTCAGCAATTGAGTATGCCATAACAAATCATTTAAAAAGTAGATGCAATACTATTGAGAACATTGATATATCAAATACTCACATAATACAAAATGGATGCCGTGAATATTGAGGAAGCTGTCGACTGTTTTTTTGTTCACCCGGAAATTCCCGAACCATAGCCGATTAAGCTGCTGATCTCTTTTTGCTTGCCGGAAATTCCCGAAACAAAGCCAATATTGAACGAATAGTCACTTGACTTGACATGTTGTCCATTTTTTTGGAAAACAAATTAACATCTGAAAATGTTAAGTGCAACACGCTGGGTTTGCATGTCAAGTCAATTGGAACGCGAAATTGCAACATACATGCCAATATCAACTTGTTAATATTGACATGTTGGTGTTAAATGTATATCAATGGAGACGCAGCTTTAGTGAACAACCTAGGGACCGCGTAACCGCATGGAGCAGAAACCAAAGTACCAGCTATAGTAAACCCCTTGCTTTGACACGCCCTGTGTTATAATAATTTCAGCACTTCAGGACATGAAATTCCGCAAGTGGACATTCACATGTACGCGGCATCTAAACACGCTGTTTCAGTGCTCACTGAGGGGCTGCGGCGGGAGCTCAACGCGAACAAGTCCAAAATACGAGTCACGGTAAGTAGCGTGCTTTTCATGTAAATACTGGTACATTCACTACTTCTCCACATAGTCACCTCCATTATTCAGGCATTTAGGCTATAATAACGGGAAAGCCTTCGTCAAAGAATGATGCCGCCTGTGATGAAAGCCAAGTTTGCACTTGACTTGTTCATTGTTGCCAGTATATTATTTAGTAAGATGTAAGTACGGATTCTTAGGTTTAAACTATTATGTTCCTTGCCAGCTTGCTGTGATATTTTAACATAATTATCCATTTCATTGTCATGGCAGTCACATAGTCCAATCTTATAAAGCCTAAAATGGCTAAAACTGCTTTTCAAGTAAAGTACCTACCATAAACTAAAAATAATTATTATAAAAATAATCTAATTATTATTACTGTCATTATTATTTTTCTACTAAAAATTACTTCTAAGATTTCTGTATACATTTTGCTCCTACAGTATTTTTCAAATGAGAAGCGTTTTCCTTCACCGCCAATCACTTGTACGAGCTTACGAAGTGCCACTAGCAGTGAGAGTCTTCCTTCCGTCTCGCCGTCTCTGATTGGACCGCGCGCATCTAAGCAGGAGAAAGACAAACTGTTTGTCATCTGCAAAACACTGTTGCCAGTATATTATTTTGTAAGATAAAATATAGCATTGCGTTTTGTAATTTTGTCTTTTTGTAGCCCATTGTCCCGGTAAAGGAAATCATAAGTGAACCGAAATCCCCGGTTTCTTTAGCAGCAAATGAAAGGCATTCTTAAGAAGCTTACATCTGGTCATGGAAACCAACATTAACGGCAGTGGGTGTCAGCATGCTAACCTATGCCTATGGTAGATGACGCAGCGGTCGGGTGGTAGGCCTTGTCCCTTCTGGGATGTTAGCGCCACGGAATCAGTTAGTGGAGCTGGAACTGACAGGGGTAATTCTAAAACTAAGGCAAAAGTATTCCTAAAGTTTTGTGGTTCAGCGTCATGGAAATTGAAGTAAAAATAAAATGAATTAACATATTTTTCAATGTGTTTATTGTACTTATTAAAATGAAACTAAAAAAAGTCTGAAAATGGTAATAAACTAAAATATAAAAAAAAAACAGTTAATTTTACCTAAAAATCCGGGCCTCATCACTAAACCGTGGGGGTTAAAAAAGAAAAGTTCTCAATTCGTGACTATAAAGAGTTGAAGAGAACTTCCCACTGCTGTCCAAAACCATTCAAAATGACGTCATCGAACGTGTATGTGAAGAGTCAGGAGAAAAATTACAAAATTAAATTGCGAAAATTCTTTCCCTCTCTGTCCAATTTGATGATAGGACAGACTTTTGAAGAAAGTAGCTGATCGCAATAATTTGTTATTGTGTAACTTGTATTATTATTATTATTATTATTATTATTATTATTATTATATATTCAAGATTTCATAATGTTAGTAACCAGAGAACTGCTATGGAATGTTGTATTATATTTTGTGCTCTATAATTTGCCTACTCAGAATATTTCGGCACGAGCCGCCACTGCTGCATACAGAATTTCATGTTCTTATATTTCACGATTAGCGAAATTTTACTAACAGTGAGCAAACAGTAAATAAAATAAATAAGTAAATTGAGTATATTAAATACATTAGAATGATATGTTAGTATTGTGGGTGCCACTTCTTATCTTTTCAAGAACTGTCTCTACCTGCTGCCACCCTAATCATCTTCGACCTGTCAATCAGTGAATAGAAAGGTAATTGGGCATATTCAAACGTATCTGCAGTCCAGTACAATGTTGCCAAATAAGTAGGCCTACCACTGCACGTTTACTTCACTTGAGAAGTGGTGAATGACAGCGGCAACACTGGGAACGCGACTATTAGAATATAATTATGTTCTTTGTGGTGTCAGTATCGGTGTAGATTCTTTGGAATAGGGAATAATGATATTATATTCTTTTTAGATGTACGATGGTTTGGGACGAGATCTTAAAATGGCACGAACAGTGTATAGTTAGATGGCACATATAGTTTGTGTGATTTAATGTTTGATAGAGCATAAGTCCTGGGTTGGTGGACACGGATTTGGTGCCGGCTCTGTGGAAGCAACACTGCCCCACTCTTCACTCTCAGGATGTGGTGGACGCTGTGGTGTACGCCTTAGGAGCCCCGCCACACGTACAGGTGTGTACCAGGTTCTGAACCAACTGAAAAACGTCCACTTGCATTATGGACTCTTATTCTATATCAAGATTTGCTTAGGGTACAGAAAGTCGTTAGTCTTTTATACTGAAGATTTTTTGGTTTTTTTTTCCTTCGGGGATGCTATATGAAACGTGGCAACGACTGTCACTTATTCTTTACACAGGGTGTCCACCAAGTAATGCTGAAGAAATTCCCGGCTTATTCCCTGATTTTCATTTATCATTTCAGAAATTCCCGACCAAAATATGAAGCACTTTCTAATAACTGTGTAAGAAAAATTATAGGTTTAATCATACTTTAAATAAGAAAAACTTTTAGTAACAAAAGTAATTGCAAACAATAATTACTTAGGCTATAACAGATACAAAAATTAGGAACAATAAAATTAATTAAATATTATTTCATATAGCCCTATTATTGTCCAGGAGTCTTTTTGATCACACTTTGCAATTTTTCGAATTTTCCCGGATATTTTAACAAATTCATTAACTTTTCCCGGATTTTCCCGACCATACGAAATTCCCGGCCTTTTCCCGGATTTTCCCGACCAGTGGACACCCTGTTTACAACACTTTACATTAAAACGATTTCATTTCCAATGCATAAAGCAATACTAAGTACTGAAGAGTAATTATGCACTCAAGCTGGAATATGAAGGGCAGAGAAAAGCATGTGAGGTTATCATAGGTAATCCCACGATAGTTGACGAGTTTATCGATAGATTCGCGACTGCGCAGAAAGAGCGAATTGATCTGATGTAACACGTCAGGTCGAGTTGGATTTATTAAGACTATTCCATGAATAAAAATGTAACGGATTAGACAAATAATAATTACTTTCGTGCTTTCTTGTATAAAAACGAAACTAACAGCTGCGAGATCACGGCCTACTATGAATCAACCATCCATGAATCGATTCGAGTTACCATGTTGTAACCAGGACTACCAATGGTGCATATAAGACATAGTTAGACCTAACCTAATTCAGGTAAGCTAACAGCAGAACAGAATAAAAGCACACCAACTGGCTTGCACCGAATCGAAATTGTGTATTAATCGATGTACATTTATAGTATTTCAATTTCCAAACAAATTATGTTGTATAAAATAATGTGTTTTTGTGCTGCTTAGTGGCAGCATCTGACTATTAATCACTACACACTGATACTTGTGTCTTCAGTAACGAGCAGCTGATTTTACCGTGATAAAATGCCAAGGTCCTCATTCCTACAAGAATATCATAATATAAACAGCCGTGATTGGTCTATATCCGAGGAATTGCAAAACGCTATTGGTCAATATCAAACAAACGGCGTATTACAAATTAATTTTTTTTTTTTTTTTTTTTTTTTTAATTACAAATTAAGTTTATTACAAATTAAAAATACAAATTGATACAAAATTATTACAAATACAAATAATATACACACAATTTGTACAATTTGAAAAGAGTATTATTTGCCCCGCATGAGCATAGCTCGTGTTCGGGGTCAGTTCAGTCATACTAAAATTATATTTTTAAAATCATATAAAAAAAAACATACATATTATAGTTTTAGGTAAAAAATAAGAATAAAAATAAATAAGATTGCTTATATGAAATAAATGCATGAACAAAGATACGAAAAAATAAATTACAGTAACATAACAGAGTTACCAACAAATACCCATTGTTAAAAATAAAAAATTTACAGTTGAGAATGATTAACATAAAAAAGTGGTAAAAGTACAATTACAAGTTAGATTTAATCAAATCGAGTACTCTTTTTTTAAATAATTTATTGTTTAGTGGTATCGTATTAGGGTTTCTTCTAGTAAAATTGTTGTACAGCCTTGGTCCGAAATTTATACTATGCCTTAGACCTACTTCTGTAGCACACTTTGGTTCGAAAAGAGGACAAGAGATATTATACCTCCTTGTATTATAGTAGTGATTTCGTGTTAAGAACTTTTCATGATGTTTATGGAAATAATTTAATAAAGTGTAGGAGTATAATTGTTTAATATTCAATACGTCAACATCTTTATATAAACTTTCAGATGGATAGTCCATTGATTTTTTTAAACATATCTTGATTATTCTTTTCTGCAACAACGACAATGGGCGAAGTGCAGTCTGACATATCCCACCCCATCCTATTATTCCATATTGTATAACTGATTGGACTAAACTTAGATATATTAGTCTTAAAGTACTCTGTGGCATAATGTTTCTTAATATAACAAATTTATATATAGTTTTCCGTAGTTTAAGACACAGATATTGAACATGTTTTTCCCACCGTAAATTTTGATCAATGATAACACCTAGGTATTTTACTTGTGTTGATGAACTTAATTTTGGACATTTACAATTAAAAGGGATAGAACAAGAGATTTCATGTAAGATTATATTGTGTTGTGCATTTATCGAGGAAAGTCCTTTAGAGTTTAGTGAAAATGGTAAATATGTTGTTTTATCAATGTTTAAAGATAGAAGGTTTTCATCGAGCCATTTTTTTATTTTGTTTGTTCCAATGTTAGCATTACTAAAAACGTGCTCCCAACTGTTTCCAGAAAATATGATTACTGTGTCATCAGCGAAGGAATAGACATTGCCTTTGATGAGACTTATATCTAATTTAAGAAGATCATTGATATATATTAAGAAGAGCAAAGGACCTAACACAGTTCCTTGTGGGACGCCGATATTTAGCACTACGTTTTCACTTTTTTCGTTGTTAACTTTAGTGATTTGGTATCTATTTGATAAATATGATCGAAATAGGTCTAAGGCAATACCTCTAACACCAATATTTTCTAATTTATTTAGCAAAATGTTGTGACTTATAGTGTCAAAGGCCTTTCTTAGGTCCAGAAAAACACCTAAGCATTTTTTTCCTTCATCTACTGCTTTAATAATTGTGGATGTAACGGCCATTATAGCATCATCTGTACTCATATTATTCCTAAAACCAAATTGTGATTCCGCTAATAGTTTATTTTTTCTAAAAAGTTTGTTAGTCTATTTTTTATGCATTTCTCTAATAATTTTGCAATGGTAGATAATAAGGATATTGGCCTATAATTATTTAAATTACATTTGTCACCTGATTTGTGCAATGGAATTACTGTCGCATATTTTAATTCATCCGGAAAAAAGCCTTGAGCTAAGCATAGGTTGAAAATATGAGTAAGGGGTTTAGAAATAAATCTAATAATTGCTTTCATTATAGTTGATGAAATGTCATCACTTCCAGGAGTAACGCTATTCTTAAGGTTTATGGCAATTAAGATCAATTCATTTTCAATTATTGGCTGTAGGAACAGAGAAGCTGTTGGATTTGAATGAAGATTATTATTGCGAGTAGATTGTGATGAATATGATGAAATGGAGCTTGTTATTTTATGTCCGATCTGAGAAAAATGTTTATTGAATTCATTAGCAATTTCACTATTATTGGTAATGGTTAATCCTTCTTCTGTTACGATTTTGTTTATATTCGTATTTTCTCGTTTTAATGTATCTGTAGCTTCATTGATAGTTCGCCAAAATCTTTTTGGGTCATGTGAATATTGTTTGAGCTTGGTTTCGTAATAATTTGTTTTAGCCTTTTTTACAATCGTATTTAAAAGGTTCCTGTATTTTTTATATTGATTTTGTAACATCAAATTTAACGGTTCACTTTTAACTTTTCTTGCAATTTTGTCACGTACTCGAATTGATTTTACAATGCCAGTAGTAATCCAGGGTTTTATTTTTTTATATTTACAAGGTATAGATATAAGTTTGGAAATTCTACTATGTTCAATATGATTTTTTAAAATGCCATGAAAATATGAAAATGCTCTATTAGCTTCCGTAGCAGCATATATTGAGCACCATGTCTCGTTCCTTAGCCTGTCGGACAGTTGTTCTATTTTGATATGGCTTATGGTAGCAGGGGTATATTCTAAGTTGCAGCTATGGTGATTATGTGGAAACGAGAATGTGCCAATTGTTGTGAAATGGTCTGTGATATCACTCTGGTATACACAGCTATTAAAATCCAAATTGTTCATAGATTTGAGAAATATGTGGTCTAAGCAAGACTTCTTTGTGTTGCCTAAGCGCGTTACCGCTTTTAAATATTTTGTAAAACCAAATTCATTTAAAATATTCATATATTTATTTCCATCACTATCTAAGCCTATTTGATCGTCCAATATTTGGATATTGATATCACCCACAATTATGTGATCATAATTTCCTCGATTTCGTTTTAAATAATTTTCTAAGCCAACTAAGAAATTGTTTTTCATTTGGAAACTAGGTGATCTATAGATAGCTGTTAATATGAATTGACAGTTTTTAAAATTAAACGTTAAATGCAAGTTATTTGAGTCAGCGATTTCATCATCCATTAAGGTCACATCAATAAGATTGTTGACATATACTATTAGACCATCACATTTGTTATATTTATTTGTCTTTATGATTTTTTTGTATCCTTCAATATCATAACCAGCATCATTTTCCAACCAGATTTCTGTCAATATTATTATATCAAATTTAATTTCGAAATTTTGCAACAATACACAAAACATTGAGAAGTGCTTGTTTAAACTACGTATGTTCATATGTAGTAATGTTAGGTCGGCTTTAAGGTTGTTAATGTAAGTGTTACAGATATGTGAGTCGTCAAATACAAGTGTTTTTTTTTTTTCATTATGGTTGTCAAATGCTGATAGTAAGGCGTTTGCGTCCATAATTACAGTTTAAAAACAGGAGGTAAGCAAAAATGTTACAAATTAGTTAAGTCATTGTTACAGCTAATCTTGTAAGCAGGACTTCTGTCATTTTTGCGTACAAATACCTTTCCGTCCTTGACCCATACGAATTGGTAATCCTTCATTCTGGCAGTATCCTTTGTATTGTTGAGTAGGGACCTAGTCTCGAACGTCAAGTGTTCTCCAACTGTAAACTTCCCCCCTCCATGACCTGTTTGTTGAGTGATTTTATGAAGAGGTATTCCTGGTCCACCAGTGTTGTCCTTGGCCGTGCTTTTGTATCGTTGAAACCATTCATCTCGGCTTTTCCTTTTTGCGAATTTCACGACAATAGGTTTCGTTCTGCCTGCACGTGCTGGAATGCGATGGGCTATGCTGATGTCAGTAACAAACTCAGTGCTACCAACTGCCTCTGACACTTTGTCTAGCACCTAGTATGAGTTGAATAGTTTCTCTAAATTGCTAGGATAAGTGAGTCATCTATGTACTGTATATAAAAACGAATGTATGTGTGTCTGCCCTTTATGCATTACTAAACCATTCATCCGATCGCCGTGCAACTTAGGGAAATTGTTGAATACATTCCCGCGCAGGTTTCTGGCACAGTACATTTTTAATTTTAGCTTTTATTCGCGAGTTATGAGCGAAAAACGGGAAGACGTGCATTTTTTTGCGCTGTTGAAGCATCGGTTCTCAGTAATACATTTCAGTTGTCATATAAGTTGCAGTTGGCTTTGTCTATTTTTGTCATACTTCGGAAATAAAAGCGTCGCGATCGCTTGAATTTTGTAAACCAAAACTGATCGATTCATTTTTTATAATGTTTATAATGTCAATTTGTTTATAATATCTGAAATTTTCAACCTAGACGGTCTTAATGCGTAAACATTGTTCAATTTAGACGACACTCACTATGCAGGGGTTTTCTGGGCCAGGGAACTCGAATCTGAGGTTATTTTTCCCATGCTGCGCTTTCTAATCGTGGAATTCACTTCAAAGCCGGATTTATAGCTGTTTCATTAAATAGTCCTATCAATCGTTTAGTTTTGACCTATGAATGTTTAGCGTGCAAAGTCTTAATAAATATAATATTTTAATTATTTTGCTCTTAATTTTTAATCTTCCGATTAATTATCATGGGCGAAGCCGCGGTGACCTGCTATAAGCTATAAAAAGCTATATCAATCGTTTTCTGAGGGAATAGTATGAGTGTGATAGGTCGTTCTTCCTGTTTCAAATTCTAAATACCTGGCACGAACTGGCTTGCACCGAATCGAAATGATGTTTTAATCGATGTACATTTATATTATTTCAATTTCAATTTCCAAACAATTTATTTTGTATACAATAATCTGATTTCGTGCCCCCTAGAGGCAGGAATGACTACTAATCACTGCACACTGATACTTGCGTCTTCAGTAACGAGCAGCTGATTTTACCGTGATAAAATGCTATGGTCCTGATTCCTACAAGAATATTGTAAGATAAACGGCCGTGATTGGTCTATATCCGAGGAATTGCTAAACGTTATTGGTCAATATCAAACACACGGCGTATGAGTAGAATAGTTTCTCTAAATTGCTAGGATTCGTGTGACTGGATAAGTGAGTCTATTTTCTTGTCATAGTCTACTAGCGTGTGCCTGCGGCTTCGCACGCGATAATTATTTCAAAAATAAAAAATTAAGAGCATAATAGTTAAATCATTATATTTATTAACACCTAAATCACATGAATTACATACCACGATTAGATAGCATCGTCTGGTAAAAGCGACCTCAGATTCGAAGTCCTTGGCCCAGAAAACCCCTGTATAGCGAGTTTCGTCCAAATCGAACGACGTTTGACCATATTTAGGCCTATATTGATTATCCCACTTATAATAATAATAATAATAATAATCCTCTTCGGGATTAGGTTGAAAATGTCATATGTATGAGTGCCTTGACATTATAAACAAATGAATCGATCAGCGTGAGCTACAACATTCAAGCGATCGCGATAGTTTTATGTCCAAGGAATGACAAAAATAGCCAAAGCCTACTGTAATTGATTTGACATTGAATGGTATTACTGAAAACTCATGCTTCGAAAACGCAAAAAATACACGTTTTTCACTCATAACGCAAAAAATACACGTTTTTCACTCATAACTCACGAACGAAAGGAAAAATTAAAAATGTAATAGGGTATGCCAGAAACCTTCCCGGGAATGCACTCAACAACTTCTTAAAGTTTCATGGCGATCGGATGAATGGTGTACTAATGCATAAAGGACACACACACACACACACATACATTCATTTATATATATATATATATATATATATATATATAGATAGATAGATAAAGAGTGCAATAAGTAATTGTTTCTTTCATTACGTTTACTTTTACTTTAAGAGTTTCTTGTTAGAAAAATTAAATATGAAAAGTCTACATGCAACTTAGATTCAGATGTCTTCTTCCCTTCAAGGAATGAGACATGAACTCTGAAGCAGATATTCAATAGAATTTTCAAAGTAATCAGTAGTAGCCTATGTTATATTTAAATTCAACTGATCAACGGGATCGAAATGGGCGCAACTAATAAACTTGAGGTACAAAGCACCGGAACATACCACTTTATTTGCCCAATATTTTTGAGGTCTTAATATCTAGGAGTCTTAAGAAACCGATATAAATTTGGAAGTGTTTTCATATTGAAATAGGCTATAATCATTATGGTGTTTGAGATAAACTAAACTCCGTGGCGCTACATCCCTGGAGGGACTTGGCCTACCACCCGACCGCTGCGTCATCTTCAGTGTTGGCAGGATTGGGGGCATGTGGTCAGCATGCCGACACCCACGGCCGTTAATGGTGGTTTTCTTGACCGGAGCCGCTACTTCTCTATCAAGTAGCTCCTCAATTTGAATCACGAGGCTGAGTGCACCCCTACCAGACCTCCCTACCTCAGAAAAATCCGAGGTTCCGGGAATCGAACCCGGGCCGACGGATCTGTAGTCAGCGACGCTAACCAGAAGACCACGCCGGCGGATGGTGTTTGAGATAAGAGGTCTCTTTTATTTGAACATAACTAGTTATTTCGTCTGAGGAAGAAAATTACAGAATGCAATTCTCACTTCTATCCAGCTTAAACCTAAGGACACCCGGGAAAGACATTTTTTACTACTGAAAAATCCCCGACCCGGCCGGGAATCGAACCCGGGCCACCCAGGTGGCTGGCAGTCACGCTACCAACTCACCCACGGCGGTATTGGACTTCAACAAATTCTGAAGCTATCGATGTACGATAATACATCTGTGAAAATAATTATTGAAGAATGAAATCCACGAAAGTAAAGCACAATATGAAGCAGTCACATAGCTGACTCTACCCTCGACATGGATATAGAATAAGAGGTCGTATTGTAGGGACAGCTTAAGTGTGTGCCAATGAGTATGCTACATCAGAAGTCTGACAAAAAAAAATCCTATCCACTGATACGTTAATCATAGGTGTACGGTTTAGATTAGTTGAGAAATAGGGATGTTTATCATAGACCCTAAGCATCTAAAAGAAGATAAAATAGGATAATATTTTCAGTTCTATGTCCGAAATATATTATGTCCCAGGTTTTAGTGGAGGAAAGTATGAAAGTGATATTGAATTTCTTTTTAATTTCTTCCCCGAAACGGTTGTATGGTAACATGAGAGTGAGAAATAAAATTTTCCATAAAGACAACACAATCTTACGTAATTGGAATTTCTGTTTCTTCTTACTTCAACTCCTCCCAGGCATGGTGTGTAGAAGCAACAGAATGCAACATTCGACATTCTCCATGAGCCATAGAAAGCGTTTTCTGAAAGAATGGTTTGAGTGTGATAAGTCATTCTTCCTCATTACAAATTCGACATACTTATTTTATAAGGACTTAGAGTTTGAAAATCGAAAGTCCTTCATAAGTTAATTTCAAATTACAAAATAGAAACCCCGGTCGACGCCGGGCCTTTTAAGCTAGTTAAAAATAAAATTATGTAATGACAATGTAATGTTCTAATTATGTTTCTGTTGAATACATAATGTAAATTAAACACACCGGTTCAGAAAATAATAGCCAAACTTCGATAGCGCCAAAAAAATATTTTTTTTGCCAGTTTTTCACTCATAACTCGAAACCCAAAGCAAAAATTAAAAATCCAGCTGCGAGGTGAATTCGGTCACCCTTCAGTCCATCCATGTTAAAATTTCCAGATCTCTGCATGCAGTAGATTTGGCTGGGCATCGCGCTCAGACAGACAGACAGACAGACAAACACTTCCTCTTATGTTATAGATTTCTGTCTGAATATCAATGATATGATTTTACTTGCTTATTGATTTGTGCAATAAATTTTCTTTCTTTTCTTTCCACAGATCCATGACGTCATCTTGAGACCAGTGGGGCAGCCATGATGTCTGTTTGTACTTTCCTTTGCCTATCACTTGTAATTTGCGTGTACTCACAAGATGTTAATCAGTTTTGAACTGTGTGTGTTTACTTGTGTCTGCCCTAAGCAATCATTTTCAGAGGAGTGCACTGGCCTAAATACATCAGAAACAATGAGATAATAATATATGGTATTATTTTTAGTTCCTACTTTTTTTGTTTGTTATGTCCCGTTCTAATTGGTTTCCCATCAGACATCAGATTCGCAAGTTTTTACCCGGGCAAAGATTTTCAAACCTCGTAACGTGGCTATCTTATAAAAATTAAGTACACCCGTTGGGCTCTTACTTTAGATTAACAACAGATTGATGTACCCTAAGAGAGATAGAGAGGGTTACTGGGCAAGATTGCTGGCTGTTTCGCACTTGTGTAAACTCACTGATTTCTAGGCCTATCTTCTGCCTTGAACCGTACCTCGTATGTGTTGATAGCAACAAAAAGCATGAAGGAAGAAGGACATGAAATTAGTATTAAACTATCTGAAATATGGAATTACTTATGTGACAATGACAGCTGAGATTGCATTGCTATGGATATGTGCTTTACTTTCATTCTTCTAAAACTCCGCTAGCGTGTTAAACGTGACTAAGAGTTCCAGAAGGATTTTGAATTGTATTCGTGATTAGTAAGTAATAACATACTTTATACATTATTTTATTGACTAAAGTTGTCAGAGACAACTGTAATTAGTAGGGCAAAGCATTTAATGGCCACAAAATAGTGTAAAAGCGCAAAATAAAAATGCATTAATGTTATGCAAATTTATTGGCATACCAATAACTATGGTTACGAATTCGCTACTGATGAAGCACGTAGAAAAATATATTTCTGAATTGGCATGCCCATCAAATTGCCCCTAGTAAATACAACAAATGAATAACACAGTGAAAGTCCTTCTGATTTGCCTGAAAATTAGTATCAATGGACATGCTCGGAGTTCATTAAGCACATTCCTTAAAAGTAGAAGAAGCACCTTAAAGTCTGCTTTGTTTCCTGCGGTCCTTAGTTCCTTATAAATTTACTAGCTTAAATGACCCGGCGTCGCCCGGGTTTTTTATTTTGTAATTGGAAATTAACTTATGAAGGATTTTCGATTTTTAAATTCTATGTCCTTATATAGGTATTTATAATTTGAAATAGGAAGAACGACTTGTTACACTCAAACTATTCCCTCAGAAAACGCTTGATATAGTTTTTTTTATGGCTCATAGAAGATGTAGAAATTTGCATCCCATCGCTTGTACAGTGCACAGCAAGCCTGGTAGAGAAATTCCTGTAAGATAAAATTGTAATATCGAGGCGGAAAATTTTATTTCCCACTCTCATGTTACCATAAAACTGTTTTGGGGATGAAATTAAACAGAAAGCAATATCACTTTCATACTTCTCTCTCCAAAAACCTGCGATATAATAATATACCCATTACCATACCTCTTTTGTTTCTCTATGTTCAGGGTAGAGAAAGTTATGTAACTGCATTATTTTCGTGGATTTCATTCTGTAATATTTATTTATAACATGAATCATATTGATAACTTCTCTCAAACTTGCATTTCATTTATTTCCAAACCCTAATACCACTGGCAACAATATGTTCTGTGATTTGGATTTCATAATTCTGTATAAAAAGGGATTAAGTATTCTCAAAAACATTTAATTTTTGGCATTTAAAATTAACATTTTGCAAAATCCTTTCTTAGTGAGCACCTACATTATGAAACGAAGGTACTGTCAAAATTCCAAGTCTTTAGGCTCTACGTTGATTCCTGTCAGTCAGTCAGTCAGTCAAGACAAAGCCTTTTATATATAGAGATAATATAAAAGCATTAAAACAGAAATAATAATGAAAAATTCAAAATATAATGTAATGTAACAGTTTGTTTCTGAAACTATTAAAATCCCGATAATGACTTAAAATGCCCCCAAAAAAGACATTTTCCTTATTTAATAAATCAGTTCAGGATACACGATTGCATGCAAAATCATTAAATGCCTCGCCCTATTAATTAGACATATTAACTGTTATTTGTCTCGAATGTAAAAGTAGATTCTGCTCAAGTCTGGTTCACTTCTCCACTTATGAATCAAAAGTTCGCTCTGTTTAGCTCAATTTTTAAGTTGATTAGCTTCATATTTCTCCAGTGGTATAATTATAGATTGAATGTTAGAAGAGTTCCGCCTATATACCACTAAATATTAAAACAATGAGCTGAGGTCTACATGAGATAAGGAGAACAGTTAATGAACAATATGTGTTTTGAATTAGGCTTTTATTGTGTTGTTATAAACGTACTTTTACTTATTGAAGTAGTCTATCACTTAATAATATAGTATTTAAAATAACATTGAGCTCAAATTAGATTATTTGCAATAATCAGTAATAAAATTACGAAGTTGCCTTGTCACAATAGTTAAAAAATTAATTAAAATTAAAACATACATGAAACTTAGACTGATAAAGCATTCTAATACTTGTTATTTGTTTTAAAATAGCATACAGATGTCATAAATATTTGTATTCTAGGATGAAATGCACTTAGCTTCTTTCTTCTTGTTTTGTATTGTGCAACTATTGTTACTATAGGAGTCAATCATAACATTGTCAATATTGTGAATAAATGCAATTTACGTGGTTTGGAATAGATTGACAGATTTTGAGAAGTGTAGTGACTTATCTCTTGTAATCTTCAGCTTTCGTTGTTTTTCAATATGTTGATATACATTTCGACGTCATAAGCGTCATCATCAGTCACGCCTAGAATTTGAATATTTTAGATGTCAAAAGAATCTCAGGTAAAATTAATTATAGGGTAAGAAACTTCGTTATTAAAAAATGTGACTAATTTAAATGGGATAAATACAAACACGGAATACAAACGTCCGAGAGGCGAGAACCTCTTGCGTCGGCCATTTTACAGTTAACTTGATTCTCATGACGGAAATATATTTAATGGTAATCCTGAAAAGTGCCCAAGTCAGTGATTTTGGCCCCTTCCTGCAGTATACACGTCCTTTCTGTTCGGAATGTGTGTACCCAGTGGCGCCAACTTATATGGGCCCTTGGGGCTCAAGCCCACCCAATAATTAGGCTACTGTTGGCATACAATGGTTACAATTCACTCATGATCATTTGAAATCGTCCCTAAGTTTATTAATTTATTTACGGCTTACTTTGCCACTTACACATTGTGTATAATTTTTTGAAGTTTCATTACAATACAGTTTATTAAAATAGGGTGTTAATTATTTAAAATATCTGTAAATTCTCAAAAAGTAGCATTATAATGCAAAATTTACAAAATATGATGGGAAACTTCAAAATTTCTTTAATATGCACAAAAATATGCCAAAAATATGACCTAAATATGCATATTCTTACTAAATACGCTACAATAGTTGAAAATGTCCTAAATATGCAGTTATATGCGCAATAAAAGCCGTTCCATTTTCACCAGGATGCTTGGAATCGGGTTTAAATTAGTGGGAAACCTGAAATAATGCAAAGGGGGAAAATATGACACGTCATAGAAATCCGCCCCAATTATTATTTTAGGACAGGTTATTTTTAATACGAACAAGTAAACGAGAAAAATGTAAATAAAAATCAGATAAACTGATATAAAAAAGTGTCAGATGGAGGTAATAGGCCATATTTCAGAATGAGTTTTAGACCACGGTTTCTTGAGAAAATTTGATATGCATATGTGAAGGAATAAGTGAGGTAACAACAGAACGAAATTACCCTGCGAATAGCATATAATTAAAAATTGAATTTTTAATCATTTTGGATTTAATGATCATTTAATCATTGTACAAATCCGGCTATGCGATTTGTTTTGTCAGATTTATTTTCATGTTTTGTGTTATTCTGACCGCACAAAGGCAGCATAATCATTAGCCTTTTACTTGGAGGCTGGAATGAACGGTTGGCTCTTCCAAACAAATTTAAAATTTAAAATATACATTGCCCAACAAATGACTCACATCTAAAGCAAGGCGTGATATAATAAATTTTCAAACATCTGACTGTATTGTAGTCAAGCTCTCAATGATTAGCAACGTGGTTTTGTAGTAAAGTGATGATTTCTCATTAAAAAAGCATGTGATCTTTAATTAATACAATACAATAAGAAACCATATTCTGGGTTTCGAAATGGGCAAGTCAACAGTCGACAGTAGAACAAATTTCAGTAGATTCCCTGCTATCCTGTGAATGGCGGTAAGCATGCGCAATGGCTCATATCGGCAACTTAGATATTTTAGTCGGTCCGCTTCCCCCCCCCCCCCAAAAGGTATAGGACCTATGATGAGGTGTAGCACGTTGACGAATGCGGTGAAGCATATTCTTTCTTTTCATTTGTGGAGAAGTTGAGCGTGACAAAACTGTTGAATTGCCCTTGTATAAAATGTATTTATTTACTTATTATTAAGTAGATATTTGTATTTTTCGTTGTTTACAGCTCTAAATATACGAGGGATGGGACATAATTCATGGCAACCATTTTTCTTTTGAAAATGTGGGACCATATTTTAAAATGTTGAAATATATAAATGAAATGACAGGGTATGGAAAGTATGTATAATGCAGATTATGTGTACTAGATATCGGATAATGAAGAAAACAGGATCCATAAACATCCACACGCGACTGCATCGTGCCACTCTAATGTATCAAGGTAATTGGAAGCGTGAAAGCATACATTCTCATTCCATGATACCTTAAAGTTTGGTTCGGATGGGCATTATTCCCCGAAGCTTACATCAGCTCCTTGTGGTGTTATCACATTATGTCATATAAATTCTGCACGGCGGCTGTCTCACAACTAAATTGCCATCGCTTCCATTCGTATAACCCTACATCACAATGCTACATATGCAAGGCCGTAGCCAGGATTTTGGTTCAGGAGGGGCCCACCGATGTGTCTGGGGGTAAAATTAAGCCTCCAAATTGTATTTTAACTTTCTTCAGTTAGGACTAGTTTTTTTCTAAACACATCCTTACCGCACAAAATACCAGAATACTTTTGTTTAATCAGTGATAATTGCAATTGTGATATACCGAAAATAAGTTATTTTTTAATCGATTTCCGAGTTAAGCTCCAGATCGATTCATTAAGCAGGGCTTACAGAAGAATAAAGGTTTAAACTTTGATAAGCATATTAGGCTATGTGAAGGAATATGTGGGTATATTATTTGTCAAAGTCCCTCTGCCCTCTCTCGGAAAATAAGCGTAACAAAATTCATATGGGTAACAGAAACCTCCACTTGGAAGCCCTTTGTCCCAACATGGGGATTATAAGAAATCAGATCACATCTGATCAGATTATTTATCAAAGCTAACTATTGCAAATGAAATATAAACACTCTAAAACAATAAGTTGTCATGAGAACTGATTTGCATTTGATAAATTCAGTCTAATGTACTACCATAAAATAGGCACTAATTTGGGCATCACTCCAGTACCGGTTAACCGATTTAGTCTAATATCAACATTCTTCTTCCCATGGACGTTATAAATGTGTATACCAAGTTCCATGAAAATCCGATAAAGCGTATTTGAGTTATCGCGCGTACAGACGGACAGACATTTTCCCGTCTCCCACACAATCTCATGAAGTAGGCCTACTTCAAAATCGTGAACTATCTTAATCTGTCTTTCTTTATCTTAGTTTCACCTCTCCCTTATAGGATTTAAGCGACCCAAGCCGCCCGGGTGAACTATCTTATTAAACTTCCAAATCACTTAAATAAGGATTATATCATTCAATTTCTACGCAGTGAGGATTAAGTCACACATTCATAATTTCCTTGGTTTAGAACTCGACTCGATATTAGGCAAGTCTCTTGCTATCTCCAGCAAAAAAAAGTAAATCCTCAAACATAATTCTAATTTTAATATGCGGTGCAAAATATGATGCACAAACTTTCTAAACGTGTTAAGATTTCTATTTTAGGTTGACCAAAGAAACCGGTATGTACCATTCAAAAATTAATGTACAACCTGCAGGTTAAATAAATCTAAGAATTGTTACAGCATCTCAAGGAATGAAGTATTCAATATGTTTAGATTTCATAGGTCAAGAAAAATAAATAAGTTGGGATTTTTATGGATCTACCGGCGTGGGCTTGTGGTTAGCGTCACTGACTACAGATCCGTCGGCCCAGGTTCGAACACCGGTACCTCCTCAGATTTTTCTGAGCTAGGGAAGCCTGGAACGGGGCGCACTCAGCCTACTGAGGAGCTACTTGATAGAGAAGTAGCTGCTCCGGTGATGGAAACCACCATAACAGCCGTGGGTGTCGGCATGCTGACCAAATGCCCCCAATCCTGTCATCTGCCTATGGTAGATGACGCAGCCTTCGGGTGGTAGGCCTTGTCCCTTCAAGGGATGTTAGCGCCACGGAGTCAAGTTACTTAGTACAGTAATTAATCCAAATTGTTCATTTTTTAAATTCAAAGTGGGATGCTGCTCCAGAGATCTTTCAGCCTTTGTTTTAAAATAGAGTAAAAGGACCCAACATGTAGCCTATTTTCGGAATTTAATGTTTTAAGTTTGGACCAAATTTACAAATTTTCTATATTAAAATATTTTCACAAACATCGTATAAAATACTCTTCCAGTGATCATATCTACAAAACTAGACGAAATACTAATTTACTCCTATTATAACCCAAATGTCTCACATCGGCAGGATTAAAGCATAGCATTAATTTTGGACCGCGCTTCTATAACTCAATTATCAGAAAAAATCCTGATCTCTCAGCATACTCCACTGTTAAATTTAATAGATATGTAAAGAATTTTTTGTAATTTTTTAGCTTTTAAGTAATTTTTGTTTCACTCCTTTTATGTATTTATGTTTTTATGTTTAATGTTTTTGTTTTACTTTCTTTTTTAGTTAAGCACATTATACACTCTATTTCTTTGTCTCTCCTCTTTCTTCACTTTGATATTTTTGAAACGGCACCCGAGCACGAGCAGTCTTGCTCATTCGGGTGTATTACTAAATGTAATACCTCTTGTAATATCTCTTGTAATAAATAAATAAATAAATAAATAAAAATAAATACTTTATTCAGACACTTAAACTATTTAACAACAAACTAGACCTTTGTTCTTCAGTAAGCCCTGCTTAATAAATCGATATGTAGCTTAACTCGGAAATCGAATACAAAAATACCTTATTTTCTGCGTATCATAATAATTGCAATTATCACTGATCAAACAAAAGTATTCTGGTATTTTGTTACATCAGTTTACTTAACGTAATTTTTCCTCGAAAACGTCTCTAACGATTTTGTTTAAATTTTGTACGTGAGGTGTTTATAATAAGGGCTGAAACTTTTATTTGAAACTTTTTTTCGCAAGAATTCTCTGAAGGGTAGTTATAAGCCACCCACTGTATGTAGAAACTCAGTCTTATAATATGGTGAACAATAAAGCTTTGCATCAGATTGAAATAACTGAATACGCGCTCCTTGCAATGCGGCCTCTTGTTCTATATCAGAATAGGAAGTGAGAAAGATGTATTGCCCACGCTTATGGTAAAGTAAATTACGTTAGTATAATATTAATCAGATTTTATTTGGGTTGTGCATCCTTCGTGGATGCGATAAGATTATCTTTATTTTTAGAACCAAGGCCAAAATATTCAGACACTTAAGAACAAAATCAAGCATGTTACAGTTCAAATCCATTCTTCTTGTTTTAATTTGCGCGAAAAGATCAATAAATATCTCCTTCATCTCTGGATGAGAACCGAGGAAATGTTTCTCCATTGAAAGCACTGCAAGTGCATTTAGTGTTTCCGAATTCATAGCCCTTCTTAGAAAAGTTTTTATCCTCTTCTGCCTCTGATGTAGTCAAGGGGATTTTATCGGTTTCGTATTTCTTAGCTGTAACTTTCTGAGGGGAAATGGTAGTTACCAGTGTCAAAAAAATATATTTTTTTTTTCTTAGGCTCATGTAATAGAGCATAGTTTTGTGAACATTTTGGTATATAGGTCTTATATGTTGCGTTATTATTAAGCCAAGCAGAGCGACCTGGAACTTTCTAAAATGGATAAAATACCATAAGGCACGTCATTTTCTTTTCGCTCTCCTGTAAAATTACATTTGTTGTACTTCAGGTACCATTTTCTGAAATGCTATTCATGCTAAAATAATGAAACTTTCAGGAATTCATTATAGATGGATGACAAATCTCCCTTATCAGAATTATGGGAAAAGTCTTGACTATAAAGAATTTTCAACTATTTTTATTTTAAAAAAAGTATTTTTTTTAGTCGTGAAAGTTTTTATGCAGTAATATTGTAGGCCTACATATTAGACTGATTGTGGTAGGGTAAATAGTAGTACCTATTGATAGTAAGTTCCCAAAGTTTCACAAAAATCTAAGCTACAGAAATTGAATAAAGTGTACCTATGTCAAGGGAAGTAACTGTAAAACTAAATTATCACCTATGTGTTAAAAAATTATTTCCTACCAAACAGCGAGTTGTAGAACGACCATTTTAAACTACAGAGTGCACTTGCAAAGCATAAAAAAATTCAACTAAATCTGACTGTTAACAGCTGACTTATGGCTTTCTGAATATACGCTATATTTTCTATCATTTTGCTAGCGGTAACTACCATCTCCCCTTAAAGTTAAATAAAAGAATAGCTGGAAGCAGGATAATAATCTAATTCGACACTTTATCACATTCAAGAATACGGTACTCTGTTTTTAAGTCAAACACCAGGCCACACCACACAAAGACTTTTCTATGGCTACTGGCAGTAAGCTTAAGGATTATGTATAACTCATTGTCATTATATTAACTGCTGTCGATAATATCAAGTGGAAATAGGGGGCGCTGCACCGACTGCACGACATTGTTAGGCAATGGATTTTAATAAAAATGTCTTATGTTCGCTGACGACCAGGTCATAATCTCTTATTCTGAAGATAATTTGCAGAAAGCAGTATAGGAATTAAATAAAGTAGCAATGAAATACAATATGATGATTTCAACAAGTAAAAGTAAAGTTATTGCTAAAGAAAGTATTCGATCGAATTTATTCTGGTAGAAAATAATATAATAGAAGATGGGATGGCATGTCATATAAAAATAGCACTGAGCAAAATAAGAAAATAGAATACCTGAATGAAAAATAAAGCAGCAAGAGACACATGGGAGTGAAAGAGAGGAATTGCACGATATAGAAGAAACAGACCATAAGAGAAATGAAGAAAGAAGAGAAGAATTAGGGACATACAACGTAATTTATGTGGATAACCCAAGTAAAATGAAAGATCACCCATACCACTTTATTAACTACAAACCAAGGGGAAAGAGACCATGGGAATGAATAAGAAGAAATTAGTATAAAAATATCAAAAATATGGAATTACTTATGTAACCATGACAGTCGCGAGTCCCATTGCTATGGAAATGTACTTCACTTTCATTCTATTATCCTTACAGTTAGCGGATAGACGCGTTTAGTGAGATTTTAATAGGATTTCTTGATATTCAAATCAACGGTAAGTAATAACATACTACATGTTGTATTTTATTGACTAAAGTTGTCAGAGACAACTGTAATTAGTAGGGAAAAGCATTTCATGGCCACAAAATTGTGTAAATTATGGATATCTACTTGACTTTCATTCTTCGATAACTTAAGCGAGCGTATAAACGCAAATACTAAGTTTTAGAAGATTTCCAAGCGATTTAATTGAAGAGTAAGTAATAACATATCATACGTTTCACATTTCACGAAAATTAACACAATTTCTTTCCTGGACGGGATCGAACCCAGTTCCTCTGTCCAGTAGGTTAAAGCCCATGCGTTTATTTGTACACAGAGAATAATGAAGCTATGAGACTCTTTACAGGTGCTTAAAACATCACTATTAAACAAGAAATATCGCGAAATTTGTTCGATTTCATGATTATTCTAAGTGAGCACGAAATACGACGAAAAAAAGAGTAGCTAATGTTGTATAGGCCTATTATAAATATGTCAACATGTAAAGAGAAACATTGAGTGTCGCCACTTTTGCCAGGAAGAACAAAATAATTAATTTATAATTAATACTAGCTTAAAAGGCCCGGCGTCGCTCGGGTTTTGTATTTTGTAAATTCGAAAATAACTTATAGGTCCTTATATAGGCTAGGTATTTAGAATTTGAAATGGGGAAGAACGACTTATCACACTCAAACTATTCTCTCAGAAAACGATAAATATAGCTTTCTTATGGCTTTCTTATGGCAAATCCCTGCATTATTAGAATTTCCTCCGACACCAGGATCCGAACCCATGATCTTCGTCTTTCCGTGTCGATGCTCTCCCAACTGAGACAGCCATAGTTCGTTGGAATCTCTCTTCTATGACTGATTACTAGGCTTCGCACGTTTATACGGGATTGAAGACTCTAGTTTAGTGTGATACCATTCCATAGCATAAGCAGTGAGCGTCTACACAAAGATTAAAGGACCATTTATTTACATTCATAAAGTCCATTTATGTGTAAAATATAAATCGCAGATAATTTATTTGAACATGCCTTCCTTATGAAAGCAATCTATCTACTCTTATACAATTCAACGGCCCTAAATAGCGTGCTTGCTCGCTCGCCCGCTTCGTGAGACATCGTGTATACTCGGCGATGTTCGTCTCTCGCAGTGTAAACTTTCATGACGACTACAAAATTAGGAAAACCGTTTCTTTATTATATAAGGCCTAAGTGAAATGAACACAATGAACAAAATATTCTAATTTTATTTTTACTTACAATTTTCATAGCTCTGAACCACAAACATTTTAAATAATCTACCAGTGTAATTTTCTTAAAAATCCTGGAGTCAATGAATAATGGCGGGTGAAGCCGGGGGCAACAGCTGTAAAATATTGATGGTTTTATCTCTTGAAATATCGCTGATAATAATAATCCAAACAAACCATTCTTTCCCTTGAAACATTATATAATTTCTGAAAATTACAATGAATTGATAAAATAAAATTCACATCATATTCATGTCAATAAACAGTTGAGAAACAATTCGTATTATGTGTTCACAGGTTCCTTTGGAACTGCATAATCGATTCTGATATAGTTTTCCCAGGGGGCGCTTTCTAAATCGTAGAATGTACTCTATTATACTCGTAATTTTTAATTTTTAAATGAATTATCGTAGGTGAAGCCACGGGCACCTCCTAGTATAAAACATGTCCACTTCTTATCTGTACCTGATTATTCATGAAACAACAGAATATTGTTTAGTCAGGCATAGGAGAGATATTCCACCTGAGGAGCACAGGTTCGAATTCTGGTGTCACGAAATGGTCTAGAGAAACAAGATTCTGTCGTCTCATGGAAACATAAATCTAAGTTATTAATGGAAAGAAATTAATACATTTTAGTTTTCTAGCTAAGTTTATTTCTTCAAGGATGCTGGTTTATAGTTATTTCATGATGGGATTTCTAATACCACTCGGGATTGCGAGGCTGTGCTAATATGACGTCATCTGTCGCGGGGCTTGTTTTATACTTCACACAGAAGGCTTTGTTTTAACGCTTTAAAAAGACAGTCCAATGTTTAAAATAAATATACGTTTTGAGGTCCCTTAGCTATTCTTAGAAACATGTCTGTGTGTCTGTGTTAACAGAATAGCTATATTTGGGTTAGGTATATTTATTTAAATTTAGAAACATCAGGTGCTATGAATTTTATTGGAAACTTTTAACGCAAAAACTCTCTGTAGGGTAGTTATAAGGCAGGTATATAGGTATATATTAAGCCTAAACTAAAGCCTCTGGACAAAATTTCTCGGCCATTTCACGTCCAAGTGATAGGCCTACTCTAGTTTTCGCAGGGGGATTTGTGATTTGTGTCCTCTCTTTCGGAAAATCGGCATAGCAAAACAAATCTAGTTAATGACACCTACCAGCCCCACAGAAAGTGTTACAGTCAGAATGATAGGAAAGGCACATACTTAGTCAAGTCCCCACACCACCAGCTGCGCAGACGGCGTGAAATGGCTCGCCGCCATCTTGTCGGCAAGAAATCATTTAGCAGACGACATACAGCTGTTAAACGTAATAGGAAACATAAACCAACCAGTATTTAATCTCATAAAAAACGAAAAAATTAATAAAACATGAGGTGAGAGTAAAATTATTATAAATAAATGCAAGAACTAAACGTAATTACCTGCATTTATCGCATGTGGACGCAATAACAAGATCATAGGCCTATCTTGACATTCCCAGTAATTTTCGTGAATAATATAAATTGCATAGAGAACTTTGGACATAGCCCTTCGGATTCATGAAATATGTTGTGATTAAGTGAATGAATGCAATTATAATTAAATAAAATGAAAAGAAATTAAATTAAAACCATACAATCTAATGCTCATTTATTGGTTCATAGGCCTAAATAGAATTGATTTAGAGAGGTGATGTCGGACTATTTTCTTGTTCAATCTGAAATAATATAAGAACTAAAAATAATAAACCTGAATATTCGTAGGCCTATAGATTGTATTATAAAAATGTTGAGTATGCATTTAGATTTGGCAGTTTGTATTAGGCTATACAAGCAAACATATGCTATAAATCTGAGGTTGTTTCTTACCTTTAAATATACATATAATAGCATTTTAATAGGCCTATTACTGAAAGTATAACCCTGGCTACATTTGTAAGATGAGGAGGAAAATTAAACACAGAAGGAACTGCATCTGGTTTAAGAAGCCTGTTGCCATTAGACTTCCAGAAACGACCTGAGCAGGGTCTGTTATTTTGCATATTTTGAAGGTTTTTATGTCATAAAAATCCTAGCCCTTCTTATAAGTGACTGAGTGAATAAACACGTTGCCTTGTTTCACTTTTCACAGTTATCGTTGACAATGGGTGCTAAGGTTTCAATGGCCTGTTGGCCCATTCAAACTGAAAGGCGACGCAAGGAGAAAAGGACCGCGTCGACTGGCTGGAGATGGTTCCCCCGATGCGCGCCAACGAGAGACACTGCGCATACTGAAACATTGACAGCAGGCGTAAGAATTATGCTTTATATTTCACATTGTGCTCTTTCCCAAATGTCAAATAACATAGAAAACCATACCTTCTGTTCCCAGTTCCTTGACAATTTAACAATTGACTCCATAGCCTCCAACAATCCCACTGCTAATAGAAACTATTTTGTCAGTAACGGGGAACTGATCTCGTGTAAGTTTAAGTGCAGCTGCAGCTGCCGCAAAACTGGGCTGAAATGCTCAGTTTTGTGCACTTTCTGCAAGGGAAAAATTCTGCCATAATGTGCCCACACCTCAGAATGACAGTTCTTCAAGCGAGGATGAAGACATCACCCCACCCTCGACTTCCCAGGTCCCATACCATCCCATACCAGGAACCTCACACATAGTTTAAATATGCCTGTTGGTTTAAAAGTAAATTCCTTTTTCCCCCCTGCAAAATCATCTCCCATAGACACATACACACACAAATAGTTTCTATACACAGTTATAAGACATTATCCGCCAACATGTTACAAAAAAAATTAAGGTGTTGGTGGAGGAAACGATGTCATTCAACTTTCACCCAAAAAAGCATTCTTTCATATTTTCGGTTTTTGTCATTTATGACGAGACTATCTGAGCTACAAGAACCAGTTATAGCTCAAATAAAATTTTATTAAATTGCCTACAACTTTTGTTGTCTTGACTTTTCTGTAGGATGTGTCATTCTGCCGGTATTCAGTTCGAAACACGAAGAAAACTTAAAATCTTAACTTTTTGGAAAAAGAGCCCAATCGTTGAAAAGCCGTATCTCGGTAACTATATAACATACAGAAACGATTTTGATCTCATGTTTTAGAAAATGTAATGTACTTTAAAAAAGCTAAGCAAAATTCTTTCCAAAAAACGCATAGTTTAGGAGATATTGTCGAAAAACCGAAAAAAAGTCCGACAAAACCGGTTTATTTCGACCGCCATTCAGCGAGCACGGGTTTCTGAGGGTTGCTAATCTGGATTTGTGATCCCAGTAATGGTCCGAAACTCCCCTCCAAAAGTCATTAATACCCCATTTAATGTAAGTTCCGATGTAACATTTGACTGGGCTACTTATACTTTGAAAACTTATTTTATACAGACCATTAGACACTCAAGACCGCCTTCGTATCCGTAGGGCCAGGTTCGATCCCTGGTACTAGTGGCGGACGCAGGGGGAAAAGGCTATATATGCACTCTTAAGTGGCCAGTTTTATAAACTAATTATCAGGCTTTAAAACTTAGTGCCCGAACCCACAGAGGGAGATGATTCCAGTTACCGACAACCTGAGTATAGGGGGTGGAGGGCGATTGCGTAGGCTGATAAGACAGTCATTGATAGTAGTACTGAGAAGTCAATGCGCTCGTAGTACGATGCCTCTCAAATTGGTCAACAGTGTACCTTGTCATTATGCGTGTTTATAAATTTATAATACGTGTTCGGAATACCGAAAGTAAAGTGTTCTAAAACGCAAACATATATTGAAACATTTGGGAGGGACTATTACACACAAACAGGAGAACGTATCGTTTTGCATGCTTGTAATGTGAGTTTAGAGAATGAGAAGTTATTTTGTGGTCTTCCTATACCTGTAATCCGCTTTGTTTACTATCACGTGAAGTAGCATATGGTAGCTAGCGCATACGTCGAGCAAAGTCTGTACAGTACAGTTGCTGTTAACATATTCGATCGGGCACTAAGTTTTAAAGCCTGCTAATTATATATGTAAGTTAATTTATTTTTTTAGTATTCTTTCTACCTATTCAAATCCACCCCCCCCCCCCCCGAAAAAAAATTCTGCGTCCGCCACTGCCTGGTAACTCCTCGGATTTTTCTGAGGTCTGGAACGGGGTACATTCAGCCTCGTGATACAAACTGAGGAGCTACTTGATACGGAAACAGTCATTAACGGGCCGTGGGTGTCGGCATGCTGACCACATGTCCCCGTTACTGCCATCTGTCTATAGTAGATAGCGCAGCGGTCTGTGGTAGGCCAAGTCCCTCCAGGAATGTAACGCCACGGAGTTTAGTTTTAATACGAGGAAGAGAAATGGATTTGTGACTTCATTTCAGGAAACACATTTATGCAGTTGAAATGGATCTCAAAGAAGTTGAGGAGTTTGTATAAAAAGCAGTATTGTAATTTACGTTCACGTAGAAGCATAATGCTGAAATTAAATCACAGTTACAGTATTCGATTCATATAGGTGTGTTTTCTGTTGATATAGGCCTAAAGGTCAGCACTGTAATTTGTTTGCAATACAGAGTATTATTTTGATTTTCTTTTACGCAGCACATAACACGCAGAATACATTGAAGCCTGAAATCATATAATAATAATTACAATAATAGTAACAGTATATAAAATTATCTAATAATATATGTTAGTCTACTCTAGATCGTATGTAACAGACAGACTTAAATGGAACCACAGGTCTAATAGGTTTTACGAAATCACGATGTGAGGACTTCAGAGGCAAGAAATTAAGATATCAATATAAATATTAGATGGAAATTTACAGTGAAGTGTTCAAATCTGTAGCACGATTGAGATCGGAAATATACACACAAAACTTCACTAAAAAGGTATATTTACCCAGAATGATCATTTCAACGGGTCTTCTTTGTTTCATATCATATTGTAAACAGGTATCATATGTATAAGTTACTTGCATTGTATCAAACTTGTACCATTGCCATGTCCCAATGTGAGCATGATGCTCAGGGATTGTATCCATGGGCATTTCAAATAAATAAATCAAATCAAATCTTCCCGCCATCATCAGCTGATTCCGACTGGCCCTCTGGCGGCGGATGAATGAACTTGTCAATTAAGGTTCCATGTATGCCAACTGAAGTGTCAAAATTTAAAAGATTTTCTCGGTTCTTTTTAATGAATATTTTTTCCCAAACCATAAGATCTATTGGTTTTTCAACTTGTTTTAATAATTCAATTTCATTTTCAATTTCATGGCCTATTTCCCAAAAATGCATTGCCAAAGCGGATTTTTCAATTTGTTTATTCATAATGTTCCTAAAATGTTCTTTTCTCCTTGTGTCTAAATTCCTTTTTGTTTGGCCAACATAAAATTTTCCACAATCTTTGCAATTAATTTTGTAAATTCAAATTGTAAAAAAAAAAAAAAAAATCTGTACAGACACTGAGGGGTTGTAGGTGTTATAGAAGTGTGATGTTTGAAGATATTTCCCATGCACAATACCAGTGCTTCAATCAACTTACTCTCAATGTTGATGTTTATTGTCCAGACAAAAGTCTTCAAGAGTTAAGAACTCGGACTAACATACTACGTAATAATTCAGCTCGTCATTAAAGGCCCAAGTAAAAAGATTCTCTTAGCTAATTCTAAACGCTTACAAGTACTAGAGGAGGGTATTATTCATTATTTTAAAATTATCCGCCTTCATAGTGACAAGGAAAGGGAGAGATAAGGCTAACTACATGTACGCCTATATGAGGAGCGGGATGCCTGCTTTGCAATACTGTCACAGAGAAGGTGCCAACCCCTTCCTGCCGACAGCTGTGCGAGGCGACTCAATATTCCAAATTCCCGGATTCGCAATTAATTTTCACCCACTAAGGGCCTGTATTACCCCCTGCCAACAATTTCTCCCGATACGTGACTTCCAGATAGTTTAACTGGAAGATGCCTTGTAATACCACCGCTGAACTGCTACCGGCAAGAGCGCGGTAAAAATTACCTCGTTGAGCAGACAGGTGTGTTTGTAGTAGTTCGGTAGTCCTCCGCAAGGTGCGGCAGCTCGGATTTGTATTTGTACAGTTAAATTACATAATAACACATAGTTTTAAGTGCATTAATCGATTTGTGCAAATCTATTTCATTCATATGTGAGCCTAAAATGACATTTTTTTTGTAAATTAAATCTTATAGCATCAATTCTGATATTCAGATGGCCAGGAAGGTTCGGAGTGCTGCCATCTTGTTTTAACCAAGTTGGTACTTTGTCAGCCACTCCATCCTCCTGCTAGCTTATCTGGAAGTTGTCTTGTCTCGCTATAATCTACCCGAGGGGCAGCTCTTACTATAAGACCTCAGCCAAACAAACGATGACGTAATCTAGACCTACCTGGTTCCCTGCCAGTTCATACTGCACGGACCGTGTAAAAACATCTTAGTTAGCCTCACAGCATTCAATAGTTAAGTGTGATATGTTAATAAGATAAATGGAATGCAAATGTAGTTATTCTAGCAAAAAGGTTGGTGGTAGTACTGTGGGGTGGAGGTTGGGTTAATATCCCGCTTATTCCTTCACATAGCCTATGCTGATCAATAAGGCCCGGATTTTTATGTAATATCAAAGTGCGAAATATGTACATAAAAATGTAGTAAATATCAGGGAAATATGTAATAATCACAAAATATGTAGTTTAAAACCAATACTTTTAATGCAATAAATATACGAAAATGTTTACTTCTAATTTTTACTATGAGTGGAACTTATATGATTTACCAAATTAAAGTCATAGTAAAAAAAATGTGTCAGGTATTTTTTAAAATTTGAATGCACTTAAAGTTTTGGAGAAATATGTATTGTAGCAAAACATTGTCCTCGTGCCCTGAAAATTGAGTTTTTTAACCCGATTGCCCATTTGAGTTAAGAATAAGCCTACATGCTAAAAGACACATGATATTTATTATTTGTACGCAATGAACTATGTAAATATAAAAGAAGATTAGCTAATTATTATTAGTCACTGAAAAATAAAATAATGTAAAATTTTCATTTTTTAACGATCTCATAGATTTTATGTATAAAAAAAGTAACACTCGTTAAATAATATGTAAAATGTGTAATGACACTATGAATATGTAAAAATATATAAAATGAAATAAAACTCTAACCATATAGGACATTTTCCATTTTTAGTAGTCTGCTAGTAAGGGAATAGAATATATAATTACTACTGATCAAACATTCTCAAGAAATCCTGGTCTAAAACGCAATAGTTTCTACTTTCTTTTATGAGTTTACTTTCTTCAGTGAATATTCTTATAAGTGTTTCACTTTTCACAGACCCGCAGAAGATATCCAGTGATGATGGTAGACTTGGCCACTGAAAGTATTACTATTCGGTACATTGATGCTGACAAGCATATTATAGAGGTAAGTGTGAAAAGTCTATTATTGTAATAATAATAATAATAATAATAATAATAATAATAATGTTTTATTTTTCCTGGTACTCTACCAGGATAAATACAAAATACATTTAAAGAAATCTACAAAAAAACAAATACAATACCCTAGATATCATACATAATAACACAAAATGCTAGCAATAGAATAATAATAGGCTACAATATTGACCTGCCTATATTATTATTATTATTATTATTATTATTATTATTATTATTTATTGCTATCATCAACACCGCTATGGTGTTATGGATAGAAGTCAACAATGTTTAACACTCTCTCTGTAGTCATCAGTTTTACAACTGGTTTGATGCAATTCTCCAGTTCTTCCTTTCTTGAGCCAGTCTCTTCATGTCTACATATTTTTTACATCCAAAATCGCCAATAATCTGTTTTGCATATTCTAATCGTGGTCTTCCCTTACAATTTTTCCCCTCTATTGTTCCTTCTAATATAGTGTTGACCAAGCCTGGATGCCTCATAATGTGCCCCACTAGTCTGGCCCTTCTTCTAATGAGTGTCGTCCATAGACTTCTTTGCTCCTCTATTCTTTCTAAGACCTCTTCGTTAGATATTCTGTCAGTCCACCTGATTTTCAACATTCGTCTATAGCACCACATATCAAAAGCTTCTATTTTATGCCTTTCACTTTTTCCTAAAGTCCACGTCTCACTGCCATAGAGTGCTATGCTCCAAACATATAACTTTAGAGATTTTTTTCTTACTTTTAGGTCAATATTTGACACCAATAGACTTTCTTTAACAAGAAAAGTCTATGTTTAACACATAACACATAAAAATATAACACATTATAAAATCATATCAAAATTGGCAATAAAATATTTATTTATGTTGTAAAATGGAATTAGTGTAAGCCACTTTTTCAATTCGTTCTTAAATTTATTAAGACTCACAGTGCGAGCTTCAAATGGCAGTTTCTTGAACATGTCGAGTCTAACAGAGGGCTTGACAATAAAATAATTGCCTAGTGGTAAACTTATTCAGATTCATCTTTATCATGGTCAGACAGTTCAAAATACCTTCTTCTATAAACAATGGTTTGCAATGGGCATCATGGCAAGCACCTGATAGTATGCGAATAGTGTTCTTTTGCAAAAATAGGACTTTATCTATTCCAGTTCCATTCCCCCATACGTGAATACCATAAATAAATGCATAGTACGCTTGCTTTAAATAAGTTTTTGATATTAATGGCTTCAAGCAACGCAATAAATAGAGAACACAAACATAATCAATGTGATCAGACCAAGTAAGTTTTGGATCGAGTATGATACCTAGAAGTTTCACTTGAGACAGGTTCAGTCTTCAGTGAAAATAACATACTTTGGGTCTTATTGATATTCAGCTTAAAGCAATTTGCCTCAAACCAGTTGGCAGTTTCATTAAAACATAAGATAAAAATGCGTCCAATAATATGCAGAGAAAACAAATTAAAAAAATTATATATAATTGGGTGTGTGTATAATTATAATATTATACTATAATATAATTATACTAAAATTGAAACTTAAAACTAAGAAATTAACAAAAGCAATATAGGATATGTGCTACGAAAATAATAATTAACCTAGGATGGATAACGAGACATTCATTCTAGTTAGCAGCGAGATACTTAATAAGATATTTTGTGCACCATAGTATAAAGTTGTAGAGCATTATATTTGCTAAAATTTGGTTGATAAAATGAATTTGTGTCTCAGGGGATGCGTTCAATCCTCTCACGCAGCGAGCCCGGGTTCGATTCCTGGTCGGGACAAGTTACCTAGGTGGGGTTTTTTCTGGGATTTTTCCTCACCTTTGAGACAAATGTCGGGTAACTTTAGGCCCTTGTGGTCCCCAGATATCATCTGGCCATCATTATCATCTTCATCCCATCCTCGCCTTGTTTGGAGTGAGTGTGTGTGTGTGACTGGTGTGTCTCGTCCTATGTGTTCGTGTTGTCTCGGAGGTGGCCCCGGCATTGGGCTGATCACTCATCCGGGGAGGCCCTCCATGTCCTTGTCTGGTCAAAAAAGTATGTATGTGATCCAAAGATAATCCCTCTCCCGACAGGTCGTGGCCCTGTAAGGCCCGGGCGGCTTGGGTCACTTAAAATCCTAAAAGGGAGAGGTTAAACTTCGAGAAAGAAAGAAAGAAAGAAAGAAAGAAAATGAATTTGTAGACCCAATATTAACCGAGATATGGCCGATGAAACTTAGACTGCACATTCAGTTCCATACTGAGGTGTGTTTACCAAGTGTTTTATTTTCTGCAGTGCTACCATCCAAGCAAATGTTTATAAAAACTTCTTTCATTTCTGAAGTGTAACTTCATTCATAATAGATTGTTTTGCTTATCATCTATTGTATTAATGAATATACTTATGAACCTAAGTATTGTATTTATTAAAGTGGAACTTAAAAAACTTGTCTTTAAATGATAAAAACTATTTTATTACTTAAAAACTATTACAGGGTTCATTAAAACCTAAAATTCCGGGCCCTATTCATGGCCATATACTTAGATTTTCTGTATTAATTTCAAATCTAAGATTTTGCAGGCATTGAAAAGACTTTCTCCCATCGCCCAACATCATCTGCATAACCTAAAATTGGGTGACTGCCATTTAATTCTAGACCTACCTTGTTTTCCTGAACTTTCCTAAAGGCATATTCCAAAACAAAATTAAAAAGTTAAGGCTACAGTGCATCTCCTTGCTTCAAGTCGCTTCTAATGGCAAACATATCTGATATAAGTTTCCGTACCCTGACTCTGCTATAGGTTTCATTTAGACACATTTTGGTCAGCCTAACTAACTTCTTTGGTTCTTAATGAGGATATTATACTACTTGTGTGAAAAGTCACACAAAAGTCACATCTCGGGAGACTTAACTTGGGCATTTAATTTGTTGAATATGCAAGATCCAACCTGTCCTGGCCAGATCTGGTTCCAAAAGACAAATAATTTGTAACTGCAACCTTCGCAATTGTTATGCGACGATCTTCTTTCACAATTGCATCAACTGTGTTGATGTTAACTTCCGTTTTTGCTGTTCTGTGTCTTCCAGGGCACGGAGAATCTTGAAGGTCTTCGTCTCTTTGAAACGATTGTGCCACTCAAAGACTTGTGTTCTGCCTAAAGCATGGTCTTTACATGCTTGCTGCACCATTTCTAAGGTTTCTGTAGGAGTTTTGTCTAAAAGGAGTTGCAATTTCAGTTCCATGTTGGGTACAGTAAACACCACCTTTTTAGTACTATTGTCTACTATTGCCTAATCCGAAAATCTGCAACGACGTCGACACCGATAACGAGCAAGTGCTCTTCTAGTCTTCTATACTATTTCCAACTAAAGAATAAAGTAGATGTAAACAAACACACTGATATGTATTACTCCGCGACCACGTGTTCGTTGGCACATTGCAGACGACGCAATTTCAATGCAAGAGGAACTCGTTAATATTGATCAAAGAAAGCTAGCATCTACAGAAACAAAACTGGATTTCACAAATATTTCATATGCCTACGTTTAAAATGCTAATGCATTGTAATGTTTCAATGTCATAATGAAAATCTACCTACTGCAAAATGTATTAAAAACATTCAAGATCACAGTTTTTTCGCCACTATTTAACGGCTTTCCCCACTTGGGCTTAACAACACGAGGTGGTGAGGCCTGATTAGCTTCAGCCATTGAACTGTATTGCTGTATTTTATTATTTATAATAGCTGTGGTAAGCTTGTTTTCACCGTTAACTGTCTTCGAGGAATATATGACAAGTGACTGTGCTATTTTTTCATACCTTTGTTGTGTTCAGGCATGCGCGTCGCATTACATTCAACCGATAATATCAAATAATAATATTGATATTGCTTAAATCACATAGAATGTGTTGCTACGAACTTGAGAAACGTGCTTAATTTAGTCGTAGATCAAATACATTACTTACTTTTTATGTTTTGAAGAAACTACATTAATACTCTTAAGAAGACGACAAGCAAGATCCTGAAGGGTTGTGCGTCCAACTGCCAATCAGAACCCATCATATCACGTGGTTTTGTTTACATCTACTTTATTCTTTAGTTGGAACTAGTATAGGGGCTTTTATTAATTTTATACATAGGATGCTACGAGTTGAAAGATTTTCTGGTTTCCGTCACTTTTTTGTGCTTTCAGTTACATCAATTTCCCCTGGTACAATGTTATCCCAAATAAATTAAGTGAAGTACTTAGATGTTCAAGTACTACCATTATTATAATCGTTCGGGCCTCTCACAGGATGAGAATGAAGGGACAACAAAACCCAGGGAAGAAATTCTCCGACCCAGCCAAGAATTGAAGCTGGAAGGCTGCCATATGGCGGTGGACAAATGAATGTCAACTGTTTTAGGATCATTCCACAGCAGTCAACTGTTTTAATTCCATTGTCTGAGGGGAAGGCTGAAGTAAAAAGCACTTACTTGGAGTTGTTGCCTTGTTGTACCAAACCTGGTAGACGACCCCTGATGTCGTGATGTGTTGCCGTGAAGTCTCCAGATGCTGGATACGTCACCTTTTATGTTTATTGCCCGGCTAACGTTCCTCTCTCTCTCTCTCAGGGACAACGCGTTAAGGATTTGCAGCTAAGTAAAGTCTCAAATTAGGGTAAGAGCAAAGATTTATTGTCCGCTTACTACTGAACAAACTCGATACAAATATTCTTACAATCAACTTCTGAATATTAATTACTTACTGTAAATAATGGATAAAATCAATATTCGGTTTCTTGGGCGGTCGCGACTATATTCAGATACTACTGAACGAATGGTTAATAATACTCTCCCCGACTTTACTTTGATTAAATTATCCAGTCACTCTCGGCTGGACTTATAAATTTTACCAGACGACTCCCTGGAGATCGGCCCCTCAGGCCTTCAAAAACTTCGCGACCTACTCGTGTGGATTCCTCCACTCGTCTCTCATACAGCAAAAACTTCACCTGAAACCTCGTATTGACGTCAAATACACAAATTAGTTCCTTACTCTGATTGGTTATTACATTTTAATATCATTCCGCCAAGGAACTCTTTTGCGGAAGAATATTGGTTATTAGGGTCACGCCGACACGGGCGTCTTTGATGATTTCATTTCTGAGAAGCCTAAACCTCCTATTGTTCACTTAGCATCGAAGTGGAGCTGGATTCTCCCCTTCGAACAATAAAATCGGCTGTTATCTGATATTCTTTTGTATACTTCAACTTTTGGACACAATGCAAATACACGGAATTGGTTCGAGTGATTGACAGCCTGTCTTTGTTCACTCAGACGGTGTTATTGTTACCGTTAATCGTACTTGCTTTATTCTGACACATAGATTCTCTCCACTATTGCAATAAAATAAATCCTAGTTCTGAAGCTTATAAAATAATTATTAATTTATGCTTATTTCTCCCAAGATTTAATTAATCCCAATAAAATATGAGTTAAATTGAATATTTTAATTAATTGATATAAAAATGATATGGGATACGCTGAAGGCGTATTCTGCCTCAAGGCATGTATATGAATGTTAAACTTAGGCTACTCTTGCAGACTCAAAGAAAGAGCAGCTCCGAGGAGGAAGAGGTCCATGTGTTGTCATTCAACAGTGCTGTGAGGGGCCGCTGGAGTAACACCTTTAATATAACACCTTGCCCAATGCCGTAAGTAATATTTCACTTTATCAAATAAAGTAGCATATATATGCATTGAATTGGTACAACTGTCGTTTTATATCTGTGTCCGAGCTCAAATCTATTCACATCTGCTGCCCGTTGTAAATTTAAGAAATGTTTTTGTGCACGCTAGTAGAATCTCTTCTCCTACCAGGAAATAGTCACTTGACAGACCGGCAGAGATATAATACGATGTCTGTACAATTCTCCCTAAAATCCTTAAGGTGCCCTCTTACTCAGAGCTACTGTGCTTATACGCAAAGATCCCCACATTCAATATACCGTATTTTACGGACCATAAGACTCACCTTCATTTTAGAATGGAAAAGAAATTTAATGTGATTCTAAACGAAAATACACTTCATTGCATAAGCAAATTATAACCTTGTACAATGGAAATCTTAAAACCTGCGTTGTACGAACTGATTTCTCATTAAAGACTGAAAATACTTTTACACCCTCTAACTCAAAATTCAGCATACGGTAAGTGTAATGGGCCAGACTTATTTAGAGGTCATTGCGTTCATTTAAACCACCCTGTGGAAAAAACACCTTTTCTAAATAAATAAAAAATAAAAAAGTGTGCATGGAACGCCACACGACAGAAGTGAAACTTGTTTTAATTTTTGTAATTTTTAAATTTTGGATTATTCGATTTTTTTCAATTTTTGTTTGTTGGACTTTCTAATATTGGGTTTTTGGATTTTTAACTTTGGATTTTTAACTTTGGATTTTTAATTTTAATTTTTTTATATATTTTTTATATTTTGGATTTTTTAATTTTGGATTTTTCGATTTTGGATTTTTTAATTTTTTTTAATTTTGGATAAGCCTAATCATTGAGTTGATTGTTTTCTGTGCGCAGTCCATTCCGTCACACCTCACTAATTTCGTGACGATTTTTAGCGTTACACAAGCTCTCGATTCACCCCTACCGCGGCTAAAGAAGCTTCACTTCAAAAACTCAACATTCCTTTCTATTCGCATTGTACACCTGACTTCCAGCTATCCTCTTTTACAATTGGGACAAGTGCACTGATGTTCAGTCTGTGCCAAAAATTGCAACCAACCTATCCTTACAACACCTTCTTTATGATTATGGTATTACCAGCAATATTTACCATTATTTTAATTGTTTTAGTGTATTTCGGACCCAACTTTCAAGGCAAAAAGCGTGTCTTGTGGTCAGTAAAGCATGGTATCTCCTTTCATCACTTACAATACAGCCTTTCCGCTGTTACCTTGAATTCTGCTTTGGTTTTGTAGAATTTTATTTTTAATGTAGGCAATTTATTTTCTCGATATTCAATTTTCATCAGCGTCATTGTCATTTGGTACCTTAAAAACAGATCTAAAATATTTTTATTCTACCTTTTCGTCTTGAGGGTCTGCTCCGACCATGACTTTTGGAATTTTTTTTTAGTTTTTAACACTAGCCGTTTATAAGTTTTTTTCTACCCGAAAATAAATTTCAAATATCGCAAAAAAAAAGTTTCAACTTGATATCACTACGACAGAGATAAAATAGCTTATTTTACCCATTCATTCATCCCAAGGGTGCGTTCTGACCTTGAAACCCTCCAGTAAGTTGCAAAACAAACAGCACAGCCATTTCATAAAATATGGGAATTTTTCCCTCAAAGAGAGAAGTTATAAAATTATTGTAATTGGGTGGTCAAATATAAGTTTAAAACCTCAAATTCTCTGAATATTAAGGACTTAGGTGTATCTGAAGTGGTTTCATGTATAAAATCTGAAGATTTACTTATTTATAGCGTTGAGTTACTTTTTTTTGCCATTTTTAATACCAAGTATAAGTTTAATACCAAGTAGTCAAGAGTAATCAGCTATGTCCATTTTCATTTGAGAAAATATACATCTTAAGGTACAATTTGGTATAAGATTAACTCGAAAAAATATGTGTGGTTAATTACTATGTAAAATAACAATTAAGTTACTTTTTTTCCCACCCATAACGGTGATAGGTTTGTTAAATTATTATTGATGAGTTAAATAAATGTTCTGACAACCTGGAAACAGTTTATAATTTGTATTTAATCCCTCATACCTTCATTAATAACAACTTTAAGACCGTAACAGTAATAGCAGAACAGCAAATGAACTTTTGTTTTGCATAATTAAAATCAGCTTCCAAATTATGTCCCACCCATTTTCAAGGGCATTGAAGTGTCGAGTCGTCGTCCTGCGAGACCCTTAAAAACGTCAGGAGAAATTCACTTCCACACCTTTATTCAGATTCTTCACCAGGAAAACCTCCGCTCTTACCTAAATGCTACTGCTTTTGATGTTAAAATAAAATCAGGTAAACTGATGTAAAAAAGTGCCAGTATGTTTTTGTTTAATCAGTTATGACTGCAATTATGATATGCAGAATATATTTTTTTAAATTGATTTCCAAGTTAAGCTCCAGATTTATTCATTAAGCAGGGCTTACGGAAGAAAGGTCTACCATCTCGGCCACCTGGGTCATTTTAACGGTCTAGTTGGATAAGCGCATGTAAAACAATAATGTTTTTTGTCATAGCTACCTGTATTTTAATTTCCAAGGCCTTATAAGATCACAGTAAAACAATAGGCTATGTTGTTAAGATAACTGATTTTCATTTTTTTTATAAATTCTTTCGAATACGTATATTGCCATAAAATAGGCACTAAATTGAGCATTACTCCGAAACAGATCAACCGATTTTATCCATTATGAATAGACGTCTTCCCATGGACATTGTAAACGTGTATACCAAGTTTCATAAAAATCCGGTAAAGCGTATTTGAGTTACCGCGTCTTTAAAATATACACTAAATTGGGTTTTACTCCGGTACCGGTCAACAGATTAGGTTCAAATTCAATACGGCACTTCTCATGGACGTCATAAATGGTATACCAAGTTTCATGGAAATCCGTTACAGCATATTTGAGTGATGGCGCCTTTCTATGAGAAAGGCGCCATAATCTATTAAAATAGGCACTAAATTGGGCATTACTCCGGTACCGGTGAACCGATTTGGTTCAATAACAATAGGGTTCTTCCCATCGACATTATGAATGTTTATACCAAGTTTCATGAAAATCCGAAAAAGCGTACTTGAGGTATGGTGCGTACAGACACACGGACAGACGGACAGACAGACGGACAGACATTTTTTCCTCCACCACACAATCTCATAAAGTACAATACTGGCACTTAATAACTTAACAGCAACAGGGAAAATTCAATTCTTAATCTTTCTTCACAACAGAAGAAGCATAGCAGAGAGTGGCACTCTATACTGTGTTCTCTAATTCATACAGTGTTCGAACCACTGCAGCAGAGTTGAATTCTGGAAACATTCATCTATTAATGAACCGACGTCTTCGCCATCACCATTGAAGGTTCTCTGCCAATCTTGCAGCAGGTAAGACAAAAATCCTCATGTTCACAACTTTTTCATTTTTATTTTAGCAGGGTGTATGTTGCAGTGTTAGCCCTTGTGTGTGAGCATCGCTTTTCCTGTGGAGGGTTGACTCTTGAATTTCTTTTTGATTGGAGATCCAGGGTGTTTCCATTCCATGCTTTGGGTCCACATTTGATCTCCAGTAACTATTTGTTTCAAAAAGCTTCACCTTCGTTAGCATGGCAAGAATTGTGCTTGTGCTGTTTTGGGACCCACTTTGCACAGATTTTATAAAAGCCAAGCCTGTTATTAATAATTTCAGACGCAGAACCAATTTTGCAATTAGGCATCAATTTCGTGAAAATTGCTCAGTGCATGTAGATTTGTGTAGGGAACAAATATGCTTAAAAGGCCGCGTCATCTGGGTTTTGTATTTTGTAATTCGAAATTAACTTAACAATTATGGTGGACTTTGATTTTCAAACTCTGTGTCCTTATATAGGTTTTTAGAATTTCAAATGAGCAAAAACGACTTATTACACTCAAACTATTTCCTCAGAAAATGCATGATATAGCTTTGCATGGCTCATAGAGGATGTAGAATTTTGCACCCCATTTCCGGTAACATAAAACTGTATTGTATTTATGTAATATTTTATTTGTCACTCTCATGTTACCATACAACCGTATCATGCAATTCCAAAGTTACCTGTGAACACTGCCACCAATACACTGTTGTCATGAGAACTGGTATTTTGTCTCCTCGAAAACATTTGATTTCTGGCACTTAAAAACAAAATTTTACAAAATCCTTTCATAGTGTGCTCTTGCATTATGAAATGAAGGTACTGTCAAAATTCCAAGTCTCTCTCTACCTATTATAGTTTAGGCTCTATGTTGATTCTCAGGATTCATGACATATATAGGCCTACTTACCTGCGACTTGTGACATGCGAGATGGGCTGCTAAACAGCTGACAAAAGCTCTAATACAAGTAAAACAAAGTAATACAGCACAGCTCTCCCACTTCTCCGCTCTGAGTGAACTGTCACAAGTCGCAGGTTGTCTAAATCAGACTGTAGGATGTATACATTTTTCATACATTAATATTTGAATTTTCGGTGGAATCCATTGAACTGGACCTATTTTTAAATTCAATTTTGAAAATTCAAAGAGAACCTTATGTCATTCCAAAATATGATTCTTGTGAACAGTTCTTTAAAAATTTAGCTTTTTGTGCTCCAATCATGTCATATGATGTAGGCTATGTTTCTACTGCTATTTTTAAGTGCTATCATATGGGAAAATATTATAACCTTTCAGGGCTGGTATTTTAATACAAAAAACAAAAGAATATTAATTTTGCTAATTAATTAATGGTTAATATTTCGCTCCCCTAACATTCATCACATCACAAAACACATACAACATTCTAAATTAGGGTATGGCAGAAGTATTTATTGATTCAGTCATTTTGGATTTTAGTGTATTGAAGTATAACATTTCTTTTCTCTGGGTGGTATGAACAATTTGAAAAATACATCAGCTAATTTCGTGGGTGCGCAGCCAAAGAGAGTTAAGTCCACCATCCTAAAAAAATTTAGATATGTCCATAGAGTTATAGATAAAAATGTTCTCTTCATTTGTCTTAAGTCCAGTAAGTCATATTCATAATTGTACGGTAGTTATGGATGTGTGTCTCGTGGGTTTATCCATCTCTAAAGCTATGTTGGGCTGGTATAATTCTCCGTAGCAAGAAAGTGGACTTAAGTCTCTTTGCCTGCACACCCCGGATTTGTAAAGTTTTTATCAAAGACTCTCAGCTTCGTATTATAATATCCATCTTAGGAGACGGATTTCAATTTAGATTAAAAAATCATTTAAGTTAATGAATATCCCAAAACACATTGAGTCAATAGAATGAAATGTTAAACTTCAATTTCTGTTTACATTTTAATTCAGTGTACAAAACACTTTGGTCTTCCCTTAACGAATGAGCTCCCGGAAGAGACAACCTAACTCTGTCTCAGGGAAGTAATCCGGGACATTTAAACAAAACATGATTGGTTAATATCACTAGCAGGGTATGGCTTAGTAACTTAGAATCAGCTTGAACTATGGGGGAATTCCTTCTGATTGGCTGGAGCCAACCATGACATCCTTTAATTAAATACTTGTTACTTCTAATCAGATAGGCCTACATGAAACAGTAATAGGAACAAGCAACATTAAATTAGGTATTTAGGTAGGCCAATTAGTAATAACTGTGGAGAGAAAAATCCTTCAAGTATCTTTGAGAGATAAGATCAGAAATGAAGAGATACGTAGAAGAACAGGCATGTGTGATGTAGTTACAAAAGCATTAACCCAGAAATGGAAATGGGGGGGACATGTGGCACGGATGGATCAACGTAAATGGACACATCGAATGACCATGTGGGATCCACAATCAGGTTGGAGACATGTAGGACGACAACGAACTAGGTGGGCTGACCAGTTCAAAATGGTAGCAGGAGGTCAGTGGTCACGAGTGGCAAACATTGAGCTCTATTACATACTGGAGGTCGCACTGCATGATGAAAAATCGTGACGGCAGGGTTCGCGGTCCGCCATGAAAGTGAACGTATACTTTAGCTCCTATCCCGTATCTGCTTCTAACAAACTCATGTGTATTAATGGAATTATGAAGATGTATTGGCGTTTTTAAAAACTTTTATGAATGAAGCGTTTCAATATAAACTACTTGATGCTTTTTAAGTACATAACAAAACTAATTTCATATTGTAATGGTTTGGTAAAAATATTTCTTTAATCTAAATCAGGTACACTGAATGTACACTGGTAAACAGTTGTAAACACTCGCATTTAAAAATTTAAAATAACTTCACATTAGGCCTACATATTGCGATATTATGCTTCATTTCTATATATAAAGAGAATAGGCAAAATCTGTGCTAAGTACTTTGGAAATGCATAAACCGTGATCTTCTTCCACTGTACCGTTACTGTACTGGAGACAATTCACATTATTTATTATTTTTTAAAATACTTCCTGTAGACTAGCGCAAAGGGAAGCCACTGAAATGAAATTTCAAAATACTTAAAGTCTTAATACTACTTAGAAGTTCCTTTTTCTTCAAATCTGAAATTAATTAGCCATGCTATTTATCTTCTTGTTCTTGCAACAGACAATCGTCTGTAGCCTTTTGTTTTTTCTCAATTCTGTTTTGATAGGAGATGGTGGGAGGTCATCTGTTTGTGTCTGTTTATCTATTTTCGTATAATTTTCAGCGAGGTCTTATACAAAAACTTCTGCTTCCTCTTATTTCTGCGATTAAAAACTAGCATGAAAAATTTAGGCCTACATGCATAAGAATACTAAGTTATATTTACATGACTGACATATTGCATAATTTATATTCCTACATGGTACCTAAAGTAGGCCTACTACTAACCACATTACGAACCACTTGTCTTTTTGGAACAATAATTTTTTGAAGATGTCCTGGAAAATTGAAGACTGATGGTACAGCATCTTTTAGTAATTTTACGAGTGCACCAGACCTTGACATTATAGCAATCAGGTGTCTGCTGCTTAATGTACTGTTCGCTGTGGGTGACCAATGGCGTTCCTAGGGCGGGGCGGTCCGCCCCGGGCCCCACTTACTATGGGGGCCCCTAGTGATGCCCTACCCTAATATAAAAATTAATGTTCCACCTCTTTTTTTGCTCATCGGAATTTTTGTATTAAATACAAATATTGCATATTTGACGTGTTACCAATTACAAAAAATTGACTCCTATTATCAATGTTTTGGTCTCCTGCTGTGAGAGGTTACTAGGAGATGCGTAGTTGGATACTGCGCTGAAATGCATCATTCAACTGATGAAAAATAGAACATGTCCTAATTTTTGTCATATTTAAACATGACCATTTTCCCATTTCATTACTTTTTAATTATGCACATATTTGTATTTTGCTAATTAGTTAACTTAATATTTTTGGACTAATATATGTTTGTATTTAATAAATAAATACATTAAATACTACATGAGTTCGCTCCCTTATTTTGGCTTTTATTTTTTCGTATAGCTTAGCCCATGGAGACGATCTGAAAGACAAAAAGGCTACCCATAGAAAAATAAGTTAAAAATAGTCGTGTTCGTAGCTTTTGCTGGGGGAAGGGGCCTAAGTCCACTTCCAATTCTCTGGAGCTCTGTGGAGCCATATGCCACGCAATATTCGACAATTTTGTCATGAAAAATAACAAAAACGCATTCATAAATATACGTTTACCATAGGAAGTACACTTCACCAATACGTACGGAGTAGCCAACTTAACAAAAAGTGAACGTCACGATTTATGCAGTTCCAAAGCACAGCTGTTGTGTATCCTGTTTATATATTGAGATCACTGGTGGCAAAAGACAGGGAAAGTTGGTAACTACTGGGTCACCCATGACTACACATCAGAGACTAGTGAAAGTGTGACAGTGTCAAAAATCACTCCTTAGGACTTGCTCACTTAAGGAGTTAAGTTTACTGAGCTATTCCCTGCATAGGCAGGAGGCCATGGCCCTTATGGGATGTACTCACGGCTAATTTCATTCATTCATTCATTCATTCATTAGTAATAACAGAAAGTTCATAATAAGCCCACCAGGTGCGCAAAAGAATCTTCCTGAGAAGGATTTGGCAGTTGACAGAGTGTTTGAAAATGGGGAGAAGGCTCCTTGAAATGTGTCATATTTTGGTAAGTGAAGCAAAAAGTGTGTTTATGTCAACTCATATAGTAAATTAAATTTAATAGGCCTATTAGTGTTTGATCATGCCATCATTTACTTACTGATAGGGACTATTTCTTAAATTTAATTGCTCTGTATTATATTAAATTCAATATACTTGACTACAAATTATCCCATTGATAATAATTTTATATAAGAATAATTGTTCACTAGCTTCTAGGAAGCTAGACTAGCTTCTAATGAAACAGTATATAAAGAAATAGAACCAGTGACAAGTACAATGAAAAAAAACTAATATCATTTTTGGGACATATTTTACGGACACCAGAAAATAGAATTAGCAGAAAAATAATAGAAAAATTATGGAAGAGTAAGAGTAAGATGGATTACAGAACTTAAGGAAGATATGGCAGAGCTACATATTACAGTAGATGATTTAATATACAAGACAGACACACTCAAGATATTGAAAGACAAACACACTACACTACAGATGAAAATCAACAAACAGAGAATAGGAAGAGTAGTTCCAGAAGCAGAAAGAAAATTGCGGTCAGAAAGGATGAAGAAGTACTGGGCTGACAAAAAGAAGAAAAACCTCAACCAGAAACCTGACTAAAGTGGTCCCATGAAGGCCAAAAAATTAAAATAAATAAATTGTTCACTACGCATTAGAGTTGAGTTACAAAATTAAATTCAATGAATAAAGGATATATCGAAGGAAACTACTAAGATTTTTCTATATCATTACATAACAGTGACCATATAATTTAAGTAACTATAAAACATGTTCACCTTTAATATATTGGGTATTATGAAAAATAAATCTCAACCGCTCAACTATTATTTTAATAATGTGGTTTTGAAAATTTAGATTATATATAATAAATAATTCTAAACATTTAATGGTAAAAATTCTCACTAACATTTCCGAATACATACTGTATTGAAAAATCACATATTCAGCACAGAATAGGGTTGAATGGCGGGCTCGGGTAAGCTAGTCAATGAACCAATAACATTCAGCAATCCCTTGGATATCGACCAATCATGGTAGTTTATCTTCTAATTTGCTTGCTAAGAACACAAGGATGAAATTTTGTGATAAAACATCAATTCATTACTGGAATCATAAGGTATCAATATGTCTCATGCTGCCAGAAAAATAATAAAAACACATATAATAATTAAGGAATTTCATTTCTTCAGATAAGGGTTAAAAATGTTAAAACTTATCTGGGTTGTGATGTCTCACTTGAGTGTTTCCTTAATTGTACACATTCCCAGTTATCCAACATGATCTGGTCATCATTTGTTTTTTTCAATTTCTAGGGTTGCTGGATCGCAGCATCAAAGACAACGGCCAGAAGAGCAGATGAGAACAACTGAGTTCCAATGGTCGAGTGGGCGGACGATCCAGATGTCTGTGATCCAGCTACTTAAGAAACATCGTGAGTGGAATGACAATATTATTATTATTATTATTATTATTATTATTATTATTACTGTTGTTGTTGTTCTTGTTTTTTTCATCACTTGTTTGTGAGTTCTTCTGTTGCATCGGCGTTTTTCGCAAGATGCAGCATTAAGTTATATTGGTACATTGAGAAATGCTCTGACTATGGATGTTGTGCCTAGAATTACTGATTTTTGTATTAATTTAAGCTCTTTTTTCCCATCCTTAGTTTTTTAGTCCTGTCATTGTCCATTTAGGTACAATTCCATTTATAGACATTATTAACGGAATTGTTGTAGGCCTACCTCATCTTGTCGCCACAATTCCTTAATTTCTACATACAGTGACGTATATTTATCTATTTTCTCATTGAAATATCTTTCCAAGTTATGACTGTTAGGTAACTTATACCAATCTCCACCAAATATGTTGTTTTCTTTTCCTTTTCTATTAAAATAATGTCTGGCCTGTCCGTTATCACTGATCTGCCCCAATACAGCTTGTAGGCTCCGTTCTCCACAACTGGATCTGGTTTATACTCATAGTATGGTTTCATCTCTTGAGTAAGCCCACATTTAAGAGCTAACGCTTGATGCACTATACCAGCCGCCTGATTGTGATGCTTAAGATATTCATTCGAAACAAGGCTCCCGTGATATGTTGGACTGTTTCAGAGGCATTCCGACATCTTCTGCAGATATCATCCTGGGTGTCTGCCTTGATTAAATATTTTAAGTAATTTTTGGTTGCTACAACCTGGTCCTGTATCACTACCATGAAGCCCTCTGTCTCTGAAAATATATCTCCATCTTGAAGCCAGGTGTTTGATGCTTCCGGATCAACATGTGGTCTGTGAAGGTCATATGCATGTCTTCTATGCAGCTCTTTCTGAGCCCATGTACTATATATATTTGAGATTCTAACATCTTCTGTTTCAATGTCCTCCGTTCCCACATGCTGTAGATTAAGAGGCCCTTTATTCCTTGGCAATATTAGCCTCTCTATTGCTGACTTAGGGTGGAGGACTCTGTGCTTGGTCATCAACACTCTAGTTGCTCTTAATACTTTTTCCAATTCAGTGTCCAGCCATTTAATTATTCCAAATATATATGTCAAAACCGGGATAGCAAATGTGTTAATTGCCTTGAACGTGTTTTTACCATTCAACAGGGCCTTAAGGATCATAGTTACCCTGTCCAGGTATATTTCTCTTGTCTTTTTCCGGATTTCGCTATGGTCAATTCTCTTAGATTGCATCACTCCAAGATATTTATATTGGTCCCATTCTGTCATGGCCGAGAATGGGTCTTTTGTGTCTGTTCTAAATGTGTGGGATATAACTTTTCTTTTCTCTATGGAATCATTCATAAACTAAACCATTAATAATTAATGAAACAGCTGAAATTCAGGCTTTAGAGTACATTCCACGATTAGAAAGCGCAACCTGGGAAAACAATCGCAGATTCGATTATCCAGTTTCAAAGCTAACTGTGAACACTGATAATACGTATTGTTTCTCAACTGTTTGTATATCATTTTTCAAGGGAAGGAGTGATTTGTTTGGATTTTTATTGTCCTCGATACTTCCAGGGTTAAACTATCAATATATTATAGCTGGTGCTCGTGGCCTTTCCCACCATTATTAATTTACTTCAGGATTTTTTAAGAAATTTACACTGTCAGTTTATTAAAAATGTTTGTGGTTCAGAGCTATGAAAATTGTAAGTAAAAATAAAATTAGAATATTTGTTCATTGTGTTCATTTCACTTAGCCCTTATATAATAAAGAAACGGTTTTCCTAATTTTGTACTCTTTGTGAAAGTTTAGACTGCGAGTATACCCGATGTCTCACGAAGTGAGGGAGCGAGTGAGCACGCTATTTAGGGCCATTGCATTGTATAAGAGTAGATTTTGTTGAGTCATGGATACTGCCCTGGAAGGCCTACAGTAGTGGTCTGTGCTTACAGATATTTTAACATCAGGTGGAGAGAGGGTGAATACGAAGCTCTGGAAGATGAAGACGAGGAAGAGCGGCAATCAGCTCATGAATTTCCCCGCTAAGCTGCAGGTCATTAAGCCAGAGAGTGTAGTGAATATAGCTACAGTAGAACAAATTGATTGACTTTCCAGGTAAGATTCCGCATTACAGTTCAACTTTTTAAAATTAGATGTAAGGATCCTTAAACTCCACAGACAACAGTAACAGGACATGAGGGAGTGTTTGTTAACAAAGTTTCTGACAAATTAGCAAGCAGGGCCTAAATCACTACAGAAAGCCAGATATGACAGTAAGGTACATCAACAATAAAACAATAAGACAGTAAGATACACTTTTGTAAATTTACTGCTTCATCAGCACAAAACTTTCAATTACCTAGTTTTTCACCATAGTCCCCTTGTTCCTGAATGCGCTTGGTCCGTCGTTACACAAGCTTCCTGATGCCCTCAGAAAAAAAGTTTTTCAGCTGAGTAGCAAGCCTTGTATGCACCACTTCCTTCAGTTCTTGGTCTGTGGTGAATCGATGGCCCCTTAAGGCACCTTTAAGTGGGCCAAAAAGATGGAAATCTGACGGGACAAGATCAGGACTGTATGCAGGATGCTCTAACAGTTCACAATAGTTTGAGCAATGTGGGCACGTGTTGTCTTGCAACAAAACAACTCCTTTTGAGAATAGCTGGTCTCAACGTTTGGTTCAGTTGCAGGCTTCAACTTGTTGCTCAACATCTCAAATAAGCCCTTCTCCAAATAATGTTGTTTGTTTCAAAAAGGTTCACCTTCGTTAGCATGGCAGGCCAGTAAGCATTGGCAAGATCAACACACGATTGTGTTTGTGCTGTTTTGGGAATCACCTTGCACAGACTTTATGAAAGCCAAGCCTGTTGTGAATGAAGTAAATTATTATATAAGATTCAGAAAAAAATACTTAATGGAAAATTCAGCATTTTACTTTATAAATGGTGATCAGGGCAGTGGTGAAATGGGGGTGAAGTATGGGAACATTTCATTTGAGTGGCTAAAAGGCGTGCCTTTCAACGAATGTCCACACCAACCTCTGAATGAGTGTGACTCGTATTGATTTGATGTCAAAAGTCTCGCACTCAAACATTAACCTATGAACACAGGTCGATTACAGATTCAGGAGTGAAGAAGGGAAGGAACTAAGACAAACATTAGGTGGCGGATTAGCCTCTGCTGCGTATCCTCCAATGCGAAAAAAAGAATAGCCTATGTGAAGGGGTGGAGAGTGGGCCTGGTGGAGCCGGTTATGTATTCCCATACCAACATAAACTACTGCTCATTATTATCGGAAAGATTCCATGTACTCGACTGTACGTAACCTGAATCATGATGGTGTAAAATTAATTTGATAATATATTCATTGAAGAATTCAACACCTAAAATCTAAAGTATTCAAAATATTATTAAATAGCCCTATACACAGAGGACAGCTATGTGGTGTCTTGTTCAAGTTCCACAAAATTTGAATTTCACCTGAATTTACGGCTAGAATGGCTGGATATTCTATAGACCCAAAATAAGCAGAACGAAAATGAGAATTATTAATGTTATAGAATTATTATTATTATAAATTATAATTAACTAGTTCTATATTGATTCTAAGTTCTATGTTCTGGATTATGTAATCCTAATATTTAACTTAAATGTGCTTACTCTTTGTCTGTGTAGGCAACCCATAACTATGGGAAGATCAAATAAATAAATATATAGAGTAACATTATTTAAGGTGAGACACAGCACTCTATACAAGAATAGAGCGAATTCGATCCTTGATGAGGCCACTGCGGTTTTTTTAGATGGCCTAAATCTTCTAATGGCAATTCGAATTTCATTTGCATCAGCCTCTAACAGAAATGAGTATTAGGGTCAATTCTAGGCTTAAAAGCGACCTATGCATAACGCTGACAGCCTTAACACCTTTATAATAATTGTCCAGGAGCTTCAGCCCCAGGCGTCCTAATTGTCTTTACGATCTGTAGCCTATATGTGAAGCACTGATATTTAATTTATTATAATGTGTTGCTCTGTTTAAAAAATCACATTTAAGGTAATATTGGAATTAACCATGTTAGTAACTTTTCTCACGTCCTGTCCTTGGGAGTTACTGTGTTTATTTATTCGTTTGTTTATTGTAAAGAAATTCCCTTCATTTTATTAGCTAAATATAGACTTGGAAGTTTGTGATTAAAAATACTATTTCACTTGATTGTAAGATGATAGAACACAACTCTGTTTGCTCTCAACTGCCATCGATCGAAATAAATGTTGTGAATAAAGTCACATGCAGAACCACTCTTTGGTTTGTCTGAATTGTGATACGCACTTGCTCACTAGTGAATGTGGATGGGGGTCCTGTTCTTTCCTTCACACTTGTCTGACCATTTTTCAACTTTTCAATCCATTTGTACATGCTTCGCCATGGTAAAATATTCCTCCCATTTTGTACGGAAAGTCTTTGATGGATTTTGGCTCCTGGTACACAGTGAAGGAAGTGAGAAAATTCCAGAGACGGTATGCTAACCCAAAATTTTTCCCTAACATACCTCAGTTTAAAAAAGCACATTCCCTCCTTTACAAATAATAATTTTGTGAAAGCAGGATATGTGACATCCACTTGGTGGTGTTTTTAATTAACTTCCTTACTGAGTAACCAACCCTACTTTTTAGATGATTGCCAAGTAGGAGCACAACACAAGACTAGAACATCTTGTACTGTCGATTGACAGATCTTTATTTATTTCACATCACGGAAACCATGAATAACAGCAGTGGGTGTCAGCATGCTGACCACATGCCCCCAATCCTGCCATCAATGGTAGAGGAGCAGTGGTCCGGTGGTAGGCCAGGGATGTAGAGCCATAGTTTATTTACTTCAATAAGATACTTTAAAAGTATTTAAGCCCTATTTAAACAATATAAAAATCACAACATTTTGTTACTGTGAAATATTTTTAAAACATAGAATCTAGTGGTGTAGTCATTAAGATGGCAACAAAGACCGTCACAAGTTATCGTGACAATGGCTACCGATGAAAGCGTACGAGTTGGTGTATAATCATGAAAAGTAATTATTATATTACGTCTCAAAGGAACATTAACAATTTGTAGTAAATAGCCATTGATGATCAGTGACGGTATGCTACTTCACCATTGAAACCAGTCCCGGTATGCCTTTGGACCTGAAAACCAGTGACGGTATTCCATACCGCCGCATACTGCCTCACTTCCCTCACTGCTGATACATCTTCAGACCACAAAACACGGATCACTGCCCGCTGTTCTTGTTTGGTGCAAACACTGAGTGTTTAATGTGCGTTCCTTGCATTGAGACATGTTTACTGAAACCAGAAGACATCAAGCCCAGTCTTTATTAACTTTAACCAACCTGAAATTCAGACCCCACTTTCTGTTCATTCATTGTTACTTGGAATCCTGTTATGTTTCAGATCTGTAGAGAGTGGTATAACATCCATTGACATTTACTTGAAATCCTGTGAGCCAGAGAATGAGAAGGACCTGTACAAGTCTATTGTGAGAGGAGCGAAGGCTTTGCATTGCAAACTCTGCGAGGATCCCAGGTTCCAAAGAGGTGCGTAACAGACACAAGCAGGTTATGAGTAGTCATAGGACAGTGTTTTCGTAAGTGACTTGGAAACTGCAAAATTGCAAGGGAATTTGTCTAGGGGAGTTCCAAGTCACGAGTTACATTACATCTCAATCTTGCTACAGATATCAACACTTCACTGTAGATTTCCATCTAATATTAATATTACATTTATAGTGTCTAGGAGAAATATTTGATGACTTGTTAATAAAACATATTGAAATACTAGCAGGTGCCCGCGGCTTGGCCTGTGATTACTTACTCAACTGCTAGATATTGTGTTTAAATTATTTATTTGACAGAAAAATAATTAAAACATTACATTTATTAACACTGAAATTGTTTTTACATAAAGTGCAGGAATTAAATAATTTCCTCTTAATTATATTGTTTAACGTTAAAAATATAAATAAACAAACGAACAAAATGAACCTTATGCTGCCATATGGGCATACAGTTTCGAAATGAAACGATTAAAATGAACCATAGATTCGTGAACCTTACCAAATCATGCATAAACAATTTTATTATGACGATTGATAATCTAAAAAAGCTAAAAACCCTGCTTCGAGGTGAATTTCACGATCAAAGTGCGCCACCCAGTGAAAAAATGACCTCATATTATGTAGGAGCTGTGTATTCTATAAAAGTCCATTAAATTGTGTTTTGTTTTGGTTAGTGGCCTGTGGGAAAGTTACTTTATGGATGTGCACCCATTTCCATTGTCATCAGCCGTCACTTTTATAAATAGGGATAAATACAGACACTTAATTATTATGAACTCCTAGCCGTGATGTTCACTGTGTAACAAGTTACCAACAGAAATAACATTTTTAGATAATATTATAAGAGAAAAATTCCTCCGACACTGGGACTTGAACTCAGGACCTTTGCCTATTCACGCCAATGCTCTACCAACTGAGCTAAGCCAGAGTTCAATTCACAGCGCACAGTACTGCATATGACATAACTTGCCTGTCTGTGAGGTAGACCATTAGGGCAATCAGTCATAGGAGAGAGGTTCTATCTGGTGCTGTGAAATGAACTCCAGCTTAGCTTAGTTGGTACAGCATTGGTGTGAATAGCCAAAGGTCCTGGGTTCAAGTCCCAGTGTCAGGGGAATTTTTATCTTATAATATTATCTAAAAATGGCCCTGATTGTAAGCAGGCGTAGTCGACACACTGTTACTGCTGTCACCTTGCAGCTGTGCTAAGAGTAAACATTAACTATGATTCAGCAGCTTCATTTTTAAATACTGTCCTTTTCCCCATTCTCCACTGTAAAATGATCAAAAGGAAATGCTTAATACTTTCATACAATCAAGTGGCATAATTTATACCCGAGGGGCCCAAACTTTGCAGATCTCTTATTCCTCACACTTCCTGTACTGTTAAAATATCTTTTTTAAAGTTCAAATTAATTAAGAGCTAGTTAAGAAGTACTTGAGTTACATCAGTAATTGCATTAACTGTCTCTAAAGACTTGATAGACATTCCTGTTTGAAAAGAAAAATCTGTCATTTAGTTATAGTTTTGAGAGCTGTAAATCGTGGCTATTACTTACAAGCTTTTTGCCATGGTGAAGGAGGCTGTGGATTCTAAGGACGTATGATAAGGTGTGATAGGTCTATAGACTAACTTATATACAGTTTAAATTCACTGGTTGGCAAGGTAACAAATAAACACCAGTACTTCTTAAAACAACAGGAACATGTATGAAATAAGAATGTTTTCTGTATGCATTAATAAATTACACCACTGAAAACTGTAACATACATGGTTTACCTAAATCGTTGTGTAACTAATTTGCTTAAAGGAAGAGTAAACTAAAAAAATACCATTTTTTTATTTTAATTTTATCGCATGGAGCTTTGAATTACGAAACGAATGGTGATCTCATGAACTTCAAGCGCCTAATGTTATGCTTTCTACGGGTGAAGTAAAAATCTCCTTTGACATCACGTGCGACAACTCATTGATGGAACGACAGCTGCTGTTATGCTAGCACGTGGTGTTTCTACATAGACCACAAAGTCTCCTTTGGTTTGTTGTTGATAGAGATGTCTGCAATGTTACCTTATAAGGACGAACCTCGGTGTTCACAAATTAATATCACATGAAAAGAAAATGACAACGAATTATTGAAAGCATTGCAAGGAAGAAAAGAAAATACGGAATGGTGTAAATATGGGCTGTGTATACAAATGAAAACGGACCACGAAAGTGTGTGTTGTTGGGACTGTGAAGGAATTTATGAACAGAAGGGGGGTGTAGACTGTATAACACAACATGCCTCATTCGATAGCGTTATTATAAATAAAGATAAACTAGTTGCCAGTCATTATAAGTTAATACTTAGAGCTAATACAGTTCAAAAACAAAACATTTCTCAAGATATGAACAGAGTCACTTTCAGATTCTGAATCATCTGTTGCGGAAGTAGAAATGTCTGAAATGCTAAAAAAAGCTATCTAAATCACAATTTCTAGAATAAACATTCAATGAATCTGTGCAAAAATTGGCATAAGTTTCATTTCCTAGTTCACACTGAATGCCTACACTGTTAGAAACTGAATTTTCGTCATAAATACTAGATTCCACATTCATGAATTGTCCATTCCCTGATTCTGATGGATTATTGTTCGAATCTTGCAACATTGGCGGTGTTTCAGATTTCCCACGCAAAAGAAGTGATGGCACAGCACTTTGTTTTTAAAAACAGCACTTCCAGTTAACTGTTTTCATAACTGTACCGAAAGCTCATAATCATTTTCTTCAAAATGTTGTGAACAAACCATACTGTATTTACTAGGAACAATTTTTTCTCTTTTTATTTAGATCAGACATTGCTTATAATGTTCGGGTGACTTATCTCTGTTGGGAAATCGATGGAAAGATATTTTAAGTGTGTTATCACTCTTTGACGATGAGTTTGTACACCCCACAACACAACAATAAACCATTGTTTGAACAGATACTTACTAAAAAACCGTAACAATAGACAGAATGCTGTAAACTGTCTTTCACCGGGTGGGACTGAGCCAAGCATTCATCAAGCATGACGCCACGCGCCCCTTGAATTACAATAAACATATTCGTTTTGTGATTAAATGCAAACATGTAAAACATTTCTAACAGTGAATATATCATTTCTTAAAAACATTTTCTTTCAATCCATATGAAGAGACTGATACTGAATTTTTAGTTTACTTTTCCTTTAAATTTGAGATGCCTAAGAATGAAAGTAAGCAAGCCTTTCATCTGCAGTATGTAAGTTCTGTATCTAAGGTTGAATTTTGTTTTACTTTTAGGAAAGCAGGGGTAATTGAAGGCTCAGAGAGCTCAATGGGCGTGCGTGGATTAGGCCTACTGGGGATGCCCAGTGGGGATACCACGTTAAAAAAAACGCTGCGGACCAACTACCACCCTACAACGGCTCTGGTGCAGTGGAAACGTTGGAGACCCCTGCTGTAAAAATGCTTCAGAATCTGGAAAGCGCATGCAATCTAATCTCTCTATTCTATTTAGTAGTATAATAAAGAATACATGACATGGTCAAGACTTGCATATCTCGTGGCAAAGGAAACCTTCCTCGTAGAAGAACTCAGGACAAGCGTACCTCTACCCAACACCTGGTAGCACTGACAGGGAAAAGAGAAGAAGTACAACCAGATTTCTATGGCACAGGAGCCATGATAGACAGATCATGGTCAAAGACAAACTTCAAAATAAGACACCTCAGTCCCCAGATTTCATCACCTAATGTGCAAAAACACACGCTTCCAAGAACCCAATATCGACTGTGAATGTTTACTATGTGAAAAACCACATCGAACTCTGTACAAAAAGAACAAAGAGATTATCTGAATATGCAAACATGTAAACTATCTTCCAAGTATTTATTTATTAAAAAGTAATAAAGCCTACCAAATTAATTGGACCTGCAGGATTTCTCTGGATACCAGAAAACTAGTGATAGACAGAATCGAATGATCATTCAAATGAAAAAGTTATTGGATGAAAGCAAGGACGTGAAAACTCGAGTCACTATGGCAACATGGTAGCTGTGATATGAATGCACAGTTACTTGAGAACTTGTGCTCACTTCACGCTTCTCAGAGCATTAAATCGTTTGAATGATCATCCAAATACTTTCAAAATCTAATCATTCCAATTTTTTCACTTGACAAGAAACCTGCAATACAATATATTGCAATTCACAATAAATACCCTAAGCTCCAATTAAAATACTCTCAGATTGGTTGTGTCTTGGTACTAAATGTCAAACGGCTGTATTTGTACGATAACTAGAGACAGGCCAAATATGAAATTTCGTATTCTAACAAAGGGCTGATAGCACTCTGGAAAGGAGGAAGTTGACAAATCACGAAGTTTAGATGGTGATGCAGGCAAGAAAAAAGTTTTTATTTTGAAATATTTTAGTAAAGTGTTCATATTATGTGAAAATCTTCATATTGCATTACATTTTGTAACATTTGCAAAATTTCCCTCTGTTAACACTCCCATTAGCATTTGGTAATACATATTCTATGGATGCCGTTTCCAGGAATCATGTCTGAAATCCACAAACCACACATTTCACTCATCCCAACACTTTCTAACTAAGATTTACAAATTTTCCCTCCTTTAATTCTTCTAGTAGCAATGAACAAGGGCAATCAGTCATAGGAGAGAAGTTCCATCTGGCGCTGTGAATTGAGCTCCGGCTTAGCTCAGTTGGTAGAGCATTGGCGCGAATAGCCAAAGGTCCTGGGTTCAAGTCCCAGTGCCGGAGGAATTTTTCTCCTATAATATTCTCTTCTAATGAACAGGGTTTTAAAGCTGCTTGTGTCATATTGATAGCTGGATACAATAATATAATTAGCCTAACTTACAAATTACCAACTAGCTTATGATTTGTTGTCTTCTCTCATTGTAAATAGAGTAATTATCTCTTTGTGTGTTTACCTAAATCCAATATCAAGTACACAAAATAACGCTTTAGTGGACGAATCTAGTATAGTGGCCAAGGCGAAAGCTGAGGCTGAAATACTGGATGAGTCCGCTGAAGTTTTTGTATACGTGGTGCATACAATATTTTTTAATATAAGCTCTCTAAGTGTATGAAATAAAACAAAAATACCGTATAATTAATTATAATGAAAGGTAGTCATCCATTTGTTAAAGTTATATTCTCATGGCCGTCTGAATCATAGAACAATGACCGTACGTACCAATAGATTATGAGAAGCAATATATTACAATTAAATGTTGGTGCGTCCGCCATGGTAAGTAATTATTCTCTTGTTAACAAAGATGTTAAAACTTGTTGGCTTATATTTGTTGTTATATGATGAAATAGGCTACCCTATTTTGTGAAAAACCCTGGTAAAGTTTCTGATTATCATAAAGAAGCGCGTTGGCTTAAATTTGTTTTAAGACCAATTATATGCGTAAATCCAAGTTAAAGTTGGTGTGACTGGTCAATGCCATCTGGGTTTCGTTTATAGATTGCCATGACGATTTTAAAGGACAAGGCCGCTAAAAGTGCATTGTGAATGCAGTTTGAATGCACTTTTATGCAATTTTAGCAGCCTTAGTTGCTAAAATGCAATTTTTTGGCGTAGTCCGATAAGCAGCTGTTTTAGACATTGTGTACTAAAAAAGAATTACCACTTAGCCTATATGCTACATGTTTGATATTGACCAATAAAGTTTAGCAGTTCCTCGGATGTAGACCAATCATGGCCATTTATCTTGGACTCTAAGCTGGGGGGGGGGGGGGGCGTGTCGTAGATTCACGGCACGTAAAAGAATTCCAAGACTAAATTAAAGCCTCTGGACAAAATTTCTCGGCCCTTTCACGTCCCCATTTTATAAATCCCAAAAGCTTCGTTTGTAGCAAAGAGGGTCAAGTCATTAATTGTTGTAAATGGTCACAAGGTACATGTTATGTAAACTCATTGTAGTTACTATCTATATAAATAAAAATCAATTGCCACATGTATGACGAAGCATCACTTGAGAACGGCTCGACCGATTTGGTTGATTTTTTTTTTATGTCCGTAATTGTCATGACAACCCACGTGGTCTTGTGGTTACCGTCACTGACTACAGATCCGTTGACCCGGGTTCGATCCCTGGTACCTCCTCGGACTTTTCTGTGGTAGGGAGGTCTGGCAGGGGTGACTCAGCCTCGTGATTCAAATTGAGGAGCTACTTGATAGAGAAGTAGCAGCTCCGGTCATGGTGACCACCATTAACGGCCCTGGGTGTCGGCATGCTGATCCGCAACCTACGAGAAGACAGGCCTCTCAACTACACGCCCACTTTCACCGTGACATCACGTCAATACTAAATTCCGTATCCACTTTAATCCTATCTCATCTAATATCATGAGGAAAATCAAATGAAAACCGTAACTAATTTTTTTCCACTATTTTACTGTAGGAAGAATGCTTGGTTGTACATTATTTTTCCACATAACTTAGACCCCTCCCAGTTCAATGCGCTTACGCCATCTGATAGGAAGTGCTTCGATACCGCGTGGGAAAAATTCTTTTGGTTGACACTGTAGCCACTCGTGCACTGCCGACTGGACGGCCTTCGTCAGACTTGAGCTTATGCCAAAGGGGTGCTCCTTTAATGGACCAAAGGTGTAGAAGTCTGATGGTGCCAAAGCGAAGGGGATTGCTGAGAGCAGGTGTTTTGGTTCAACATAACGCCCGTCCTCATGCTGGTCGTGCAACCATAAAAACAATCGATGACATTCGCTTCGAGTGCCTTCCACATCCGCCATACTCGCCAGATTTGTCACCATCAGATTTCCACATCTTTGGTGCATTAAAGGATCACCTTGGAGGGCATAAATTCAAGTCTGATGAAGACGTTCAATAGGCGATGCACGAGTGGCTACAGTGTCAACCAAAAGAATTTTTCTCAAGCATTATCCGATGGCGCCAGTGCATTGAACTGGGAGGGGACTATGCGGAAAGATAATGTACAAGCAAGTAAAATAATTTTCTCAAGCATTTTTAAAGTTGTCATTTTTTAGAAGTACCGTATTTTGCGGACCATACGACGCACTTTTTTTTTACCTTGAAAACAAAGCCTTGAAAGTTGGGTGTGTCTAATGGTCAGAACTTCACAAAAAATTAGAAATATGGAAAATATTGCCGCAATACCATGTTATAAACCATAAGATAGTTACAAATTTTGGCACAGACAGTACATCAGTGCATTGTCACAATCGTAAAATGTAGGTATACAATGCGGAAAGAAATGAATTGTGGAGTTCTTTTATACGAAAGGAGTTGTCTCCATCGGGTGGTTTAAATTTATGCGATGCACCTCTACAGAAGAGATTTTCGTACAATGCAGTTAGAAGTGATTTACTTTCATTCCATTGTTTATGCAATGAAGTATATTAGCCTATTACCTTTTAAAATGTTTCGTTTAGAATCACATTAAAATTTCTTTTCCTTTGAATTTCCATCCTAAAATTAAGGTGCGTCTTATACGGTGCCCCTAATCTAGGTTTATATTTAGAATACAGAATTGTGACTCACATTCAAACCACTTGTCGTCGACGTGTATCGTGAAATTGTATTTTTCGACCGCCGTTGGATGCGTTGGTAGTGTGACTGCCAGCTGGGTCAGGCATTTGAGAGAGATGTGAAGTTTCCTTCCTGGGTCAATCCCCATCCCGCGAAAGGAACTGGCCACCCCATGCGGTCTAGTGTCCCTCGGTCGAATCTGGCCCAGGGCAGGACACTTTATCGAAGTCATATTGTATTTTTATTAAAGTGAATTTTACATAATATTGATGTAAGTGTTGTTTTAGATTCTATAACGGAACCAGAGAGGGGCAATTTCCAGTATACAAATGGAAAAATGTGCTTTGACAAATCTATTTTTTATAACAAATATCTTTTTTTTTATCAAATTACAAAAACCACCAACGCTTGTAAGAATAATGTAGTTTGGCAAGTGATTCAATTTTGCGATTTGTTTTAATATTTGCAATGAAAAAGCCTTAAAATCTATGTTTAAACAAAAAAGTCCTAATTTTATTATAAAACTTATAATAAAATATTGAACACATAACCTAACTCGTGCAATAAATATGTTGGCAGCAATGGCGATTACACTGAGAAATAGAGTAATGTACTGTATGTTTGTAAATAAAGTTCTGTCTTGATATCTTTCCATATTATTTAGTTATGGCAAATCGTTCTTTACTTTCAGAGAATAGATTGGGAAAAATTTTCAAATGGTAGTTTTAGCTGTCAGTATAATATATTATAATTAGGCGGCGGATTTCTATGACTTTTCATATTTTCTCCTATGCATTATTTCAGGTTTCAGACTAATTTCAAGCTTTTAATGTGCATGTATTTACGACATCTTCAACTATTGTAGCATATTTAGTATGAATATGCATATTTAGGTCATATTGTTTGCATATTTGTGTGCATATTAAAGAAATTTTGAAGTTTCGCATCATATTTTGTAAATGTTTCATTATAATGATACTTTTTGAGAATTTACAGATATTTTAAACAATTAACATCCTATTTTAAGAAAATGTATTGTAATGAAACTTAAAAAAATATATACACAATGTGTAAGTGGTAAAGTCATATTTTAAATTTTATTGGTCATATTTTAATGTTTTTAGGTCATAAATGCATGCATATATCCTATTTTTTTAAGGCATAGAAGTCCGCCCCCTAATTATAATACATAGTAAACCGTACATTGTAAAATATACTTTATGCAGAAAATTTTAATAACATCGTTTAAATGTTGTGTGGAATATTAATGTCATACAAAACCAACTAAATGACTGCATCTACCTGTGTGACACATGTTATTAAATCAAGCTATTAAGTTTCAGCAACTTCATTTATCTCCAGACCATAAAAGAAAAGAAAGAAGAGAAGAGAAGGAATGTTATATATAACGTAATTTATGTGGATAACCAATGTACAAAGAAAGACTACCAGACAACTTTATTAACTACAAACCAAGGGGAAAGAGACCTTTGAAATGATGGAATGAATAAGATGTGTAGACAGCAACAGAAAGCATGCAGGAAGAAGGTGAAATTAGTATAAAACTTCGAAAAACATGGAATTACTTATGTGACAATCATAGTTGAGATTGCATTGCTATGGATATGTACTTTAATTTCATTCTTCTAAAGCTTATACTAGCGTATGAACGCGACAAGTAAGTTCAAAGAAGAATTTTGATTGAAAAACAGTTATTGGTAAGTAATAACATACTATATACATTATTTCATTGACTAAAGTTGTGAGAGACAACTGTAATTAGTAGGGCAAAGCATTTAATGGCCACAAAATAGTGTAAAAGCGCAAAATAAAAATGCATTAATGTTATGCAAATTTATTGGCATACCAATAACTATGGTTACCAATTTCGAAGCAGATAAAATATATATATATATTTCTGAACGAGCATGCCCAACAAATTGCCCCTAGTACAGTCGGTCAAATAAAAAACGTCGGCCGTTATTTCATAAAGTATCACGAACGAGCATATGCGCATGTACAGGAAGACTTAAGGTTAGATTCACACATGCCTCTTGTCTATCCATGTATTTTATTGATTATTTAGTCAGTTTTGCTCCAAAACAAACATGTATAGAAGGCTGTGGCTATATGCCTCAAATCCGCCATTTTCTTGCATGGAATTTCTTATAATAATAATGAATAAATTCGCGAGGAATATGTTTATTCAAGGAGCATGTTTAAAGATTTTATTTTATAATACTGACAAGCAGCGTCAAGATAGCAGCCACTGAAGAAGTTCCCCACAGCGGGAGCGAAACGTCTGGCGAGACTTGTAATTTTGCCTTTGGACCACGGCCCACAGCCCGGAAGATGCTTCAACTCCAAAGACTATTTCCTTATTTAATCAATTAGCTCAGGACACACGATTGCATGCAAAATCATTAAATGCCTCGCCCTTTTAATTAGACATGTTATTTGCATCAAGTCTGGTTCACTTCTCCACATATGAAACAGAAGTTCGGTCTGTTTTAAGGTGTAGGCTCTCTTTGTCTGCACTGCGCAAATACAAACATCAGAGAACACCGCATCCGCCATTTTACAGTTAACTTGATTCTCATGACGGAAATATATTGAAAAGTGCCCAAGTCAGTGATTTTGGCTCATTCCTGCAGTATACACGTCCTTTCTGTTCAGAATGTGTGTACCAAAAGGCATTTTTGCCAAAAATATGACGCAAGCCCCTTTTTGCATTAAATTATTATAATATGAAAATCAAACTGTCCCAATAATGTCCTTATTATGACAGCGTACGGCCGCCATTTTCCTCTGCTCCTGGGACTCACTGCGTATTCTGTTGGTAATCTTGCGAATTGAAAAAACTAGATTTTTCAGCAGGCACAAAAAGCTAAAGAGTAGTTTGAGTACCAATTATTACAGCATCGGGGGAGAGTGGCAGGCAACTAACTTTAATTTCAATTTTTACAAACGTTTGTTTTCCTTAACTTTTCCCAAAACTTGCTGTCTATAAACTAGCACAATTTGTGCTTATCACAAAGTTGAGAACTGCACCTCTAATCATTACATTATTACTAGGGGGCGGATTTCTGTGACCTAAAAAATAGGATATATGCATGCATTTATGACTTAAAAAACATTAAAATATGACTAATAAAATTTAAAATATGACTTTACCACTTACACATTGTGTATAATTTTTTGAAGTTTCATTACAATACATTTTATTAAAAAATAGGGTGTTAATTATTATTTAAAATATCTGTAAATTCTCAGAAAGTAGCATTATAATGCAAAATTTACAAAATATGATATGAAACTTCAAAATTTCTTTAATATGAACGCAAATATGCCAAAATATGACCTAAATATGCATACTCATACTAAATACGCTACAATAGTTGAAAATGTCCTAAATATGCAGTTATATGCACAATAAAAGCCGTTCCATTTTCACCAGGATGCTTGGAATTAGTCGGAAACCTGAAATAATGCAAAAGGGAAAAATATGACACGTCATAGAAATCCGCCCCTAATTATTACTTTAGGACAGGTTATTTTTTATCAGAACAAGTAAACGAGAAAAATGTAAATAAAAGTAAGATAAACTGATATAAAAAAGAGCCAGATGGAGGTAATAGGCCATATTTCAGAAACTATTGAGTTTAGACCACAGTTTCTTGAAAAAGTTTGATAAGCATATGTGAAGGAATAGGCTAAGTGGGGTAACAACAGATCGAAAAACCCTGGGAATAGCATATAATTAAAAATTGAATTTTTAATCATTTTGTATTTAAATAAAGGATAAATTAAAGGATATCATTGTACAAATCTCGCTAGGTGCTATTTGTTTTGTCAGATTGATTTTCATGTTTTGTGTTATTTTAACCACACAAAAGGTAACATAATCATTAAGCCTTTTAATTGGAATAGACGGTTGGCTCTTCCAAACAAATTAAAAATATAAAATATACATTGCCAAACAAATGCTTCACATCTAAAGAAAGGCGTGATATAATAAATTTTCAAACATCAGACTGCGTTGGAGTCAAGGCCCTCAGCGATTAGCAACGCGGCTTTGTAGTAAAGTGATGATTTCCCATTTAAAAAGCATGTGATCTTTAATTATTCGTTACACTGGTCCAAAATAAATAGGGTTATTCCCATGGACGTTATAAATGTATAGACCAAGTTTCATGAAAATCCGTTAAAGCGAATTTGAGTTATCGCGCGTACAGACGGACAGACATTTCCCCGTCCACCACACAATCTGATTAAGGACCATTCTGGCACTTAAACATAGATTTGGACAATCTGAGTCCTCAACAAGAGATGGTACATTTTCCCCCTTTCTTTCTTTCGTTGAAAGACGGTTTCATAAAATGTTTTAATTCGCAAGACATCAGTTTTTTAATATCTTCACTATTTTTCCTGGCACGATTTCGATTTTTCAGTGCAACAGCATCGTTTATACCCGTGAGGTACTTTTGTCAGAACTTTCTGTTGATTCTCCAGTAAATAGTTGTTAATGATACAAGAGCTAAAAGAAGAATTTTATTTTGCGAGTTCTTATGTTTGTGGAACGAGCCCGTAAAGGCGAGGGAAGCAAAATAAAATCATTTCACCACGAGTGACAGTCGTCGATATTTATAGACAAATTATAGATTGTTAATAAAATCAGATTCTATTTACCTATTTCGTACCTGTGATGGTCATTTGTTTCTTCCTAGCATCAGTCGCTTGTTACAGTATATTGTTAGGATTTAACAGTTGAATGTGTAGGGAGAATTTGCGAAGCAGGGAGACAAAGAATTGAAAACTAACTTGTCACATGTTGGCCCATCACTGTCAAGGAGTTTGTAGAGGCCTGTCTTATGTTCACTTTGCAGAAACGGTCCTCAATCTGACAGTGAAGTTTTGAAAAATTTTGGCTCCGTTCCAAGCAGAAAACAAATGATAAACGATGAATTGTGAATGTGAGTGAACTCTGGCTTAGCTCAGTTGGTAGAGCATTGGCGCGAGCCATAGGTCCTGGGTTCAAGTCCCAGTGTCAGAGGAATTTTTCTCCTATAATATTCTTAGTTTTAGGCACCTAAAATATGCTTTCAAAACAAGTAAATAGGCTTTTAAAAGAGAAAATAGGCACTTCAAATATGCTTTAAAAATGTGTAAATAGATAGAAAATAGACTTTAAAATATTAAAATATTCACTTAAACTATAACATGGTCTTTTTTTTTACTGCAAGAAACGTGCTATACCTATTTCTCAATTCAAGCAATTTATCGGCTGTAGAACAAATTTCAATACATTCCCTGCTATCCTGTGAATGCCGCTAGGCATGCGCAGTGGCTCATCTCGGCAACTTAGATATTTTAGTCGGTCTTTCCCCCCCCCCCCCCCAAAAAAAGGTATAAGACCTATGGTGAAGTGAAGAAAAAATAAATACAAAAGTGTTAATGCAAATACACAAATACTTCAAACTCCATATCATTATAACTATTACTTTAAACGCTTTCAAAAATTGACCCTAGACCCTATTACAATAAAAATACACTAAATTGCAAAGAACTGAGACCTTACAATGTTGTGTTGTGTTGTTTTATAGTCAGGTCTACCTTCTCTCCAATTGAGTTTATTAAGCTTTGGTTTTTACCTATTAAAAGGATTATCTCAGCTGAGCTAGAGAAGGTCCTTTGTTGGCTGGAAGCAGAGATGTTAGTATTTTACTCATGGCGCGACCAAAGGTGTACTTTTTACACTGCACGTTCATGAATGAGGTTAATGACTTCTTTGTTTTCATTTGTGGAGAAGTTTTACGCGAGAAAATTGTTGAATTGAAAACACGATAATGACCTTGTATAAAATGTATTTATTTACTTATGTATTAAGTAGATATTTGTATTTATTTGGTATTGATATATATTGCAAATGTAATTGTGTTTCTCAAAGTTTTATATTTTTCGTTGTTTAAAGCTCTAAATATACGAGGGATGGGACATAATTCATGGCAATTATTTTTTTCTTTTGAAAGTGTGGAACCGTTTAAAAATGTTGAAATATACGAATGAAATGACAGGGTATGGAAAGAATGTATAATGCAGATTATGTGTACTAGATATAGGATATGAAGAAAACAGGATCCATAAACATCCACACGCGACTGCATCGTGCCACTCTAATGTATCAAGGTAATTGGAAGCGTGAAAGAATACATACCCATTCCATGATCCCTTAAAGTTTGGTACGGATGGGCATTATTCCCCGAAGCTTACATCAGCTCCTTGTGGTGTTATCACATTATGTCATATCAATTCTGCACGGCGGCTGACTCACAACTAAATTGCCATCGCTTCCATTCGTATAACCCTACATCACAATGCTACATATACAAGGCCGTAGCCAGGATTTTGGTTCAGGAGGGGCCCACCGATGAGTCTGGGGGTAAAATTAAGCCTCCAAATTGTATTTTAACTTTCTTCAGTTAGGACTAGTTTTTTTCTAAACACATCCTTACCGCACTTTTTACTGTTATTTCCAATCCCAAACATACAAGAGATGCCACACTCTCTCGTGACTTGCATCGCCTTTATTTGCCATGGCTTATGCTCCATGTCTCGTTATTATGTACCACCGCCGTCTCGAGAATTACACTGCCTGTCCTATGCTTCATTTTAACACGGAGTTTAGAGTATTGCTCAATTGCATAATTTCTCCAGTAGAGGCGACACAGTTCACACCCAGACTGCAGCAATCACCGCCATCTATACAACCGCCGTCTCGAGAATACACGAGTAATAGAAGGCAGTGCCCTATACATTACCGTACATTGCTTCTATGCTTCTATGCGTTTGCTGCGTCAAAATAAGCATTAAACAGACACAGATACTTGTGTTATTTGTTTAGAACATAATATTATTCCAGTATATGACACTTGCTTTGAAATGGAATTTTGGAGCAATAATTAAAATAAATATAAATTAATTAGACGTATTGATAGCAAATTTTATAATTATTATTTTACAAAATTTTATTCATAGCAATTAAGTACCGGTACCTAGAATAATACAAGTTTAAACATTCAGTTTATGCTATATTACGAGACAGCACTACGTAATCAACAATGTCGTAGCAAAAAACAAGAAGCAATCTGGGTGTGAAAGGTGCTGCCATCTGCAATGTAGCCGAGTACGCGAAATTAGCCGTATAGGACAGGCAGTGTATACACGAGTAGTACAGTTTAGAAGGCAGTGTTATGTAGGCCTAAGTAGTATGGGTCAAGCTCCGTTCCCGAAAATGGCCGCCAACCGACGCCGCCCCCGACGCCGCCCCCGGTGTAGAGTCACGTATAGGTGAAACGTGACGATTCGAAAAAGCGAAAGGCGCCCGTTCGTCCTGTGCTAATGCCCACCCGCCCCCAAGCCCCCGTAAAGAGCTATGCCCCAAAAACAAAACCGACGCCGCCCCCGACGCCTACTTAGGCCCTTTGGCCATGTACGTTATATGACATGAGGGGATTCGACTCGAACAAAGCAGACGTGGGCAATAAGCCCGTGCTACCCCTACCCCAATCGAAAACCGACGCCTGCCCCCCCAGTGGGCCCACCCCCCAAACCCCCGTACTATGGTCCTATATGACATGATGGGATTCGACTCAAACAAAGCAGACGTGGGCAATAAGCCCGTGCTACCCCCACCCCAATCTGACCCATTTCGAAAACCAACGCCGCCCCCCAAACCCCAGCTAACTCAAATACGTTGTATTAACCATGGGAATAAAACCTATAGGAAGGTGTGTGTGTGTGTGTGTGTATTAGCATATTACAGAAATAGTACTGTGCAATACCCGACAGTGAAATTAAGATAAACACAATAACAACTCTGTTAGAATAACAAGTTAGATGATAATACAGATATCGGCTTGGGGCAGAGGATATAATGCAAATACCCACTAAGAAACACTTCCCTTTAGTTACAACGTAATGATAACATATAAGCCTAATGTATTAATTAGATTCTTAAGGGTTGTGTATCCTTCTGGGATGGCTTTATGCTCTGTGCCTATCCTTCGTTTATAGATAGATAGTGTAATATTGCGCAAAGGTAGACATAGGTATGAAAAGATAAAATAGGTTTATACTTACTTAACCAATTCTTCATCCATTCAGCATCCGATGAACACTAATACTATTACTATCAGCTAATGAGAATGATTATGCAAGGAATATGAAATGGATAAGGGTATAGTTTCATTTCAGAACGTCACAACCTTATTCTATATTAAGGCTGTCACGCTCATATGAAATAATGTGTATACACAAATGGTTTATAATAGAGCTGAATGGTTTATTTCAAAAGTATACATATCTATTAAAGACATGTTTTCCTACCAAACTATATAATTAAACACTTCGGTATGACGAAGACATCCTCTATGAATCATGGAAGATGAGAACATAGCGTTCCAGACACTGCAGCGAAACTGAGCTAGTCCAACGAAATAGACCTGCTTCCATTCTGAAATCAATAAATACAGGTTTTAACAAGTCTGTAAACCACTTTCTAATCTGGAAATAAATCCCTGTTGTTGATGTTGTTAAATACCTACAGTGCAGCCATCTACAAAACTATGCTACTATCAACAAACAAAACATAAAAAAAAAAAACATTCCATACTGATAACATCTAGAGAGAGAGTGAATGACTGTTGTCAAAGAATGGTGGTGGTGTGTTATGAAAAGATAAAATAGGCTTATACTTACATAACCAATTCTTCTTCTTCCTTTCAGCATCCTTCCGATAACAAATAGTTTTAAACTCAAACTCCCATCCCCCGTAGGCGATGTATGTTTACATTGAATAACATTCATCAGATTGCTATGTTGTTGGAATAAAGAAAACCTAAAATACTGCACGCATGCATATGTCTATAAAGCATCCGATCGATTCATACCATATATGTAAATAAAACGTTAGCATTTAGTCAGTATAAGGAATACAGTAGACTGCAATAATTTGACAACGAATGTAGTAACCTACATTGCATAACATCTGGAAAAATCTCTGGCATCCTTTCCTTGTAACCATTCATCACTGTCGCATGTATCCTAATACCGAAAACAAGTATTCTATTTAAATAAAAACATGTCATTGTGGTGAACGCATGCCAAAGAATTAGTTTAAACTCAGACTCTCTCTCCCTCCCTTAGGCGATAATGTCTATACATGGAATACCATTCATCAGATTGCTATGTTGTTGTTGATAAAGAAGCAATTGCCTGAATGGTAATGAATAAACATATTACGTAATCGTGTTATAGCAAGAGTAAACATATCCTTCATATACTTTATAAAATACGTGGATGTGTTTTATAACACTAGATAATTAATTTATGTGCAAATAAAAAGATTATACGCATTCATTTAAAGAAAACATTGAATACTGCATTAACTGACAATGAAATGTAATAACCTTCATGCCAAGGTCAAATGTATTTAAATAAAGAAACAGTTTTAGAACTATTGAAAATGTAACAGCATTAGCAAATGAAGGTTTATAACCCTAATACAATGGAAATGATTATAATGGTCATACAGTTAGGTAGTTATATTCTTATATTGTAAGAATACCTATAGCTTGTCAGGCATTTGTTTCTTTCCTCATTTGCATAGAGTATAAATAAGTACCTGCAATCTGAAATCATAATTAGAAATACGGAAATTGTAACAGCATTATCAGATGAAGGATTATAACTCAAATACGAGGCAAATCAAAAGTGCTCAGATACGATTTAAATGAATTTCATATTCAAAGAATTCAACACAACTATATGTACATGTGTTTTAGCGGAATACAAGGACACTAAAACCATTATCAATTGCATGTTGAAAGATAACATATATGACTTAGCGAAAAGGCTGATGAATTTAAGTATATCACCCTTTGCGTTTAAGATATAGCACAGTTCTATATAATATAATCAAGACTTCAGCAATTATATTATTACAGAAAGGTAGCAGCATAACATAACATATATATATATATATATATATCACAAACCTTACTTATATGGTGGTACGAATGGATTATTTTGAAGTCTAATAGCTCTTAATATGCGTATGCCTGACAACATTAACAGCTTTATGTGCCGAATGTCTAGAACCTAGGAACCTCAACCTCATGGAACCTTCAATGCCTCCATGTCTTTAATCCTAACAATAATCTGAAATCAGAATTAGAATTATTGAAATTGTAACAAGATTAACAAATGAAGGGTTATAACTCAGGAAACCATAGCAATCTGAAATACTAAGTATATACACGTAAGGAAAGGTTATGTAACACATCAGGATTATATTACGTATCTAGACATACCCAAGTAATAAGGCAATACTATTACGTTTATATATATATATATATATAATATCTATACCATAGGTTTACATTTTGAGGCATGAGCCAAAAGTCTTTTTGGTAATACATCCAGGCATTCGACATGCACTACCTTGACCACAATTATAGTCATGAAAAAATGCAGCCTTCGTCTGAAACACACAATATAACATCACATAAGTAACACAATATGATACTAGAATTAAATGTTAAGGTAGCTGATAGAAATCTACTTACAGCCCTTTTCAATGTGAGGAATACTTTACACTTTCTAGTGCATTTAGTACTCCAATGCCTATGTTTACCCTCTCGAGGCGAAAGGCATCTATGAAAATGCCTCGAACCGTGGCACACCTGATCGTGTCCTGCATCCGTGTGGGTAATAACGTCTCCAGCCATATCCTCAAGAGTGTTACCACACGGAAGGATTTCGGAGAGTTCTACATGTTCTTGATTATGGCCCCATACCTCTGTGTGTCGGATGGGGAACTCCTCACTCCCAACCTCATGTCCCCAACCGTTATGGATCCTAATTGTGTAGGATCCCGTAGGCTCCGGCGACGTGGAGGTAGGAGGCTCCATATCGGGGATAATATATTCCTCGGCCTGAGGAACAACCTCTTCAGGGATATCCCTGCCCATCTCCTGAAGTAGATCCTGCGATGTAGACATGGTTAAGATTTTAATGTTGACAATTAATAGTTCCATATATATATATATATACGAGAGTTCGCATGCTGGGTTCTCCTACCACACGTGTCAAGGTGGGGGCTGTGTTGTGATAATAATGTCAAACAGGAATTTGTTATTGCTTTACGAAACTGATGTCTGAATGTTTGAACAATAAACATATTGCATAAATATGCTTTCCCTCCTTACAGTATGATCTACATTGAGTAAACAGTTGTCATGAAGGTAATCAACTTCCGATGTAATTAATAAGGTGATGGAATAAGGAATACTCCCCAATCAAATAATTATTGTGCCGAATGTCAGAATCACGGAGCCTCAACCTCCTGGAACCCTCAACGCCTCCATAGCATGTAATAAGGAACACATTGTAATAGGTCTATATAATATGCATACCGCATGCATGAATTTAGATTTAAGGTGACATTAAGTCAAAATAGTATGAAAGAGGAAGGGATTGAATATAGAATGTAGGTGACAATAAGTCTATATAATAATAATTAAATCCAGAGGAAAGGGATTCTGTATGAAAGAGGAAAGGAATACAATAAATACGATACAAAGTGAATCTGATTATTATTATCAATATTAATATTAGATAGCAGACACTTAACACTAATCTGTGCACATCAACTGTTCCTAAAATACCTCTGTAACTTAGGTAAACAGGCCTCATAACATTACAGTGATCTAACCATTCATCAGACATAGGTTAAACGCCTGAGAGTTAGGATATTTTCCTTTATACACTAGAAAGACATTACGTTCTCCTCTGTTTATAGCCGAGATCTCACTTTCCTCAAACACCTCTGTGTATTTTCTAGGCAAAAATACCGATAACATCTCTGCACTATCTTTCATACGAATATGAAGCAGTACACAACGTCCATATCGGGTTTCTTTTACAGATGCATATAGAATAGCGTAACTGCTGTTCTGCTCGAGGTCTGATATACTAACACAACGTGGTTGTGATGAGGTTGAATTGAATTTCTCTACCAATGATGTCATCTGTAAACATGAACGAAGTCTAATTAATTAACTTAATAACAACAATAATATAGCTTCCGCACAAAGTTTTTTTATTGCTAATGTCATAAAATACGGTAGATGTAGTGTTACCTTGTTAGTTGAAAATCAGAAGATGATGATGATGACTGTAGAGCTGTTTACACAATTATCAAGACCTCCTACATACATGTCTTTTTATACAAAACTAACCAAGCAACAATATGACGTAGTATTGGTATATGGGGTTTTTACCATTTACGATGTTGTAACAAAGACTGGAGATATCGTTAAGGCTGTTATCACACAACTATGTAAAACATATTTGAAAGCCATTGTATTATTGTTTTCAACATGCCTTTGTATTTATCCTTAATTTTACTGTCCGCGTATAACATTCCTCTCTGTTTATTGCGCCTATCATACGGTCTGAGAAATAGATTCATATGGTACTATTCCACAGATTCCCTAGTTCATATCCCTTTACTAATTAAGTCATATGGTTACAGGTACTGTAATAATGACCTAAGTACGTCAACAAGGCTGTAATGCTATGAATACCTTATTATTGACCATTATTCCTACCCTAGCCTATTAATAATGAAAGGTCTAAACACAGATACGTTTTAAATGAATTTAATATAAAGGGAAGAACTCCTATACCACCAAAGGTATGTATACCTTTGTTTAGGTAATGTTTGAACAACAACAACATAATAATAACAATCGTTGTAGGGCGTTTAGTTATAATCGCATGATATTAGTCATTGTCCGCATAGAGTATAAATAATTACCAGCAATCTGAAATCATAATTAGAAATACGGAAATTGTAACAGCATTATCAAATGAAGGATTATAACTCAAATACGAGGCAAATCAAAAGTGCTCAGATACGATTTAAATGAATTTCATATTCAAAGAATTCAACACAACTATGTGTACATGTGTTTTAGCGGAATACAAGGACACTAAAACCAATATCAGTTGCATGTTGAAAGATAACATATATGACTTAGCGAAAAGGCTGATGAATTTAAGTATATCACCCTTTGCGTTTAAGATATAGCACAGTTCTATATAATATAATCAAGACTTCAGCAACTTAGTCACGTTAATTGAAAGGCACTAGTATTTCAGGTTCACACAGACTGTGAATACCCTAGGAGGGATATTTTAAAATCGTTACGGTGCAAATGCGCATGTTGAGGTGTAGGTTTTTTTCGAAATGTAAAGGCAATAGGTTAGGAAAGGTTAGGTTATGTTAAAATTAAATAGGTTTTACAAGGTAGGCAGCTTTAAATGTTGGACGAAGGTGCAGTTAATATCTCAAATAATATAACTATGGGAAATTTAGTTTAGGTTATGTTAGGTTATTGCGAGCGCATGATGAGGTGTAGGTTTTTTTTTCGAAATGTAAAGGCTAACATAACCTAAACTAAATTTCCCATAGTTGTATTATTTGAGATATTAACTGCACCTTCGTCCAACATTTAAAGCTGCCTACCTTGTAAAACATATTTAATTTTAACATAACCTAACCTTTCCTAACCTATTGCCTTTACATTTCGAAAAAAAAACCTACACCTCATCATGCGCTCGCAATAACCTAACATAACCTAAACTAAATTTCCCATAGTTATATTATTTGAGATATTAACTGCACCTTCGTCCAACATTTAAAGCTGCCTACCTTGTAAAACCTATTTAATTTTAACATAACCTAACCTTTCCTAACCTATTGCCTTTACATTTCGAAAAAAACCTACACCTCAACATGCGCATTTGCACCGTAACGATTTTAAAATATCCCTCCTAGGGTATTCACAGTCTGTGTGAACTTGAAATACTAGTGCCTTTCAATTAACGTGACTAAGGACAATGGAAAACACCTTGCGATTTTCTTAAATTTCAGTTCGCAATAACCTAACATAACCGAAACTAAATTTCCCATAGTTTTATTATTTGAGATAGGCTCCAGGTTCTAGACATTCGACACATAAAGCTGTTAATGTTGTCAGCCATACGCATATTTATGAGCTATTAGACTTCTAAATAATCCATTCCTACCACCATATAAGTAAGGTTTGTGATATATATATATATATATATATATATATATATGTTATGTTATGCTGCTACCTTTCTGTAATAATATAATTGCTGAAGTCTTGATTATATTATATAGAACTGTGCTATATCTTAAACGCAAAGGGTGATATACTTAAATTCATCAGCCTTTTCGCTAAGTCATATATGTTATCTTTCAACATGCAATTGATATTGGTTTTAGTGTCCTTGTATTCCGCTAAAACACATGTACACATAGTTGTGTTGAATTCTTTGAATATGAAATTCATTTAAATCGTATCTGAGCACTTTTGATTTGCCTCGTATTTGAGTTATAATCCTTCATTTGATAATGCTGTTACAATTTCCGTATTTCTAATTATGATTTCAGATTGCTGGTAATTATTTATACTCTATGCGGACAATGACTAATATCATGCGATTATAACTAAACGCCCTACAACGATTGTTATTATTATGTTGTTGTTGTTCAAACATTACCTAAACAAAGGTATACATACCTTTGGTGGTATAGGAGTTCTTCCCTTTATATTAAATTCATTTAAAACGTATCTGTGTTTAGACCTTTCATTATTAATAGGCTAGGGTAGGAATAATGGTCAATAATAAGGTATTCATAGCATTACAGCCTTGTTGACGTACTTAGGTCATTATTACAGTAACTGTAACCATATGACTTAATTAGTAAAGGGATATGAACTAGGGAATCTGTGGAATAGTACCATATGAATCTATTTCTCAGACCGTATGATAGGCGCAATAAACAGAGAGGAATGTTATACGCGGACAGTAAAATTAAGGATAAATACAAAGGCATGTTGAAAACAATAATACAATGGCTTTCAAATATGTTTTACATAGTTGTGTGATAACAGCCTTAACGATATCTCCAGTCTTTGTTACAACATCGTAAATGGTAAAAACCCCATATACCAATACTACGTCATATTGTTGCTTGGTTAGTTTTGTATAAAACGACATGTATGTAGGAGGTCTTGATAATTGTGTAAACAGCTCTACAGTCATCATCATCATCTTCTGATTTTCAACTAACAAGGTAACACTACATCTACCGTATTTTATGACATTAGCAATAAAAAAAAAACTTTGTGCGGAAGCTATATTATTGTTGTTATTAAGTTAATTAATTAGACTTCGTTCATGTTTACAGATGACATCATTGGTAGAGAAATTCAATTCAACCCCATCACAACCACGTTGTGTTAGTATATCAGACCTCGAGCAGAACAGCAGTTACGCTATTCTATATGCATCTGTAAAAGAAACCCGATATGGACGTTGTGTACTGCTTCATATTCGTATGAAAGATAGTGCAGAGATGTTATCGGTATTTTTGCCTAGAAAATACACAGAGGTGTTTGAGGAAAGTGAGATCTCGGCTATAAACAGAGGAGAACGTAATGTCTTTCTAGTGTATAAAGGAAAATATCCTAACTCTCAGGCGTTTAACCTATGTCTGATTAATGGTTAGATCACTGTAATGTTATGAGGCCTGTTTACCTAAGTTACAGAGGTATTTTAGGAACAGTTGATGTGCACAGATTAGTGTTAAGTGTCTGCTATCTAATATTAATATTAATAATAATAATCAGATTCACTTTGTATCGTATTTATTGTATTCCTTTCCTCTTTCATACAGAATCCCTTTCCTCTGGATTTAATTATTATTATATAGACTTATTGTCACCTACATTCTATATTCAATCCCTTCCTCTTTCATACTATTTTGACTTAATGTCACCTTAAATCTAAATTCATGCATGCGGTATGCATATTATATAGACCTATTACAATGTGTTCCTTATTACATGCTATGGAGGCGTTGAGGGTTCCAGGAGGTTGAGGCTCCGTGATTCTGACATTCGGCACAATATTTATTTGATTGGGGAGTATTCCTTATTCCATCACCTTATTAATTACATCGGAAGTTGATTACCTTCATGACAACTGTTTACTCAATGTAGATCATACTGTAAGGAGGGAAAGCATATTTATGCAATATGTTTATTGTTCAAACATTCAGACATCAGTTTCGTAAAGCAATAACAAATTCCTGTTTGACATTATTATCACAACACAGCCCCCCACCTTGACACGTGTGGTAGGAGAACCCAGCATGCGAACTCTCGTATATATATATATATATATATGGAACTATTAATTGTCAACATTAAAATCTTAACCATGTCTACATCGCAGGATCTACTTCAGGAGATGGGCAGGGATATCCCTGAAGAGGTTGTTCCTCAGGCCGAGGAATATATTATCCCCGATATGGAGCCTCCTACCTCCACGTCGCCGGAGCCTACGGGATCCTACACAATTAGGATCCATAACGGTTGGGGACATGAGGTTGGGAGTGAGGAGTTCCCCATCCGACACACAGAGGTATGGGGCCATAATCAAGAACATGTAGAACTCTCCGAAATCCTTCCGTGTGGTAACACTCTTGAGGATATGGCTGGAGACGTTATTACCCACACGGATGCAGGACACGATCAGGTGTGCCACGGTTCGAGGCATTTTCATAGATGCCTTTCGCCTCGAGAGGGTAAACATAGGCATTGGAGTACTAAATGCACTAGAAAGTGTAAAGTATTCCTCACATTGAAAAGGGCTGTAAGTAGATTTCTATCAGCTACCTTAACATTTAATTCTAGTATCATATTGTGTTACTTATGTGATGTTATATTGTGTGTTTCAGACGAAGGCTGCATTTTTTCATGACTATAATTGTGGTCAAGGTAGTGCATGTCGAATGCCTGGATGTATTACCAAAAAGACTTTTGGCTCATGCCTCAAAATGTAAACCTATGGTATAGATATTATATATATATATATATATAAACGTAATAGTATTGCCTTATTACTTGGGTATGTCTAGATACGTAATATAATCCTGATGTGTTACATAACCTTTCCTTACGTGTATATACTTAGTATTTCAGATTGCTATGGTTTCCTGAGTTATAACCCTTCATTTGTTAATCTTGTTACAATTTCAATAATTCTAATTCTGATTTCAGATTATTGTTAGGATTAAAGACATGGAGGCATTGAAGGTTCCATGAGGTTGAGGTTCCTAGGTTCTAGACATTCGGCACATAAAGCTGTTAATGTTGTCAGGCATACGCATATTAAGAGCTATTAGACTTCAAAATAATCCATTCGTACCACCATATAAGTAAGGTTTGTGATATATATATATATATATATATGTTATGTTATGCTGCTACCTTTCTGTAATAATATAATTGCTGAAGTCTTGATTATATTATATAGAACTGTGCTATATCTTAAACGCAAAGGGTGATATACTTAAATTCATCAGCCTTTTCGCTAAGTCATATATGTTATCTTTCAACATGCAATTGATAATGGTTTTAGTGTCCTTGTATTCCGCTAAAACACATGTACATATAGTTGTGTTGAATTCTTTGAATATGAAATTCATTTAAATCGTATCTGAGCACTTTTGATTTGCCTCGTATTTGAGTTATAATCCTTCATCTGATAATGCTGTTACAATTTCCGTATTTCTAATTATGATTTCAGATTGCAGGTACTTATTTATACTCTATGCAAATGAGGAAAGAAACAAATGCCTGACAAGCTATAGGTATTCTTACAATATAAGAATATAACTACCTAACTGTATGACCATTATAATCATTTCCATTGTATTAGGGTTATAAACCTTCATTTGCTAATGCTGTTACATTTTCAATAGTTCTAAAACTGTTTCTTTATTTAAATACATTTGACCTTGGCATGAAGGTTATTACATTTCATTGTCAGTTAATGCAGTATTCAATGTTTTCTTTAAATGAATGCGTATAATCTTTTTATTTGCACATAAATTAATTATCTAGTGTTATAAAACACATCCACGTATTTTATAAAGTATATGAAGGATATGTTTACTCTTGCTATAACACGATTACGTAATATGTTTATTCATTACCATTCAGGCAATTGCTTCTTTATCAACAACAACATAGCAATCTGATGAATGGTATTCCATGTATAGACATTATCGCCTAAGGGAGGGAGAGAGAGTCTGAGTTTAAACTAATTCTTTGGCATGCGTTCACCACAATGACATGTTTTTATTTAAATAGAATACTTGTTTTCGGTATTAGGATACATGCGACAGTGATGAATGGTTACAAGGAAAGGATGCCAGAGATTTTTCCAGATGTTATGCAATGTAGGTTACTACATTCGTTGTCAAATTATTGCAGTCTACTGTATTCCTTATACTGACTAAATGCTAACGTTTTATTTACATATATGGTATGAATCGATCGGATGCTTTATAGACATATGCATGCGTGCAGTATTTTAGGTTTTCTTTATTCCAACAACATAGCAATCTGATGAATGTTATTCAATGTAAACATACATCGCCTACGGGGGATGGGAGTTTGAGTTTAAAACTATTTGTTATCGGAAGGATGCTGAAAGGAAGAAGAAGAATTGGTTATGTAAGTATAAGCCTATTTTATCTTTTCATAACACACCACCACCATTCTTTGACAACAGTCATTCACTCTCTCTCTAGATGTTATCAGTATGGAATGTTTTTTTTTTTTATGTTTTGTTTGTTGATAGTAGCATAGTTTTGTAGATGGCTGCACTGTAGGTATTTAACAACATCAACAACAGGGATTTATTTCCAGATTAGAAAGTGGTTTACAGACTTGTTAAAACCTGTATTTATTGATTTCAGAATGGAAGCAGGTCTATTTCGTTGGACTAGCTCAGTTTCGCTGCAGTGTCTGGAACGCTATGTTCTCATCTTCCATGATTCATAGAGGATGTCTTCGTCATACCGAAGTGTTTAATTATATAGTTTGGTAGGAAAACATGTCTTTAATAGATATGTATACTTTTGAAATAAACCATTCAGCTCTATTATAAACCATTTGTGTATACACATTATTTCATATGAGCGTGACAGCCTTAATATAGAATAAGGTTGTGACGTTCTGAAATGAAACTATACCCTTATCCATTTCATATTCCTTGCATAATCATTCTCATTAGCTGATAGTAATAGTATTAGTGTTCATCGGATGCTGAATGGATGAAGAATTGGTTAAGTAAGTATAAACCTATTTTATCTTTTCATACCTATGTCTACCTTTGCGCAATATTACACTATCTATCTATAAACGAAGGATAGGCACAGAGCATAAAGCCATCCCAGAAGGATACACAACCCTTAAGAATCTAATTAATACATTAGGCTTATATGTTATCATTACGTTGTAACTAAAGGGAAGTGTTTCTTAGTGGGTATTTGCATTATATCCTCTGCCCCAAGCCGATATCTGTATTATCATCTAACTTGTTATTCTAACAGAGTTGTTATTGTGTTTATCTTAATTTCACTGTCGGGTATTGCACAGTACTATTTCTGTAATATGCTAATACACACACACACACACACACCTTCCTATAGGTTTTATTCCCATGGTTAATACAACGTATTTGAGTTAGCTGGGGTTTGGGGGGCGGCGTTGGTTTTCGAAATGGGTCAGATTGGGGTGGGGGTAGCACGGGCTTATTGCCCACGTCTGCTTTGTTTGAGTCGAATCCCATCATGTCATATAGGACCATAGTACGGGGGTTTGGGGGGTGGGCCCACTGGGGGGGCAGGCGTCGGTTTTCGATTGGGGTAGGGGTAGCACGGGCTTATTGCCCACGTCTGCTTTGTTCGAGTCGAATCCCCTCATGTCATATAACGTACATGGCCAAAGGGCCTAAGTAGGCGTCGGGGGCGGCGTCGGTTTTGTTTTTGGGGCATAGCTCTTTACGGGGGCTTGGGGGCGGGTGGGCATTAGCACAGGACGAACGGGCGCCTTTCGCTTTTTCGAATCGTCACGTTTCACCTATACGTGACTCTACACCGGGGGCGGCGTCGGGGGCGGCGTCGGTTGGCGGCCATTTTCGGGAACGGAGCTTGACCCATACTACTGGCCTACACAAGTTGTAAATTTGTGTTATTCAGTGGTTTATAATTTTGTAAATGTTTATGTTCTATGCACATTACTTTCATCTTATCGTTGTCTTTGTTGCAATCTTGTGTCATTTCATTATGATGCATTTTGTTTTCCTATTAGTCAACGTGGTCTCGTACTTATGTGAGTATTCAAAAGCGTGTTATAGGGTGGATCGAAATCATTTTTTCTGCGTTGCTATTGCGGCTGGGATGCTGAACTTTCACCAAGACGGAGTTTGAAGCTTCCGCAACGGACTCTATTTTGTTCTCATGTGTAGCTCTAGCGACAAAGATGGCGCGCATGTTACTGTCGTCCACTAGTGAAGAGCAGCGAGGTATAGTGCGATTGTTATGGGTAAAGGGCATAACCAGAGTGAAATTCACTGGGACAGACGTGGTGTGTATGGGGACGACTGTATGGACGCCCCCATGTTGCTCCAGCATTCTCCATACAGTCCAGACCTGGCACCTTCGGACTTTCATTTGTCTGGCCCCATGAAGAAATTCCTGGCTTTGCGTCAGATGCAGAAGAGAAAAGAGCAGTCCGCAGATGGCTATACTCCAACCGAACGGACTTCTATGAACAGGGTATTTTGAAACTGGTATCACGATAAGAGAAATGGGAAACTTTGCGACTATAAAGAAAAATAGACAAAAGATTTCCCTTCATGTGTGCATTTGTTTGTAATTGTAAACATTTTGTGTGTTACTTCTCGATCCACCCTCGCATTTCACGTGCGTGTAATTACGGCTTGTCTCTGTTAAATGAGCACCAACTTATTATGACGCGTGTAAACATCTACAGGGTTGCCATAATTCACAAACGATAATAGTTTGATATGCCATATTCTGAATTAACTAGCATTTTATTGTCAAACAGTTTCGTTTGAACGCCTTCCTTCAAATCAAAATACTGGGCATGAACAGGAAATATTTAAAAATATGCATGGCTAATAGATAACATGATACTGCACCATAATCCCCATGTGAAGATGTGAAGCTAAGACCTCCAGTTCATATCCCACCCACCCTCAAACTATTTTTTTGGGCAATGTTTATAATAAATTCCTTTTTTAAATTTAGTTAATTTATTCTCCCATTAGCATTCTAAGTGTAGAAAATACGATAATTGCAAAGAACTTCTTACATAAGAAAAGCATTGCAAATTCTCTTCACTTCGACTACAGCCTTTGAGGATTTTTACGAGTATAACGTGATAGCAATAGTAGCCTACGAACTTTTGCACTTTGTGCATCTGTCCAATTAGAATTAACAGGCAGAATGGCTAATCTAATAAATGGTGCAAAAATATGTTTCTCGCAAATACGTGTTAAAGGCTAGTACAGAAAAAAGTAAATTATAGAGACAATTAAATTTTATTTATTACATTTTCATAAAAGTAATAAGTTTCTAGAATGGAAAGCATCGTGGTCGATCTTTATGTCCAATGCTTTCACCATCAAATAATAGTAATAATAATAATAATTGCATGGTTTCCTCAATCTCAAAGGCCAAAATGTAGGATACATTGAGATATAGCCGAACAATAGAAGCAAATGCTGCATGAATGAGTTATTACAAGAGTTTATTGGAAAATTTCGGTGGCCACGAAATTTGATTTGAACCCAGGACCTCCTCCCTATTACCCCATACCACCTCGCTCTAATTGATTTTGGTGTGTTCATTACGACAGTGGTAAACTGACTATATGTCACAACAATATCTAGATTATAGTATTCTTGTAAACTTATGGGCAACTTCATATTTTAATCAAAATATATGTTCTGAAATTCGCATTTAAGTCACGTTTTTAGTTTTTATCTTGGTACCTATTAATTTTATAAAGAAATATTTTTAACAAAACGTGTTCCTTCTAATGTTCTCTACAACTTGTCTGTGCTAAGTTTCCATGTATACACCATTGTAATGGAAATAGCGTAGAAAAATTGAAAATGGATAAGAGTCAAGTACCCCCCTAAATCATTTTTATAGAAAAACGGATATAGCCATTTTGTTGGTCATAGATAAGAGTTTCAAATTTTAAATTTTTATTAAAATCGTAAAAGTCAATTTAAAAAAAAAATCAAAATTGTTCAAAAAAACTTTCAAGAGAAGTCCCCTTAATATTTCAGTTATAAAACTCAATTTCCGGGCGGTTCGAAAAATTCCGAAAAAGTCCTTAATTCAAAAAATGAAGTAAATACAATGAACCGTTTACCCGCTGTGCTTTTCCACAGACGTCATTCCAAAAACATTTTTTCGGTTTCTAGGCATCGTGAAACATGCTCTTCCGGTGTTATCTCGACTTCGATTTTTTGTCACGATCACAATACTTTCTCTATACTACGTATATGCGAGAAAGTAAAAGAGCAGAAAAATGGGCATGAAAATGGAGCTACGAGAAAATGCAACGCTTTGAAGGAGAGTAGCTCTACTAGGGTATTTTTATTTAGGCCTATTTTTTCAAAGTAAAGCTCAAGGAACCTGTCCCTCTGCCCTCTCTCGGGAAATAAGCGTAACAAAATTCACATAGGTAACAGAAACCTCCACTTGGAGGCCCTTCGCCCCAACATAGGGACAATTATAGGATACCAGATACAGATACAGAAAGCTTAAAGACCCTTTTTGTTGGTTGGTAGGCCTATATGGTTATTTAACGACGGAGATGTACTGCAACTTAGGCCTGTGACCGTCGCTGGTGTGCCGAAATTTGTCTCGCAGGAGGTTTTTTACATGCCAGTAAGTCTACTGACATGGGCATGTCACATTTATGCACACATAAATGCCATCGACCTGGGATGGGATCGAACCCGCAACCTTGAGCAAAGAAAGCCATCAGTACCTACATGAGTGTCACAGGACAAATAATTTTCGGTTATAGTCCAGTTATTCATTGCATCGCCAGGCGGCTTCAAAGGAATAAACCATTAAGTCGGCGTTTCTTTATGTTAAATGATCTGACTAAATCGGTCTTGGTTTCCGCTTTCCAAAACAAAAGCAATGTTGCAATATTCTCTCGCATTCTCTTCCCTCGCGTTATAATTAAGGAATCGCGCACAATGTGCATTATCTTAACCTAAGACTTAACCTACTGACAAACACCCAGTCCTGAACCCGGGATAGGGATTTTTCACTACTGAAAAATCCCCAAACCGGCCGGGAATCGAACCTGGGCAGCCGGAGTGGAAGGCAGGCGTGCTACCGACTCACCCACAAGTAAAAGTAAAGTTATTGCTAAAGAAAGTATTCGATCGAATTTATTCTGGTAGAAAATAATATAATAGAAGATGGGATGGCATGTCATATAAAAATAGCACTGAGCAAAATAAGAAAATAGAATAGCTGAATGAAAAATAAAGCAGCAAGAGACACATGAGAGTGAAAGAGAGCAATTGCACGATATAGAAGAAACAGACCATAAGAGAAATGAAGAAAGAAGAGAAGAATTAGGGATATACAACGTAATTTATGTGGATAACCCAAGTAAAAAGAAAGATTACCCATACCACTTTATTAACTACAAACCAAGGGCAAAGAGACCATGGGAATGAATAAGAAGAAATTAGTATAAAAATATAAAAAAATATGGAATTACTTATGTAACCATGACAGTCGCGAGTTCCATTGCTATGGAAATGTACTTCACTTTCATTCTATTATCCTTACAATTAGCGGATAGACGCGTTTAGTGAGATTTTAATAGGATTTCTTGATATTCAAATCAACGGTAAGTAATAACATACTACATGTTGTATTTTATTGACTAAAGTAGTTAGAGACAACTGTAGTTATTAGAGCAAGGCATTTCATGGCCACAAAATAGTGTAAATTATGGATATCTACTTGACTTTCATTCTTCGATAACTTAAGCGAGCGTATAAACGCAAATACTAAATTTTAGAAGATTTCCAAGCGATTTAATTGAAGAGTAAGTAATATTAAGAACATACGTTTCACATTTCATGAAAATTAACACAATTTCTTTCCTGGGCGGGATCGAACCGAGTTCCTCTGTCCAGTAGGTTAAAGCCCATGCGTTTATTTGTACACAGAGAATAATGAAGCTATGAGATTCTTTCCAGGTGCTTAAAACATAACTATTAAACAAGAAATATCGCGAAATTTGTTGGATTTCATGGTTATTCTAAGTGAGCACGAAATACGACGAAAAAAAAGAGTAGCTAACGTTCATGGGCGTACGGTAACGTGGGGGGTTCAGGGGGTTGAAACCCCTCCCGAAATATCTGCAATATTCTGAAGATTATAAATCATGGAAAGAATTTTTTTTAAAAAATCTGATTAGGTTGTTACATATTTTACAATTTTGTGCATATCAAAGCATTCAAATTTCAAAACCTCTTGGCGTTGATAGTTTTTCAGCTTAATAACAGTAAACAAAAATCCCTTCGGAATCTGTCAAACGGCAACTAGAATACTCCCGCCGAAATCCATCAACCTGTTTGTAAAGCCAGCAGGAACACAAACTCATCACAAAATTATCATGAAGTAATCGGCACGTGCCCTATACACCATACAGTATTATAATAATTTTTCAAAAGAAAATTTTTATTTATAGACTATAGCTTAAACGAGAAATGGATAGAAATCTCAAGAAAAACAGTTTCAAAGATTGAGTTGCATATTAATTTATTACAGTGTATTAATTATCACAATACAACTTTTTAGTCATTCAAAAAAGGTAATAATTCACAATGAGACGACTTTACATTGAACCCCTCCCGAACTAAATTTCACCGTACGTCCATGCTAACGTTGTAAGTATGTCAACATGTGAAGAGAAACATTGAGTGCCGCCTCTTTTGCCAGGAAGAACAAAAAAATTAATTTATAATTAATACTAGCTTAAAAGGCCCGGCGTCGCTCGGGTTTTGTATTTTGTAAATTCGAAAATAACTTATAGGTCCTTATATAGGCCTAGGTATTTAGAATTTGAAATGAGGAAGAACGACTTATCACTAACAAACTATTCCCTCAGAAAACGCTAGTTATAGCTTTTTATGGCTTATAGCAAAACCCTGCGGCTTCGCCTACGATAATTAATCGAAAGATAAAAAATTAAGAGCAAAATAATTAAAATATTATATTTATTAACACTTTGCACACGAAATATTCATAGGTCTAAACTAAACGATTGACAGGCCTATTTAATGAAACAACTATAAATCCGGCTTTGAAGTGAATTCCACGATTAGAAAGTGCAGCATGGGAAAAATAACCTCAGATTCGAGTTCCCTGGCCCAGAAAACCCCTGCATAGTGAGTTTCGACCAAATCTAACAATGTCCACGCATTGAGACCTATATTCACAATCCCTCTTCCGTCTAGATTAAAAATTCCAGATATCTGCGTGCCTTGACATTATAAACAAATGGATCGACCAACGTGGGCTTACAACATTCAAGCGAACGCGATGCTTCCAAGGTATGACAAAAATAGACAAAGCCAACTACAACTTATATGACAACTGAAATGTAGCCTATTACTGAGAACCGATGGTTCAAAAGCGCAAAAAAATGCACGTCTTCCCGTTTTTCGCTCATAACTCGCGAATGAAAGCTAAAATTAAAAATGTACTATGCCAGAAACCTTCGCAGGATTATACTCAACAATTTCCCCAAGTTTCATGGCGATCGGATGAGTGGTGTAATAATGCATAAAGGACAGACACACATACATTCGTTTATATATATATATAGGTGATGGGCTGGGGTCATTATTTTTCAACCTCATCATGGAACACGTAATTAAGAAGGCACACATAAATACTAAAGACACTTTGTAGTATAAATCTATGCAAATAGTAGGGTATGCTGATGACCTAAACTTGATGGGAAGATCAGTGGATTCAGTAAGAGAAGCTCTACAAAAACTGCAAGATGCAGGAAAGGAAGCTGGATTAAAAATAAATGAAAATAAAACAAAAGCTATGATACAAAATAGGAAAAATCTCAACATTCGAGATAGAATTCAAACCAAGAACCAAACCATACAAGTGGTACAAGAATATAAATATCTGGGTGTCCTCCTCAATGGAAAGAACGAGGAACTAATAGAAATACAACATAGATTGCAAGCAGCCAATAAGGCTTATTATTCAGTTTTACCACTGCTGAAAAATCGTGATGCCAACTGGAGAAACCGAGTAATGCTGTACAAAATATTGATCAGAAGCATTATAACATATGGAAGTGGATCCTCTCGAAGAAAGCGCAAAATATAGTTGATAACTTCGAAAGGAAAATACTTAGAAAGCTATTTGGTCCAACGTTAGTCAATGGAGTATGGAGGATCAGATATAATCAAGAACTGTACAATATCTATAATGATGTAGCAATCTCTGTATTTATGCGAATAAAAAGACTGCAATGGGCAGGATACGTGATAAGAATGGAAGAACAAATTCCAAAAAGAGTACTGAATGGGAATTATGGAGGGAGAAGGCCAGTCTTTCCGTGTCGATGCTCTCCCAACTGAGATAGCCATAGTTCGTTGGAATCTCTCTTCTATGACTGATTACTAGGCTTCGCACGCTTATACGGGATTGAAGACTCTAGTTTAGTGAGACATAAGCAGTGAGCGTCTACACAAAGATGATTAAAGGACCATTTATTTACATCCATAAAGTCCATTTATGTGTGGAATATAAATCGCAGATAATTTATTTGAACATGCCTTCGTTACGAAAGCAATATAAAGCATGTCCACTTCTTATTTGTACCTGATTATTCTTGTAATCGCGTGATACACTCCCTCACCTCTTCCTCACAGATACGTATTCATGAAACAACAGAATATTGTTTAGTCAGGCATAGGAGAGATATTCCACCTGGGGAGCACAGGTTCGAATTCTGGTGTCACGAAATGGTCTAGAGAAACAAGATTCTGTCGTCTCATGAAAACATAAATCTAAATTATTAATGGAAAGAAATTAATAAATTTTAGTTTTCTAGCTAAGTCTATTTCTTCAAGGATGTTGTTTATAGTTATTTCACGACGTGATTTCTAATACCACTCGGCTGTGCTAATATGACGTCATCTGTTTTACATGCCTGTATACTTCACGCAGAATACTCTGTTTTAACGCTTTAAAAAGACAGTCCAATGTTTAAAAGAAATACACGTTTTGAGGTCCCGTCTGCGTGTCTATGTTAACAGAATAGCTATATTTGGTTTAGGTATATTTATTTAAATTTAGAAACATGAGGTGCTATGAATTTAATTTGAAACTTTTAACGCAAAAACACTCTGTAGGGTAGTTATAAGGCAGGCATATAGGTATATATTAAGCCTAAACTAAAGCCTCTGGACAAAATTTCTCGGCCATTTCACGTCCAAGTGATAGGCCTACTCTAGTTTTCGCAGGGAGATTTGTGATTTGTGTCCTCTCTTTCGGAAAATCAGCATAGCAAAACAAATCTAGTTAATGAAACCCACCAGCCCCACAGAAAGTGTTACAGTCAGAATGATAGGAAAGGAGCATACTTAGTCAAGTCCCCACACCACCAGCTGCGCAGACGGCGTGAAATGGCTCCAAATAGAAGTGGTCGCTCGCCGTCATCTTTACGGCAAGAAATCATTTAGCAGACGACATACAGCTGTTAAACGTAATAGGAAACATAAACCAACCAGTATTTAATCTCATAAATAACGAAAAAACTAATAAAACATGAGTTGAGAGTAATATTATTATAAATAAATGTAAGAACTAAACGTAATTACCTGCATTTATCGCATGTGGACGCAATAACAAGATCATAGGCCTATCTTGACATGCCCAGTAGTTTGTCAGTAATTTTCGTGAATAATATAAATTGCGTAGAGAACTTTGGACATAGCCATTCGGATTCATGAAATATGTTGTTATTAAGCGAATGAATGCAATTATAATTAAATAAAATGTAAAGAAATTAAATTAAAACCATATAATCTAATGAGCTCACCTATTGGTTCATAGGCCTAAATAGAATTGATTTAGAGAGGTGATGTCGGACTATTTTCTTGTTCAATCTGAAATAATATAAGAACTAAAAATAATAATCCTGAATATTCATAGGCCTATAGATTGTATTATAAAAATGTTGAGTATGCATTTAGATTTGGCAGTTTGTATTAGGCTATACAACCAAAATATGCTATAAATTTGCGGTTGTTTTTTATCTTTAAATAGACATATAATAGCATTTTAATAGGCCTATTAATGAAAGTATAACCGTGGCTACATTTGTAAGATGAGGAGCAAAATTAAACACAAAAGGAACTGCATCTGGTTTAAGATGCCTGTTGCCATTAGACTTCCAGAAACGACCTGAGCAAAATCTGTTGGGTTAAATTTCTCACGTCTTACAGCCAATAACCATTTCTTTAACAGTTCAGGATTTTGAAGAGGAAACCTAACATTATATTTTTCTGTTATTCCTAAGGACACATGGAACCCCAAACATTCTCTTACCAAATAAGAAAATTACAAACTGTTTCAATATTTTATAACAATCTCTGTCATTTTATGGAACGTCATTAGTTATTCAAATATCAAATTTAAAATTATTGTTCACAACCTGTAGAATATAGTCCTATAATAGTACATAAGTGACGCCGCACCTAACCTATAATTATATTACTTACTTGTGAAAATAAATCCCCAAATCCTTCTTACGATGATTTGTGCAGTTGTATGCACCACAAGAATGTCCCATACTTTTAGTAATCCCAGGAACACCATAAAACACACGGCAAGATTGAAACAATTCTAACCAACCCACATGTCCTCGATATTGGAATGTATCCGCAGTAATAATCACCGTTTTACAACTCACTACACTTCATGTAATTATGAAATAGCACATGATAACAAAATGAACGCAAAAGCTGTAATTCTAACCTTACATTTTGTTTTTAATATTTAAAAAATCTCACTGTTGACATTCTCACGTGTGTCAGAAGCATAACACATGCCCACAAGATGGCGGATGCGCGAGTTGTTCAATTTTAGCCACTGCTACGGCGCACATTTTAAGTCTAGGTAGATATATAGAACGTCTTTGTACTTAGTTATAGAACAGCTTTCTTCATCGTCTTCTTTTATTTTTTCTCACTATCTTTTCTGGATTTCATTTTTCGAATGAGTGTTTTAATTCTAATGATTGTCCTAGTTCTGGCATAGCATTTTATTATGAATGGCCTGAGTGGCGCAGTTCAACACCCTTTTGATTAAAATTTAACCTCACTATTCTAGATTTGCATGAAATTTCGTAGAGAGGTAGTTTTCATTGATATTAAGAGAATTACAAACTTTTTTATTGAAATATTTGAACCCATTTTGGAATTACAGCCCTGAAAAATATAAAAAATAAAATCAGGTAAACTGATGTAACAAAGTGCCAGTATGTATTTGTTTAATCAGTTATGACTGCAATTATGAAATGCAGAATATGTTTTTTTTAAAATTGATTTCCAAGTTAAGCTCCAGATTTATTCATTAAGCAGGGCTTACCGAAGAAGAAAGGTCTACCATCTCGGCCACCTGGGTCCTTTTAACGGTCTAGTTGGATAAGCGCATGTAAATCAATAGTGTTTTTTGTCAAAGCTACCTGTATTTTAATTTCCAAGGCCTTATAAGATCACAGTAAAACAATTGACTATGTTGTCAAGATAACTGATTTTCATTTTTTTAATAAATTCTTTCGAATACGTATATTACCATAATAGGCACTAAATTGAGCATTACTCCGAAACAGGTCAACCGATTTTATCCATTATGAATAGACGTCTTCCATGGACATTATAAATGTGTATACCAAGTTTCATAAAAATTCGGTAAAGCGTATTTGAGTTACCGCGTCTTTAAAATATACACTAAATTGGGTTTTACTTCGGTACCGGTTAACAGATTAGGTTCAAATTCAATAGGGCACTTCTCATGGACGTCATAAATGGGTATACCAAGTTTCATGGAAATCCGATACAATCTATTAAAATAGGCACTAAATTGGGCATTACTCCGGTACCGGTGAACCGATTTGGTTCAATATCAATAGGGTTCTTCCCATTGACATTATAAATGTGTTTTCCAAGTTTCATGAAAATCCGAAAAAGCGTATTTGAGTTATGGCGCGTACAGACACACGGACGGACAGACAGACAGACGGACAGACATTTTCCCGTCCCCACACACAATCTCATAAAGTACCATACTGGCACTTAATAACAAGAATCGCATCAAAAATATATCTTTCAACTGCTATAGCAATTCTTCTAATTAACCTACAGGGTGTAGAAGTGTAATTATTTAGCACTTTTACAAGCTTTCCAATGATACGTAACACATGAAATTAATTTTTCTAACCAGAAAGTGAAAATTCTGGTTTTGAATATTGAAAAAAGTAGCCTACATCTTCAACAATTTTCAAAAAATCCTAGGAATGTTAAATAATGTACGGTACCAAGTTTGAATATGGGATGGGAATTTATTCATATTTAAAAAATTAAAACAGAATTCCTTTTCAAAGAAATCAGGCCATAGTATCTTATATGCCGCAATGGAAAGTATAATAAAATGATTTTGAGAAATAAATTGAAATAAGGGAAATAACACTCACAAGCTTGACATCTTGTTGTTCAAAGGAAATAATACTTTTGTCTAATGCCTTATTGGTTTGCAAAGTGTTATTTCAAGATAGCACATAAATCCTTGTGGTCGGTGTCACAGGATTTACTGGACATAATAGCCTATATCTGTGAGAGTTATCCGTAATACACCAGGCTTTCATGGCGGGGATGGTCCAGCTGGAAGGAGTGTTACTTGCATTTAAACACGTTCATTTTTCTCCATCACATAAGCTAGCCACACGATGGGATGTTCCTTGTCACAAGTGCTAATTGTCTGGTGATCTTGTAACAGCTACTAGTAATTAATGTGTATCTTCGGAAAATATTTTTACAGTTGTTTTTTATGTACTAAAGTCAACCTACAGAGTGGCGCACGAAATGTCATACCATTTATTTTACACATAACACATATTAATTTTTATTATAGCTTTATATAAAATACATAGAATTGATCATTAGGACATGGAAATTTGTCTTTAATGCAGAGTGTGTTCAATATGACCGCCGTTTTGCCTCACAATCTCTTGTAGACGAACCCTTACATTCGTCACCACTTTTCGACACAAGTCTTCAGATAACTCATGGAAAAACTCCATTACATGCGCTCTGAGCTGATTCCCAACTCTGCAGAAGCCCTTTAGACGGACTTGGAGTCAAAGCAACGCTACGAACACTAGCCTGTCGCGACCGCTTTTTTCCCCAACACAAATTTCTCAATTAGTCTGTAAATTTCCTGCTTGCTAGGAGCCCATCTTGTATTAAAGTGAGCACGAAAATATCTCTGAGTCAAAAAGACACTCTTCGTTCGTTGTCATGGTGAAATCCGACATGTGATGACACCTATCGAAATTTCCACTCTGTATATGAAAATAAATGATTGTCAGCTGATTTACTTCTTTATTTTATAATTGAAATTATTACTTATTTTAGTAATTACTGTAATATTTTTTGGTTATATTTGTTTTTTTATGAAGCATATTTCTGTAATTTTTAGGTCGTAAGTGCATACTTTATTTTGCATATTTTGAAGGTTTTTAGGTCATAAAAATCCTAGCCCTTCTTATAAGTGACTTCACTTTTCACAGCTATCAATAATACTGATATGGGCTCTAATTGCTCCTCGTTGGGCTGTTGGCCCCGACGAAGTGAAGGGCGACCCGGTACCCGTCGCCAGAGATGGAGGTGCTGGCCGAGACGTGGGAAGAGAAGAGTAGACACCACTGAGCAGCTCCAGACAGTGGAGGTTGATACTGAAGACGTAAGAATTTCACATTGTGCTCTTGTACTTTGAAAACTTATTTTATCCAGTCCATTAGACACTCAAGACCGCCTGCGTATCCGCAGGGCCAGGTTCGATCCCTGGTACTAGTGGCGGACGCAGGGGGAAAATGCTATATATGCACTCTAAGTGGCCAGTTTTATAAACAAATTATATATGTAAGTTAATTGATTTTTTTAGTATTCTTTCTACCTATTCAAATCCCCCCCCCGAAAAAAATTCTGCGTCTGCCACTGCCTGCTAACTCCTCGGATTTTTCTGAGGTCTGGAACGGGGTGCATTCAGCCTCGTGATACAAACTGAGGAGCTACTTGATAGAGAAGTAGGCCTAGCGGCTCTGGTCACGGAAACAGCCATTAACGACCGTGGGTGTCGGCATGCTGACCACATGTCCCCGTTACTGCCATCTGCCTATAGTAGATAGCGCAGCGGTCGGTGGTAGGCCAAGTCCCTCCAGGAATGTAGCGCCACGGAGTTTAGTTTTAATACGAGGAAGAGAAATGGATTTGTGACTTCATTTCAGGAAATACATTTATGCAGTAATATCATTTAAGTTGAAATGGATCTCAAAGAAGTTGAGGAGTTTGTATAAAAAGCAGTATTGCAATTTACGTTCACGTAGAAGCATAATGCTGAAATTTAATCACAGTTACAGTATTCGATTCATATAGGTGTGTTTTCTGTTGAAATAGGCCTAAAGGTCAGCACTGTAATTTGTTTGCAATACAGAGTATTATTTTGATTTTCTTTTACGCAGCACATAACACGCAGAATACATTGAAGCCTGAAATCATATAATAATAATTACAATAATAGTAACAGTATATAAAATTATCTAATAATATATGTTAGTCTACTCTAGATCGTATGTAACAGACAGACTTAAATGGAACCACAGGTCTAATAGGTTTTACGAAATCAAGATGTGAGGACTTCAGAGGCAAGAAATTAAGATAATTTACAAAACTTTTAAATAATTTATTTCAGTGTTATAATATTATTAAAGATTACCTTTAAATCCGCCAAAACATTAATACTTCAGCTATTTATAATTATTATTGTAATTTTAGAAATTTCACATCCTGTTATAAGATCTCCTTTGCCTGTGTATTTGAATTTTTCATTTAAAAAAAAAGAAAGCGAACAGTGCGTGAGGCCTTGAATTATTAAAATCATACACTGTTTACGATCATTTAAAATAATTATGAAAGAAAAAAATTTGCTGTACCGGGAATCGAACCCGTGACCTCTTACACCACAGTTCAGCTTGCTACCAGTAGCTTTGACGAATAATGGAAAACCACGTGAATAGTGCTTATACGTGGGCTGTAACTTTAATTGTGGCAACACTGCTGTGCAAGCGAAACCAGATGGAGTTTATTGTTGTAACTTATGTCACATGTTAATATGGGTCTGACCTACCTCGCATTAAACGGACTCGTCCGTACGTCTCAAAGCGCACGAGCTTTGGAGAGAGAAAGTTAGTCTCCTGTGAGTTACCGCTCTAAGCTGTTGTGTTGTGTTGTGTTTCGCCATGTTTAAAAAGCAGGAACAGCGAACTTGGCTGAAAATAGCACGACAATGTCATGAAGGTCTTGTGGTAGAATGTCGGAAGACGGTATTGCCATACAGGACTGTGGCGAGATGGGTTAGAACAGGGATGGGCATCTCGCCAATATTTGTGGAAGGGCGCACTTGATTGTGGTGTGGAAGCACAGTGCGCGCAGCATGAACCGGTTATTGTATGGGTGGGGGGAATGAAGGGCAGATCAGTGCTGCACTGATAGTATACGTTCACATATATTTTGATGTGTGTTGAAGAGACTGTTGATAATATACGTATTCCTTGGAACTTACTTGTGTCAGTAACAACCGATGGTGCTCCATCCATGATAGGATGTAATATAAGGTTTGTGCAACTCTTAGGAATAAATATCCTGCTCAGGCAATAGCCTCTGTGCATTGTATAATTCACCAGGAAAATTTATGCGCCAAACATACTAATCTACCTCATGTAATGGATGTTGTAGTGAAGGTAACTAATAAAATTAGAACCAATGGACTAAAATACAGGCAATTTAAAGAGTTTCTCGCCGATCTTGAAGCCGAATATTCTGACATACCATAGGCCTACTATTCAGAGGTCCGTTGGCTGAGCAGAGGAAAGCTATGTCTTGAGCTGCCTGCTGTATATGAAAAATAATGTTTGTACTTCCACTGCTAATCTTTATACTCATAATTATTTAACTCGAAATAGAGATAACGTTTATCCTAATAAAAACAAATACAGCATCACTCAAAGAAGTTTTGACACAGTCTCTATCAAATTATTCAATAGTTTACCTGATGGCATTAAGAAGTCAACCCTACAAGCCTTCAAGAGGGCACTCAAGACTAAATTGGTGGCCAACCCAATCTATGACCTTGAAGAATTTTTCAGTATCAATTGGTAGCCCATAATGTTTAGTTTTCTGACGTTGCTATACATTCTGTGAATGTCTCCAGCATAAGAACGCTATCTATCTATCTATCTACTCAATCGCTTTTTTGAGTTGCTCGAAGAAATAGATATGTTTTTGGAAATGAATGGTTCGCCAGTACCAGAGCATAAGGATGACAAATGGCGAGCTGATTTTGCATTTCTAGTTGATTTGACTGAGCATCTTAATCACTTAAATGAGACCTTGCAAGTAAAAGACCAACTAATGACACAACTTTATGATTCAGTTTAAGCCTTCAAGTCAAAACTCATGTTATGGGATCGCCAGTTGTCAAATGAAAATGTATCTCAATTCCCTCACTTAATGACTATGGAAAATTCTGTGAAAACTCTACAAAATCTCTAAAAATACACAACTGTTCTACGATCTTTACCCGAAGAGTTTGACTCCCGATTTGTTGAAGTTGCAGCCCTGGAAAGTGAGTTCCAGATCTTTGTGACTCCATTCAATTTGGTTGTGGATGATGTACCTTTCCATTTCCAAATGGATATAATTGATCTTCAATGTGACATAGAAATGCGAGTGAAGTACTGTAATAGGACAAGTTTAATGCAGTTCTATAGAAATTTTCCGCAGTCACGTAAATTTTCCGCGTTGACTGATGTCAATTGTTCTCAAAGCTCAAGCAGACTAAGTCATGTTACAGAAACCAGTTAACGGACTTAAATTTACGATCTGCAATTAGGATTAGTAGTAGCCAATCAGTAACTGCCAACATAGATAATATCATGCGGAACAGAAGGTGTAAAAAATCAAAGAAACAATTTTGAAGCTTGCATTTGTCATGATTGTCCCAAAAATATGTACAACATTTTGATTCAGATATTGATACTAGGTCTAAAACTAGACGAAATATGTAAGTTTGTTTTGTTTATTGATACGTTATTACGCGATCAGCAGTATTTTTGTTATTACTTAACGATATTTTGTCAGTGCAATATTTTCATTTAGAATCCCTGTTTTAGTTTAGTAATTCAAATGCAGGCTGCAATTGTCACTAGTCCAACAATGAAACAGGAATAAAATTTGAGTTTTTATTTGCAGGGTTATTGAGTATAAAATATGTTTATTGTTGCTCTTAAAATCATCATGTTGTCAGAGAAATCGATTCATTGGATCATAGCTGCTGTAGTTTGATAATGTCAAAGCAGGCGATAATAATTATAAACATTAGTTTTATGAAGATATTTATGGTATTCATACAGCTACTTCTGTACTAGTGGACTTGTATAACACAGTACATAATTATGAATCAAATTCAGCATGAAGCGAATATTTAATATGTTATGTTTATTGTTTCGGTAACGTCAGATTCACAATCCGCCGCCGCAACATTTTTACTTTGCGGCGAGCAGCTACCAAGCACACAGTCCGTAGGGCGCCCTTGCAACTCCACAAGAGCACGCGAGATGCCCGTCCCTGGGTTAGAACCTTCAACGAGTGGCATGACCGCATGGAACACATGGCTAGGCCAGGGGTTCCAGTATTAGTGAAGAGGACGTGGAAACTGTTTCCGCACTTCTAGACAAGCATCGACGACAGACTGGAGATGGGACTGTCGCATATGAGTGTTTTTCAAATTCTAAAGAAACGCCTGGGAGCGAAAAATTGCATCTCGGTGGGTTCCCTGGAATTTGACAGAGGCTCAGTTATGGCTACGATACGACTTTGCTCAAACTCACTTGCAGCGTTATGGTCATGATGGTGACGCCTTCTTACGCCGCATTATTTCATTTGATGAAACTTGGACCAGGTCATACGAGCCTCTACTTAAGCGCAATCCAATGAGTGGCGTCATCAGGGGTCAACACACAAAACAGTGGTGCGTCGTACCCCTTCAAATGTCAAAATGATGGTTATTCTTGCATACGACTGCGATGGCGTCATTCTAACGCATGCCATCCCGCAAAGACAGAATATTAATGCCCAGTATTTCCGTCATTTTTTGGAGAATAACCTGAGACCAGCGCCGTGAAGGAAGCGCCCACATTTTTTGCAGAACCCTCCAATCATTTTGCAGGATAATGCTCGGGCGCAAACGCCACACCCTGTAGCTGATTTGTACCATCGCTGGGGGTGGGAAGTGCTTTTTCATCCACCACATTCACCGGAATTAAGCTCCTGTGATTACGATTTAATCCCTAAGCTGAAGGAACCCCTTCGTGACATTCGATTCCAGACTGTTCCCAAGATTCTGCAGGCAGTAGGGCGGTCCGTCAGAAACATCAACAGAACAGGGGCTACTGCAGGGATACTAAAATTTCCAGATCGCTGGCAATGAGTTGTAGACAATGCTGGGTACTACATTGAAGGACTGTAGAAGTTTCATAGGTGCGTCACTTATATACTAGTAATAAATAAATAGTTGCCACAATTAAAGTTACAACCTATGTACAAGTTTGTGTTCCGCTTCGCATTTTCATTTCGTTGCTGTATGTCAACAAGTCGTGTTCTCTTAATGCTTTTTATACTAATCCGTTCGGAATAACGGTATCTACACAGGCATATACCCATCCATGCTATTTTGATGGAGTTGCTATGCTAGGAAAAGAAGAATATGTGAGAAAGGAAAATGGCTGCACTTGCAATCTTTTAGTTCTCCACAATACCGCCGGGGGCGCGGGCAGTTCACGTTCGTTGCGCTGATTGGCTGGTTCAACAAATTATTTGAAACGAATAACCAGACGTTTGCCCAAATGGGAATTTGACCATTATGCCTGTTGCTCACGTTCAAATTTTTCGATAAATTTATTGCACAACTATCACTTTTCTGTAAATTCGTTTTGTTGTCCAGTTATCCCACTTATTCCTTTACAAAGGCTGATCAAACTCAATACTTTCTGAAATATGGCCTACTTTGTTTTATGTTTTGTATTAGGTCACTCCTGCAAGGCAGACGAACAGTATTTCAGCTCAAACTGACAACGTACCATCAAGAGAAACTGAATCAATTGGAACGCAAACAGTAAGTAACAAGATATCAAACTAACATTTTTTCATTGTAAGTTATGTGAGTTACTGATGATGGCAAGGCATTTAGTGACCATAAAATAGTGAGAAAATGCATTTATGACCTAAAAATAGTGAAAACATGACTTTTTTAAAAAAATCTGATGTGAAAGTCACATAACTTCCTCTGCCCAAAAATAAAGTTAGCAGTATTCACATATCAAGACACAATTTTACCCTATTATTATCCTATAAATACCTCTTCTTTCAATGATGCGACTAAAAGCGCAGGCTAGCCTATATAACAAACTTTAAAAAAAGAACAAGTGACTGCAGACGTTTATTGAACTTTCCGCCGTAAAGAATAATTTCCGAAATTATCGAATATTTCCCTCAGATACTTCTTTACTCTAACTCTATACCGGGCCAACAATACATCTTTCTCACTTCACATTCTTATATAGAATAAGAGGCCGTGGAAGAGCGTAATTCAGTTGTTCATCACGCAAGATAAACTTTCTACAAACAGTGGGTGAACAGTGGGTGGCCTGTAACTACCCTCAGATAATTTTTTCGAAAAAAAGTTTCAAATAAAAGTTTTAGCTCTCAGTAAAAGGAACACATGTGCAAATTTTAAAGAAAATCGTTAGAGCCGTTTTCGAGAAAATCGCGAAAAACGAAAATTTCTTCATGTAAAGTCCCCTTAAAAATAAGAGAAATTTTTCGCCAATCTTCGAATCACATCTTCAGAAGGTACCTCACCCAAATACGAAATTTTGTTTTCATACGATTCACCGTTTCGGAGCTAGCCTGTTCACAAACTTCCACACAGACAGACACACACACAGACACACACACAGACATGTTTCCAAAAATAGTATTTTTGTATTCAGGGGGCTTTGAAACGTGTATATATGCTAAAAACTCAACTTCGAATTTTAGGGTCGAAAACAATACTTCCTCTACCTATAGTACCTATGGTACGGGCAGAGGAAGTAAAAATGACCAGTAAATTTACCATTATTATAAATAATTAGTTTTTTAAAGTAATGAATTGCTAAAAACAGTATATGACGGTGCGTTACATATGAATTCATATTATAAAACACTTATTTTGTTACTAAAGAAGTAGGCCTAAATTTACAGAAATTCTTTCTGAACTGGCTTGCCTATAAAATTTCCCCTAGCAAAAATGTGCCATTTAAAAAGAAAGAAAAAGTCTTTATTGCTACAAGACCAACTGTGGTGTTTACAATAAACCTGAATTAAAATTCTCAAATAAAAACTATTGTCTGTTGTCTGAAAGTAACTAGTTGTACATGGAAAAATCTCCTCTCTACCAAATTTTCTTTCACGCGCTTAAGTTCAGCTTCCGAGATAAGGTTAATATTTTATATTTTGCTAGTTAATATTTTATTGTGATATTATCTTTGAGTTTTTCTAATGTATGGGAAATTGAACTATGCACTTTATTTTTCAAGTTTCCCCATAAATAATATTCACATACTGTTAGAAATACTTAAAGACAATATCACAAGAGAAAGTAACTCTGTCTCGGAAGCTGAACTTATGCGCGTGAAAGAAAATTTCCTAAAAAGGTGCCAGTATTGTCTGGATGGAAGAGGAGAAAATTTCCAACATCTCTTGTGATGAGGTACGTGTTTATTTTCATTGTAATTTTAACTGTAATCATGAGAACCTGAATCATAACACCGACCGCGGCTTTATTTGCGTAGATATTTCACCTGATCGCTCGGGAGTTGGAGCTGAGCCCGCCGCGCCGTAGGAACCCGCGTCATTGGCCAACTCTTGCGTGGGACTCACTGTATAAGGCATAAAGCTGTATATAATGAAAATTAACTAGCCGAATTTGCAAAAACTGGCTACATTTTTTAAAAGAAATGCGTAATATCCTGTTGTTTTCCGCACTGCACTCTGCGTTTTGCTGCTTCACCACGAAGACGACGGCCCATAAGCCAGTGTGTGGCCGAGTTTTCGGGACTCTACAGTACTTCCAAAATGTTTACTTTGTTTTATTTGGTGCCATGCAAAAAGTACATATTTCTAAACACAGGACACCTCAGTGGGAGAAACCTTACCACATGCTTTATGTACAAGATGTTAATTTTTGTTTTGAATCTATTGTAAGATGTGCTCTTATGCTTTATTCTACTTTTAAAACTTATTTTACCCAGACCATTAAACCTCAAAGTCATGTCTAAAGCCCTGTTAATGAACATGATACAGGATGATATAGCGGCGATGAGTCAGGGTAAATATCCTGTTCTGCATTTAGCCTACTTTTACTGATATGAACCAAATTGAATCCACGAAATTTACTCGATTCCGCGAAATGTGTCTATAAGCGCGAAATATGCCCCTTCTGTCCGTAAAGTGAGAAATGAGCACGAAAATGTGACCTAAAATCACAATATTGTGTTTTGGTATTTTTTTATTTCTTAGCAGCATGCTTTTTTCTGTTGTTTCTGTGTCTGTCGAAGATTTACCGATATATCGATATTTGTGATCGATTACAAAGATTGCAGAATTTACGCAAAGATTGCCTGTGACCTGGTTTGTACTGTTGAGTACACTCCTTTCCTGCTACCTCTTTGACAAGTTAGCGATAACTATGATCGATTACAGCAGAAGAGTGTAGAATGTTTGTTACTTGTATTTAACAGATTTCGCCTTTTATCCACAGTAGTGTGGTTGGCACTTTTGTTTGCAAATGGCTATCTGATTGTGTTTAGTAGAAATCACGATAATATTTCTCGTCATTATATTTGAACATTAACTCTAATCATGCCTAAATCGAAAGTTACTTCAGTTCATACAAGGGCAGAAGAATATAGAAATGGGTGGGGGGGGGGGTGTTAGTTCATGTAAATAAAGAAGCAAAGTTTATCATTGCGCAATGTTCCAAATTGCAGTATAATGTGATTTATTTCACGAAATACCCACCGAAATAGAAGGAAGTTAACACCAAAATCAGCCATTTTATTTCACCAATATTTACCACAAGGAATCAACGACGGGCACTTGTAAAGTTGACTTGAGTAGCCTGCATGCAGTGAGCAAGCAACAGGAGGGAGGGGGTTAGAGAGGGGAGGAACTAAATTTTAGATAATCATTTCTTATCATTTCCAAATTGGTAAACTATACAATCTGTACAGACACTGAGGGGTTGTAGGTGTTATAGAAGTGTGATGTTTGAAGATATTTCCCATGCACAATACCAGTGCTTCAATCAACTTACTCTCAATGTTGATGTTTATTGTCCGGACAAAAGTCTTTAATTCAGCTCGTCATTAAAGGCCCAAGTAAAAAGATTCTCTTAGCTAATTCTAAACGCTTACAAGTAGGCCTACTAGAGGAGGGTATTATTCATTATTTTAAAATTATCCGCTTTCATAGTGATAAGGAAAGGAAACTACATGTACGCCTATATGAGGAGCGGGATGCCAACCCCTTCCTGCCGACAGCTGTGCGAGGCTACTCAATATTTCAAATTCCCGGATTCGCAATTAATTTTCACCCACTAAGGGCCTGTATTACCACCTGCCGACAATTCCTCCCGATACGTGACTTCCAGATAGCTTAACTGGAAGATGCCTTGTAATACCACCGCTGAACTGCTACCGGCAAGAACGCGGTAAAAATTACCTCGTTGAGCAGGCAGGTGTGTTTGTAGTAGTTCGGTAGTCCCCCGCTAGGTGCGGCAGCTCGGATTTGTATTTGTACAGTTAAATTACATAACAACACATCGTGTTAAGTGCAGTAATCGATTTGTGCAATTCTATTTCATTCATATGTGAGCCTAAAATGACATTTTTTTGTAAATTAAATCTTCAAGCATCAATTCTGATATTCAGATGGCCAGGAAGGTTCGGAGTGCTGCCATCTTGTTTTAACCAAGTTGGTACTTTGTCAGCCACTCCATCCTCCTGCTAGCTTAGCGGGAAGTTGTCTTGCCAGACAGATTTTGTCAGACCATAATGCGCAATTCATGACCAACTTCCAGATAGGTTCTCTATCCGGTAGAAAAATATATCAGGTGGTCATCAAGAGTTCTTATGAACATCTAATTTTTGGCATGTGTCTAGATGCAATTAATACCTACCGATATGCTAAATTTGAGGGTAGGTTTGGACACGACAACCCTTAAGATAAAGCCTTTAAAGCTGTTAAAATTAAGTTTTCTTGGTTTCCCACTATTGGAAAATTTATAAAACACCATTTGCCGCTATAATCTACCCGAGGGGCAGCTCTTACTATAAGACCTCAGCCAAACAAACGATGACGTAATTTAGACCTACCTGCCTGACCTTCATATCACGTCAGGTTCCCTGCCAGTACTGTACGGACCGTGTAAAAACATCTTAGTTAGCCTCACAGCATTCAATAATTAAGTGTGATATGTTAATAAGATAAATTGAATGCAAATGTAGTTATTTTAGCAAAAAGGTTGGTGGTAGTAAAGTGGGGTGGAGGTTGGGTTAATATCCCGCTTATTCCTTCACATAGCCTATGCTGATCAATAGGGCCCGGATTTTTATGGAATATCAAAGTGCGAAATATGTACATAAAAATGTAGTAAATATCAGGGAAATATGTAATGAAATATGTAATAATCACAAAATATGTAGTTTCAAACCAATACTTTTAATGCAATAAATATACGAAAATGTTTACCTCTAATTTTGACTGTGAGTGGAACTTATATGATTTACCAAATTAAAGTCATAGTAAAAAAAAAAAAAATGCTTCAGGTATTTTTTAAAAATCGAATGCACTTAAAGTTGTGGAGAAATATGTATTGTAGCAAAACTTTGTCCTCGTGCCCTGAAAATTCAGTTTTTTTAACCCGATTGCCCATTTGAGTTAAGAGTAGGCCTATTTATTATTTGTACGCAATGAACTATGTAAATATAAAAGAAGATTAGCTAATTATTATTAGTCACTGAAAAATAAAATAATGTAAAATTTTCATTTTTTAACGATTTCATAGATTTTATGTATAAAAATGTAACACTCGTTACATAATATGTAAAATGTGTAATGTTACTATGAATATGTAAAAATATGTAAAATGAAATAAAACTCTAACCATATAGGACATTTTCCATTTTTAGTAGTCTGCTAGTAAAGGAAGAGAATATGTAATTACATAAGAATCCGGGCCCAACTCATCAAACATTCTCAAGAAATCCTGGTGTAAAACCCAATAGTTTCTACTTTGTTTTATGAGTTTACTTTCTTCAGTGAATATTCTTATAAGTGATTGAGTTGTTTCACTTTTCACAGCCTGACAGTATTCCGGTTAAGATGGTGAACGCATGCACTCAGACCGATGCTATTTTGTGCAATGAGGCTGGCACACAGACACTAACCGTAAGTGTGAAAAGTCTATTATTGTAATAATAATAATAATAATGTTTTACTTTTCCTGGTAGAGTTAAGGCCATAGGGCCTCATTTTTCACTCAACTAGGATAAATACAAAATACATTAAAAGAAATCTACAAAAAACAAATACAATAGATATCATACATAATAACACAAAATGCTAGCAATAGAATAATAATAGGCTACAATATTGACCTGCCTATATTATTATTATTATTTATTGCTATCATCAACACCGCTATGGTGTTATGGATAGAAGTCAACAATGTTTAACACATAACACATAAAAATATAACACATTATAAAATCATATGAAAATTGGCAATAAAATATTTATTTATGTTGTAAAATGGAATTAGTGTAAGCCACTTTTTCAATTCGTTCTTAAATTTATTAAGACTCACAGTGCGAGCTTCAAATGGCAGTTTCTTGAACATGTCGAGTCTAACAGAGAGCTTGACAATAAAATAATTGCCTAGTGGTAAACTTATTCAGATTCATCTTTATCATGCTCAGACAGTTCAAAATACCTTCTTCTATAAACAATGGTTTGCAATGGGCATCATGGCAAGCACCTGATAATATGCGAATAGCGTTCTTTTGCAAAAATAGGACTTTATCTATTCCAGTTCCATTCCCCCATACGTGAATACCATAAATAAATGCATAGTACGCTTGCTTTAAATAAGTTTTTGATATTAATGGCTTCAAGTGACGCAATAAATAGAGAACACGAGACAGTCTCACACAAACATAATCAATGTGATCAGATCAAGTAAGTTTTGGATCGAGTATGATACCTAGAAGTTTCGCTTGAGACAGGTTCAGTCTTGAGTGAAAATAACATACTTTGGGTCTTATTGATATTTAGCTTTATTGATATTTAGCATAATTATATATAATTGGGTGTGTGTATAATTATAATATTATACTATAATATATACTAAAATTGAAACTTAAAACTAAGAAATTAACAAATTTAAGCAATATAGGTTTTGTGCTATGAAAATAGTAATTAACCTAGGATGGATAACGAGACATTCATTCTAGTTAGCAGCGAGATATTTAATAAGATATTTTGTGCACCATAGTATAAAGTTGTAGAGCATTATATTTGCTAAAAGTTGGTTGATAAAACGAATTTGTAGACCCAATATTAACCGAGATATGGCCGATGAAACTTAGACTGCACATTCAGTTCCATACACTCTACCTATCTGTTATTGAGGTGTGTTTACCAAGTGTTTTATTTTCTGCAGTGCTACCATCCAAGCAAATGTTTATAAAAACTTAACTTTCATTTCTGAAGTGTAACTTCATTCATAATAGATTGTTTTGCTTATCATCTATTGTATTAATGAATATACTTATGATCCTAAGTATTGTATTTATTAAAGTGGAACTTAAAAAACTTGTCTTTAAATGATAAAAACTATTTTATTACTTAAAAGCTATTACAGGGTTCATTAAAACCTAAAATTCCGGGCCCTATTCATGGCCATATACTTAGATTTTTTGTATTAATTTCAAATCTAAGATTTTGCAGGCATTGAAAAGACTTTCTCCCATCGCCCAACATCACCTGCATAACCTAAAATGGGGTGATTGCCATTTAATTCTAGGCCTACCTTGTTTTCCTGAACTTTCCTAATGGCTTATTCCAAAGCGAAATTAAAAAGTAAAGGCTACAGTGCATCTCCTTGCTTCAAGTCGCTTCTAATGGCAAACCTATCTGATATAAGTTTCCGTACCCTGACTCTGCTATAGGTTTCATTTAGACACATTTTGGTCAGCCTAACTATAACTTCTTTGGTTCTTAATGAGGATATTATACTACTTGTGTGAAAAGTCACACAAAAGTCACATCTCGGCAGAGTTAACTTGGGCATTTAATTTGTTGAATATGCAAGATCCATCCTGTCCTGGCCAGATCTGGTTCCAAAAGACAAATAATTTGTATCTGCAACCTTCGCAATTGTTATGCGACGATCTTCTTTCACAATTGCATCAACTGTGTTGATGTTAACTTCCGTTTTTGCTGTTCTGTGTCTTCCAGGGCACGGAGAATCTTGAAGGTCTTCATTGAAACGATTGTGCCACTCAAAGACTTGTGTTCTGCCTAAAGCATGGTCTTTACATGCTTGCTGCACCATTTCTAAGGTTTCTGTAGGAGTTTTGTCTAAAAGGAGTTGCAATTTCAGTTCCATGTTGGGTACAGTAAACACCACCTACGGTGTCCGGGTCTAACTCCTAAATGAATCGTTCTGCACATTTGGGGTTCACAGCCCTGCTGGACGAAGGTTTCGCTCCAGGGCAGTTTATTTAAATCAATTAAATCAGTCCGGTTATTTATTGATACACCCTCGTATTAAACTAGTATACTAAACTTATTTTAATAAAAGTTTTTGAATAAAATATGTAAGTTAATTCGTTTTCTTTCTGGGATGTCTCTGGCCCTCACATTCCTATACTAAAGTTTGATTGGTCCTCGGGTAACTAGAGGCTGAACCACACTGCTTTAGATCATTTGCATGTTCTTCTTGCTCTATTTTGTCATTACTAGGGCAAGGCATTTAATGACCATAAAAAAGTGAAAAAAATGCAAAATAAAAAATGCATTTATGACCTAAAATAGTAAAAAAATTACCCAAAAAAATAAAAAAAATGACCAATAAATTTTATCATTATTACAGTATTTTTCCATCGGTGGAAAAAACATTTTCTCCGTACACGTAAACAAATCGTTTTAATTTATCAAACGTACTTTCTTTCACTTTGGGCATTTTAATGAACTCTTTTGTCAACAAACTATCTCATACAACTCTTACAGACAACTGAAAGACATAGTGAAAGTCCTCCTACCTGAAAATGAATAACAATAGGATGCTCGGATTAGTTCGTGATGCACATTCCTTTCAAATAATAAAACAGGTATAGTCGCCTCGCTTATCTCTAACGGAGCTGTGTCTCAAGTGTTGTTTCTTTAATGCAAGAAGGACACATTCGTCAATAGCCGCTTGTATTTACAACATTGTTTTCTTGGAAATGTAGACTAGTTCAAAATGATTAAAAATAGGAAAAGCAGGTATTGCTTATACTGTATTTTCTTGGAAATGTAACAAGAGTTCAAAATGCATATTCCTTCCAGTAACGCTGCAATCTGCTAGATTTCCTGTGGATGTTATTTGCTTTTACAGTTATAATAGACAAGCATTAAAAATAAAAAATAATAAATAAAAAAACTAAAAACATAATGTAATGTAAGACTTCATTTAAAAACTATAAAAATGCCGAAAAAGTCCTAAAAATGCCGAAAATGACCTATCTATTGAAAATTACGAAAAAATGCAAAATAAAGCAAAAAAATGCAAAAACAAATAGCTCTTATTTGATCAATTAATTGATGATACACATTTGTATATATTCGAGCTATCTTTTAACCATCATATAAAAAAAATGCAAAATCATTACAATAAGTTGAAATCATTGTCTCCCATTTCTTATCTTACCAGGCCATCGAGGTAACATCACCAGAACGCTGTACAAAGTGTTAACCCTTTTGCAGCTGATCAAATAGCCATAATTGTCTTCTATCAAATATGTATTTAAGAATTATTTTAGTAGATCTTAAAATACATAACTACGTGATTGAATGAGTATGAACCTATTCAGTGTGACACATGAATTCCTGTTCTTCCAAGAAAAATCACACAAGTTTGGACAGAGTTCATTGCGTCCTGGTTTGAAGGAATGGAAAGGCTCACAAAGCTCTAGCTGTAAACTGGATGGCGGTTTATTAAATTCTCTCTATTTTATCGAAATCAGAGAATCTTCAACATAAACACTAAAGGTCTACACATATTTCTTGAATCCATTAATGTGACCCATAAGGTCAGACCTGTTCCCTTTCTGAAATATCTGTTAAAATTGTCAATTGTCAAAAAAATTAGTACTATTGTCTACTATTGCCTAATCCGAAAATCTGCAACGACGTCGACACCGATAACGAGCAAGTGCTCTTCTAGTCTTCTAGGGGCTTTTATTAATTTTATACATGGGATGCTACGAGTTGAAAGGTTTTCTGGTTTCCGTCACTTTTTTGTGTTTTCAGTTACATCAATTTTATCCTCTTTTACTTTTCCCCTGGTACAATGTTATCCCAAATAAATTAAGTGAAGTACTTAGATGTTCAAGTACTACCATTATTATAATCGTTCTAACTACGGGAAGATGGGGCCTCTCACAGGATGAGAATGAAGGGACAACAAAACCCAGGGAAGAAATTCTCCACTACTGAAAAAACCGACCCAGCCAAGAATTGAAGCTGGTAGGCTGCCATATGGCAGTGGACAAATGAATGTCAACTGTCTTAATTCCATTGTCTGTATTCTGGGTGCTGAGGGGAAGGCGTGTATATGAATGTTAAACTTAGGCTACTCTTGCAGACGGAAGGAAAAAGCAGCGAGTTTGAGGAACTAGTCAATGCAGAATCTTATGGCACCATTACAACAACAAACTCTGCTGAATCTTCAAGTGGCACAGTTTTGTAAGTAATATTTCACTTTATCAAATAAAGTAGCATACATCTCTATATATATAAAAGGCTTTGTCCTGACTGACTGACTGACTGACTGACTGACAGGAATCAACATAGAGCCTAAACTATAACAGGTAGAGACTTGGAATTTTGACAGTACCTTCGTTTCATAATGTAGGTGCTCACTAAGAAAGGATTTTGCAAAATGTTGATTTTAAATGCCAAAAATTAAATGTTTTTGAGAATACTTAATCCCTTTTTACACAGAATTATGAAATCCAAATCACAAAACATATTGTTGTCAATGATATCAGATGGGTTTGGAAAAAAAAATGAAATGCAAGTTTGACAAATAAGAGAAGTAATCAATATTATTCATGTTATAAATAAATATTACAGAATGAAATCCACGAAAATAATGCAGTTACATAACTTTCTCTACCCTGCACATAGAGAAAACAAAACGAGGTATGGTAATGTGTATATTATTATATCGCAGGTTTTTGGAGAGAGAAATATGAAAGTGATATGGCTTTCTGTTTAATTTCATCCCCAAAACAGTTTTATGGTAACATGAGAGTGGGAAATAAAATTTTCCTCCTCGATATTACAATTTTATCTTACAGGAATTTCTCTACCAGGCTTGCTGTGCACTGTACAAGCGATGGGATGCAAAATTCTACATCTTCTATGAGCCATAAAAAAACTATATCAAGCGTTTTCTGAAGGAATAGTTTGAGTGTAATAAATCGTTCTTCCTATTTCAAATTATAAATACCTATATAAGGACCTAGAATTTAAAAATTGAAAATCCTTCATAAGTTAATTTCCAATTACAAAATAAAAAACCCGGGTCTTTTAAGCTAGTATATATATATATATATATATATATATATATATATATATATATATATATATATATATATGCACTGCAGGAGGCCTCTCACTTGTCTCGACGCAGCACGTTGGTACAATTCTCCCTAAAATCCTTAAGGTGCCCTCTTACTCAGAGCTACTGTGCTTGTACGCAAAGATCCCCACATTCAATATACCGTATTTTACGGACCATAAGACTCACCTTCATTTTAGAATGGAAAAGAAATTTAATGTGATTCTAAACGAAAATATACTTCATTGCATAAGCAAATTATAACCTTGTACAATGGAAATCTTAAAACCTGCGTTGTACGAACTGATTTCTCATTAAAGACTGAAAATACTTTTACACTCTCTAACTCTAAATTCAGCATACGGTAAGTGTAATGGGCCAGACTTATTTAGAGGTCATTGCGTTCATTTAAACCACCCTGTGGAAAAAACTCCTTTTCTAAATTGAAAAAATTAAAAAAAAATAAAAAAAGTGTGCATGGAACGCCACACGACAGAAGTGAAACTTGTTTTAATTTTTGTAATTTTTCAATTTTGGATTATTCGATTTTTTCAATTTTGGATTGTTGGACTTTTTAATGTTGGGTTTTTGGATTTTTTAACTTTGGATTTTGAATTTTTAAAATTCTTTATATCTTTTAATTTTGGATTTTTTAATTTTTGGATTTTTTAAATTTTGGATAAGCCTAATCATTGAGTTGATTGTTTTCTGTGCGCAGTCCATTCCGTCACACCTCACTAATTTCGTGATGATTTTTAGCGTTACACAAGCTCTCGATTCACCCCTACCGCAGCTAAAGAAGCTTCACTTCAAAAACTCAACATTCCTTTCTTTTCGCATTGTACGCCTGACTTCCAGCTACCCTCATTTTACAATTGGGACAAGTGCACTGATGTACAGTCTGTGCCAAAAATTGCAACTAACCTATCCTTACAACACCTTCTTTATGATTATGGTATTACCAGCAATATTTACCATTGTTTTAATTGTTTTAGTGTATTTCGGACCCAACTTTCAAGGCAAAAAGCGTGTCTTATGGTCACTTACAATACAGCCTTTCCGCTCTGACCTTGAATTCTGCTTTGGTTTTGTAGAATTTTATTTTTAATGTAGGCAATTTCTTTTCTCGATATTCAATTTTCATCAGCGTCATTGTCATTTGGTACCGGTACCTTAAAAACAAATCTAAAATATTTTTATTCTACCTTTTCGTCTTGAGGGTCTGCTCCGACCTTGACTTTTGGAAATTTTTATTTAGATTTTAACACTAGTCGTTTATAAGTTTTCTCTACCCGAAAATAAATTTCAAATATCGCACAAAAAGTTTCAACTTGATATCACTACGACAGAGATAAAATAGCTTATTTTACCCATTCATTCATCCCAAGGGAGCGTTCTGACCTTGTAACCCTCCAGTAAGTTGCAAAACAAACAGCACAGCCATTTCATAAAATATGGGAATTTTTCCCTCAAAGAGAGAAGTTATAAAATTATTGTAATTGGGTGGTCAAATATAAATTTAAAACCTCAAATTCTCTGAATATTAAGGACTTAGGTGTATCTGAAGTGGTTTCATGTGTAAAATCTGTAGATTTATTTATTTATTTATTGTGTTGCCTTACTTCTCTTTTGCCATTTTTAACATGAATTTAATACTCTTCAATACCAAGTAGTCAAGAGTAATCAGCTATTTCCATTTTCATTTGAGAAAATATACATCTTAAGGTACAATTTGGTATAAGATTAACTTGAAAAAATATGTGTGGTTAATTACTATGTAAAATAACAATTAAGTGACTTTTTTTCCCACCCATAACGGTGATAGGTTTGTTAAATTATTATTGATGAGTTAAATAAATGTTCTGACAACCTGGAAACAGTTTATAATTTGTATTTAATCCCTCATACCTTCATTAATAACAACTTTAAGACCGTAACAGTAATAGCAGAACAGCAAATGAACTTTTGTTTTGCATAATTAAAATCAGCTTCCAAATTATGTCCCACTCGTAATAGATTTTGAGAAATATTTTAAATATCGCAAAAATGTTTCAATTTGATATCACTACAATCATCCCGAGGGTGCGCTATGACCTTGAAACCCTCCAAGTTGCAAAACAAACTGAAATTGCAGCAGCACTGTTTTCAGAATCAAGTGAGAGTTTATCAGAAATGGACATAACCGATGACATTTTCATGGCTTCTACTTCAACTTTTTTTAAAATGAACCACCATATTCTAAGAACCTACCACACAGTTTACCACAAATGCGAGTTCCTTTAGCAACGTTGACAAGATAACGTGACAGATACGGTGTTTCAGTGCTGTGCTTCAATATGTGGGTTTAGTTACAGAACAATATTCTTCAAGCATGATTGATCGTAGCAAAATGATAAGAGAGAAAAAGAAGTAAAGGAAGGAGGTACATGGATACCAACATAAATACTGGAAGAAATGGAGGGGTATCAAGGCTTCTGGAAGTTTATTAAAAAAAAACCTTACAGTAGGACTACCGATGCGATGTTGCCAGATTTAACAGCATGGCTTGTAAGAAATAAAGAAGGCAGTGAGGTTTGCCAAGCTGTGGCTAGCGGCCAGGGCTCTAAAATTTGAGAAAACGAGAACCTGGAACTCAAGGTGGTTAATGACGACAAATCAAATTTTGCGATTATACATGACAAATCATAGAATTTATACACATTAGGTTTGTTCGCAAAGCAGATCCGTGACTGCTTGAGAATTTGTTGTACTGCGCATGTCCAGTCTGTAACTTACCCGTGATTTGCACTTTGCGAACAGTTACAAGAATTTGGAAATGATAGTTTCTACGTTTAATCGATATGATATGCAAATAAAATATGTATTTCCCTTTAACATGTTATACACGCAATATACATCGGCAATATAACCTAGGCCTATATTTTGGGAAACGTTTAATTATCTTCCATTATTCATACATATAAGTACCCTATGCTTATAAATCTGGCTCAATGTTATTGCAGGGAGAAGTCAGGCGCGTGAAAATAGGTTACTGTGCATGACTCTGATAACAATTCATGGTAGAGCCTGCAAACTTTTCTTATAGTACAGAAACTGTCCGTGAGAACTTTGCGAACAGAAGACTGAAATCAGAATCACGGATTCTCGTTTTGCGAACGCGTGTGGAGAAAGAGCGCATGCATGAACGATGTGATCCTGGTTTCTGACTGCTTTGCGAACAAACCTAATAGCAGAATACATTATGAAAGTGTGTGCACCAATGTGGTTCACTCCTGCAAGAATGGTTCCAAACACGTCTTTGAAACAATGAAGACAATATCTGTGCTGAAATGGAAGCTGTGATTGATCTTGTGATCCAGCAGAATAGTTCCTTTGGGAATCCAGAAAATATACTAATAGCGATGATCAAAACTTCATCAGAAAACTTGGTTTGTGTCGGATTTTGGTGGCAAGAGCAAGGATATCGATTGGAGTACAAAAATTTACAATTCCAATTTAAATTTCGAAATTGATTAAAACTGTTATTAAAACTTATATACAGTGGATAAAATTTTACCTTTAAAACGGTCACTACGTTTCAGCCTGACCTCCAGGCCTTCCTCAGGTGAACTTTCCATAACCGGTGGAAAGAGTTGGACCTGGGTTTTGAATTACCTGATATGTTAAATTTCGAAGCTGAAGACCACAATGAATTCATCCATTGGCAGAATTGGGAAAAAACGGAACCTCCACTTACAATGGGAATATCAGATGAAGGTTTGAAACAAATGCTGCTTGACGGCATACCTGCTGAAGAGTATGAAACTACCCATGTCATATACTTAATCAGTGGAACGATGTGTTAAAATAGTCACAGTGGCATCAGCTGCAGTTTGCGGTGCAACCAAGGGAGGTGGACTCCAGACAACTTATTCCACAATTTATCACTAAAGCTGAACATTGTCAATTGTCAAGTCAAGTCACCCGCCAAACTATGTTTAGTTGTTGAAATGTGGTTACAGTTTGAGGTCTCAAAAGCGTAAGTATTTATTTAGCAACATCTTCAGTTTCAAGGTGTAACTTTTGTGAGCTGTTGCAAGCGGGATTCAAAATTATTTCAAACTTATAAATTTAACCTTTGTTCCCTATCAAATGGATTGTTCTTCGTCTGGCCCAGAGTGCAGCCTGAGGAAGATTAAAAGGAATAGTCGAAACGTCGCGCCCAGTTGTTTTTATTAACTTTGACCTAGACATTTTAATCAGTGGAGAGTGTATATATTCATTAAATAATTTTAAAATAGATTTAATGTGCCTATGATGCATTACCTTGCCAGTTAATCTGCACCATTTGTAATGGCTATAAATTTCTTAACTCTTTTCTCAGGAGCCCTGTTAAGACGTTATTTGGGCCTGATTTCTTTGCAGCGAGAGTTGGATCTGGATCCATGTAAGTAACACATGACCAATTCCTTGAAACATTCGGGTGATTCTTCAAATACGGGAAAATTTGTGTTCCGGAGTGATATTTCAACTTTAAAAAAAAAATTAAATAAAAGTTTTATTTCTACTACTTTCATACCACAACTACCACTTTGAAATGTCACTAACTTTAAATTCTGATACTCCAAAAATAAATTTCAATCAATGAAATGTCATCCACATGCCCTGTCCCAAACCTCGGTTTCGTATATTCTAATGCATTTTTCCACAAAACAAAATGTTATTTCCTTTTCTACTTTTTTCCTGTCAATGAGTATGAATGTGTGAAGAATATTAGCCCCTAAAAAATAAAATGAAATAAAATTGTCACCCCACCTAATGAACATAAAGAATGTCCCAAGGGTTTTTGGTCATACACATGGCTGAAAAGAATGGAATTTTTTCTCCAGGAATGAGAAATTTGTATAGCCTAACTGGCAACAGTGTTAAAAAGCCAATAGGGCAGCTTGTGGTTGAATTTTAAGGTTGAATTTTGCTTGCTTACAAACAGTTTGGGATTAGCAAAGGACTTTGCATCATTTTCAAGGAAAGCGTTTTTATTCCCAGTCATTAACATGACTTCTAGAAAGTAGGCAGAAAGTGGATATTAGTTAATTTTGATTATGCACTATGATAAACCTTCCAATTCAAAGTACCTGATTAAAGTTCAGCCTACACAGGTTTAGGAATGGCTTGCTGAGACCACTTAAACTCCTTTTTTGTCATCCACATGCCTGATTTTTGTGTCATCCACATTCCTCATGAAGGGGTATGTGGATGACTCTCAAGTCATGTAGATGATAAATGTAGGGTACTATTGTGTTTGCGGTGTCTGTGACCTGTACTTAAAATCTTAAAATTGATTAAATGAATTTCTGCTTGATTCCCCCCCCCCCCCAACCATAAAAACACAGTCTAGTTAAAATTACATTGATTCTGGAGTATGCACACAAATTTGCAAATTTGGTGCAAAATCAACTGAAGCACACTGAGAAAAATATGAAATCACATAAAGAAATGCAGATTGTTGCCAAAGTTAGTCATTAATGTGGCCTTCTGCCTTCCACATGTACACGGATGTCATTCACATGGCATTAAAAAAATTAAAAAATTAAAATAAATAAAAATATAAACATTTAAGCTCTGCTGGTGTCTTATTATTATCAAGTAACCCCTGAAGTATTTTAGTAATTTTATTGAGATTTTAAAAACAAGCTAAAAAATTTGGATTTTAGACACTCCAAATTTTCCCGTATTTGAAGAATGACCCTTTTATGTTACACGAATGGCATCAGTCTAAAGCATACAGTCCAACACAAATATTGAAACTATAGTCACAACACTTTTCTTAAACTTACTTGATTACTCAATGGCAATAGACAATTCCTAAGCAAGCTAAAGGAATATTCTCCAAGTTCTGACATTAACGTAGACAGTCTAAATGTTACACCAACAACAGACATGCCATAAAAAAACTGAAAGCAAAGAAATGGTGACTATGATTATGATAGTTTGAAATTAAGGAAAGTTGTATTGAATTCAATGTTTTTGTGTTTGATAGTGAATCATGGCAATTGTAGACAATTACTTAGAATTCAGTTTGAAGTTTCTAAATATAATAATAGAATTAACAAATCCTTTTTTTACTCAGTGTTCTCCCACAAACTTTGTTCAAATTCTGCGCTAAAGAGAAGTTTTTCCAATTACAATATATTTTTGATGATATTGATAAGTCTTTTTCTAGGAAAAAATTTAGGAATGCCATTATTCAAAAAGCTATATATAACATAAGACAATAATAGAAAATTGTTGTCGTGTGTTACATAAGACAATAATAGAAAATGTATACTGTTGAACAGCGAATTTATTTGGTGGAATGTTACTTATTGAGAAATAACCATAGAAGGCGCGTTCGGAAATTTTCTCGTAAATATCCTGACTGTACCATCCGTACAAAATGGTGAGTAATAAGCCTCTACATGTAGGCCTATTTTGATAATAAATTGGTTGTGTTATTCTATTTTGTATTTTTCCTAAAGTCTTGATTTGCCGATTTGCTGGTAGTAACGGAACACGGTCCCTGCCAGTGCAAGCACAACAGTGGGGAAAGTGTGAGCAGGGGCAATGCTGTTAAAAAGTTTCTGTATGAAATGGCCTCCCTGTATATATAGTTTACCCTTATTTTTTATTACTATTATTTTTTAAATATGGTTTATTATTTGTCACTTTGACTCATGGAAGTCTAATCGCGACTGTACGTTTACATATAACAACAATGTTAATGGCAGAGTTTTACAAATCTATCCTAATATTGTATCCTACCTACATCTAGGTCTTCCACATGGTCTTTTCCCTTTGGGTCTCCCAGTCAATATTTTTTAGATATGTCTTTCCTCCCCCATGTCCAGCCCATTTCATCCTCCATGATTTAATTACCCTTACTACACCTGGTGAAGAGTACAGGTTATGAAGCTCGTCGTTACGCAGTTTTCTTCTCTATTAGGCGCAAATATTTTCCTAAGCCCCCTGTTTTCCAACACTCTCAGATTATGTAACCGGCCATGTCTCACATCCATGTAATACAACGACAGGATAATAGTCTTATAAATCTTTAGTTTTAGATTTCTGGACAAAAGACGAGAAGATAATTGTTTCTGAATTGCATAAAAACAAGCGTTTCCTGATATGAGTCTACATTCAACTTCTGCCATCTGTAATTACTGCTCCCACATATTTGAATTTTTCCCCTAAGCAGAATAATCATAAGGCTAGTTGAGTGTTTATACTCAATAATGTTTTCTCTTTGTTTTAGGCCACTCTTTGCTGTAGTGAGTGAGGACACAGTGTAAGTATAACTGCATTAACTAGGCTTTCTATTAAAATGTAAATTATTTAATTTAATTTATTTATTTAAAATGGCGGAGTATAGGCCATAAGGCCTTCTCTGCCACTCAGCCAGGGCAAAAACATGAAATGCATAATAATAATAATAATAATAATAATAATAATAATAATGATTAATAATAAATTAAAAAAGAACTGAAATACATGAATACAAGAAACGAACATTAAATACAAATAAAAAATTCAAACATAAGCACTCGAATAATATGAATATATATAAAGAAATTAAAAAAAATTAAGTTGAAATAAAAATTATGTAGTAGGCCTAGTGCTTGAAATAAAATTACTGCAATTGTATACGTTTTTAAGATTAAAATTTAATCACACATTTCACACTGACACTGACTTCTAACATTAGAAAAAAATGCAAAACAAAGGAAGTTCGTTGTTAACACTGTAGTCAGTAGTTATGAATAAAAAAAGACTAATGCATGTGATTATGGAACCACTAAATTATGATATAGCTGTTGACAGGATTTTATCGATCACCAGGAAGGCATGGAGTCAATTTAATGAAATTTTAATCCTATTTTGCGTAATTATTGATTTATGAGCACCAAATTATAATGACTTTAATGCCCTGTGGCATACACATTTTACGTCATAGAGCAAAAACTCCTAATAAAAGTTGCTTGTTTAAGTCCCCTCTATATGTAAGTGGATCCCTATGTTACACCTGAGGAAGGCTAAAAGGAAAGGCCGAAGCTTTTGTAACGGGTCTATTTCTTTACCTTAACTTTAGTACAAAGCTGTTCTGCACAGACTGTAGTGTGCAGCAAACTTTATTATAATAAATCAGCTCCTACAAAATAAATAAATAAATAAATACATTATTTAAAAATTATTAAAACTTCAATATCTAAGGAGCATTTTCAAATCTGCCACAAAGTCCATTTTAAATTAGAATGCCTGTGATGGCAGGTGATGGCGTGAAGGAAACTCGAACCTTTTCTTGGCCTTCAAACTTCAAACTAATGAACTCAAATTAAAATTAACTACGCAGTTTCATTTGTTGCTCTCAAGGCTTCAAGATCAAATATTGAAATTCTGTAATTTAATGGATATGTGAACACATGGAATTAATCTAAATTATTTCCTTTGTTCTAGGAATGCAATTGTTGGTGCATTCAAAGAAGCATTCAAAATGCCGAGGTAAGTCACACAGATTTTTCTACTACAAACAAATTACCTCCACCATCCCCATTATTACAACCACTATTGTTATTATTATTATTTTTTTCTTTCTTTCTTTCTTTCTTTGCGCATGAGCCCATGTAGGATTACGCAAAGTACTTAGAGGCGTTTCTGTGTTTTCCTTTGACTCCATCCTTTGGCTGTGAGCTTCCTTCCTCTCGTTTGTCCATGTTGTTCCAGTTTTTTTTCTTCTTCAGTCTGTCCTCTTGGTCAACTTACTACTTCTGCGCCTTAATTCTAAAGCTATCTCTTTTCAAAATATTTTCTGGGGTAATTTCTGCCAGTTTTAAGTCATTTTTTACTTCACCAATCCATTTCTTAATAATATTATTTCAATCCACATCCTTCATTGACCAAAGCCTTACTTATAAATCTGATTTGGACACTCACATGACCTACAATATCATATTTCCATTGTCTTACCTTCATTACTTATGGAGGATATGGAGGGGTGGGGGTGGTTATGCATCATATCGGAAATTTATGAAATAAAGTGGATAGGCTCATGCTGTAACAGCTACATTAATTTAAAATGCTAAAATAATTTTGTTCTTTGTTACAGGGTACCTGAAAAGGTTATAGATCTAGGGCTCTCTCGATGCATGAGGTAAGAATTGTCTTAAACATCTGCACCTACTAGCCAGGGGGAACCAAATTAGAGAGGGAAGTTTTTACTCATAAAAATTAATTATTCTCAGTACAGAATTGAAATCAAAATTAACATTTCAGCATTTTATTACAAATGTATTTCAAAATAATGAATGTCGTTACTTTAATTTAACAACCCTAAATGCTACTGAGCGAAGGTTTCTCGGGTGGTCAGCCAGGTGTGGAAGTGAATTTCGCCCGATGTTTCAAAGGCCCACGCTGCCTCATTTTCAAGGGCATTGAAGTGTCGAGTCGTCATCCTGCGAGACCCTTAAAAACGTCGGGAGAAATTCACTTCCACACCTTCATTCAGATTCTCCACCAGGAAAACCTAAATGCTACTGCTTATGAGGTTAAAATAACTTAACAGCAACAGGGAAGCATAGCAGAGAGTGGCACTCTATACTGTGTTCTCTAATTCATACAGCGTTCCAGAGACAGTAGGGGAAATTAACGCTGCGAATTACAACCTGTTCCTGAAACGTCGGATCCATCACCAGCAATGAAGGTCCTCCACCTATTCTCAAGAGGTAAGACAAAAATCCTCATGTTCACAACTTTTACATTTTTATTTTAGCAGGGTGTATGTTGCAGTTGTTGTGTGTGAGCATCGCTTTTCCTGCGGATTGAATTTCTTTTTGATTGGAGATGCAGGGTGTTTCCATTCCACGCTTTGGGTCCACATTTGATCTCCAGTAACTATTTGTTTCAAAAAGCTTCACCTTCGTTAGCATGGCAAGAATTGTGCTTGTGCTGTTTTGGGACCCACTTTGCACAGATTTTATGAAAGCCAAGCTTGTTATGAATAATTTCAGATGCAGAACCATGGCATTTGTATTTTGCAATTAGGCATCAATTTCGTGAAAATTGCTCAGTGCATGTAGATTTGTGTAGGGAACAAATATGCTTAAAAGGCCGCGTCATATGGGTTTTGTATTTTGTAATTCGAAATTAACTTAACACTTATGGAGGACTTTGATTTTCAAACTCTGTGTCCTTATATAGGTTTTTAGAATTTCAAATGAGCAAAAACGACTTATTACACTCAAACTATTTCCTCAGAAAATGCATGATATAGCTTTGCATGGCTCATAGAGGATGTAGAATTTTGCACCCCATTTCCGGTAACATAAAACTGTATTGTCTTTATGTAATATTTTATTTGTCACTCTCATGTTACCATACAACCGTTCCGGGGTGAAAACAAAAAAAGTCCCGTATCATGCAATTCCAAAGTTACCTGTGAACACTGCCACCAATACACTGTTGTCATGAGAACTGGTATTTTGTCTCCTTGAAAACATTTGATTTCTGGCACTTAAAAACAAAATTTTACAAAATCCTTTCATAGTGTGCTCTTGCATTATGAAACGAAGGTACTGTCAAAATTCCAAGTCTCTCTCTACCTATTATAGTTTAGGCTCTATGTTGATTCTCAGGATTCATGACATATATAGGCCTACTTATCTGCGACTTGTGACATGCGAGATGTTTGCAATTTGGAGGGCTGCTAAACAGCTGACAAGAGCTCTAATACAAGTAATATAAAGTAATACAGCACAGCTCTCCCACTTCTCCGCTCTGAGTGAACTGTCACAAGTCGCAGGTTGTTTAAATCAGACTGTGGGATGTATACATTTTTCATACATTAATATTTGAATTTTCGGTGAAATCCATTGAACTGGACCTATTCTTAAATTCAATTTTGAAAATTCAAAGAGAACCTTATGTCATTCCAAAATATGATTCTTGTGAACAGTTCTTTAAAAATTTAGCTTTTTGTGCTCCAATCATGTCATATGATGTAGGCTATGTTTCTACTGCTATTTTTAAGTGCTATCATATGGGAAAATATTATAACCTTTCAGGGCTGGTATTTTAATACAAAAAACAAAAGAATGTTAATTTTGCCAGTTAATTAATGGTTAATATTTCGCTCCCCTAACATTCATCACATCACAAAACACATACAACATTCTAAATTAGGGTATGGCAGAAGTATTTATTGATTCAGTCATTTTGGATTTTAGTGTCATGAAGTATAACATTTCTTTTCTCTGGGTGGTATACACAATTTGAAAAATACATCAGATAATTTTGTGGGTGTGCAGCCAAAGAGAGTTAAGTCCACCATCCTAAAAAATTTAGATGTGTCCATAGAGTTATAGATAAAAATGTTCTCTTCATTTGTGTTAAGTCCAGTAAGTCATATTCATAATTGTACGGTAGTTATGGATGTGTGCCTCATGGGTTTATCCATCTCTAAAGCTATGTTGGGCTGGTATAAATCTCCATAGCAAGAAAGTGAACTTAAGTCTCTTTGCCTGCGCACCCCGGATTTGTAAAGTTTTTTATCTAAGACTCTCAGCTTTGTATTATAATATCCATCTTAGGAGACGGATTTCAATTTAGATTTAAAAAGTTAATGAATATCCCAAAACACATTGAGTCAATAGAATGAAATGTTAAACTTCAATTTCTGTTTACATTTTAATTCGGTGTACAAAACACTTTGGTCTTCCCTTAACGGGACCAGGATATTGCTTACGTCGCTATTCCTGCACGAATGAGCTCCCTGATGAGACAACCTTATTCTGTCTCAGGGAAGTAATCCGGGACATTTAAACAAAACATGATTGGTTAATATCACTAGCAGGGTATGGCTTAGTAACTTAGAATCAGCTTGAACTATGGGGGAATTCCTTCTGATTGGCTGGAGCCAACCATGACATCCTTTAATTAAATACTTGTTACTTCTAATCAGATAGGCCTACATGAAACAGTAATAGGAACAAGCAACATTAAATTAGGTATTTAGGTAGGCCTATTAGTAATAACAGAAAGTTCATAAAAAGCCCACCAGGTGTGCAAAAGAATGATTTGGCAGTTGACAGAGTGTTTGAAAATGGGGAGAAGGCTCCTTGAAATGTGTCATACCAAAATATGGTAAGTGAAGCAAAAAGTGTGTTTATGTCAACTCGTATAGTAAATTAAATTTATGAGGCCTATTAGTGTTTTACTTACTGATAGGGACTATTTCTTAAATTTAATTGCTCTGTATTATATTAAATTCAATATACTTGACTACAAATTATCCCATTGATAATAATTTTATATAAGAATAATTGTTCACTACCACTGCCTTCTTTATTTCTTACAAGCCATGCTGTTAGATCTAGCAACATCGCATTGGTAGTCCTATCAGCTATCAACATGCCGTAAATAAAGCAATGAACTCCATCAGAATCAGCGCATATTTCAGCTTAAAGTAATCCCAGTCATCGCCTATGGTTTAGAGAACATCTGGACACACCTGAAGAGCAACTGGAGAGTATAGAGAAGGTAAAAACCGTGTAGATAATGAGAGATTTATACACACCGTCACCTCTAATTGAGTACACAAGAGAACAGTTTTTCATAAAAGATTTTTGTGTTTATCAGCTATTACGACAGAACACCAAGCTATTACCATCTACAAACGAATACAAGGGAGAGGCACGGTATGATATTAGTGTCCTTCAGGAAGAATTGGCTGCTATTAAAGAAGAATTGAAGAGAAATAGAGTCACTTTTACTGGTATGAACTTATATCAAGCTGCTCACAGTAGGCCTAATTCATCTCCATGTGGCGGACGCCAAATCGTAGTAGGCCTACAGTATAATGCAATCTCCTATCCTCCCAATATTACTACTAGGTAATCGATTCAGCGTTTTCCTACAGTTTGGTGAAGGTAATGAACGGGATTCAAACCTTAACCTTAAAAGTGCTGGCGAATCAACACAGTTCACCACCGGAGCCAAGGATGAACGAATGAACGACTTTTAGACAGCAAATAACGGAAAGCTGACTGTTCCCAAGGAATTAGGCAAAGTTATTCTTTTCAGTGGCAGCCATGGGCGTAGTCTTCCACAAAGTGCATATGACAAGAAGAGAGATATCAGTGTTCTAGGTTAACTATATTAAACCTGAGACAACTTGCTCAGTGGTAGTACAAAATGACCCAGAGAAGTGTAGCAGCTTAATAAAAGATGACTCTGTTGTGGGTCAAATAACAGAGCTCTTAGGCCTGACAGGATAAGTGAGGTTATTACCAATAAATAAGAAAAAAACGCGACATCATATCGTACAATGAGGAGACACTGAATACTACGAATTCCTTCAGATATGTGGAGTCACTGCGCGTTACGTTATTATGCACATCACAAGTATAGGCTATGTAATATAGGCCTACTGATTTGGCCTAAATAAAGTCAGTATTTGTGATGAAGAAACTTATCTGCAATAAAAACGTATTCAAATGCATCCCACAGACCACCACAGATAGGACTACCTCCTGTGTTGCCAGATTTCAAGCATCATGGCTTGTAAGATATAGAAGGCAGTGTCACTACCCATTAGAGTTGAGTTACAAAATTAAATTTAATGAATAAAGGATATATCGAAGGAAACTACTAAGATTTTTCTATATCATTACATAACAGTGACCATATAATTTAAGTAACTATAAAACATGTTCACCTTTAATATATTGGGTATTATGAAAAATAAATCCCAACTGCTCAACTATTATTTTAATAATGTGGTTTTGAAAATTTAGAAATACTCCAGCTTCCTAATGACATGTTATATGCACCTGCTGAGTTCAAGGGTTTGAATTTATTTTATTCTGCATGGGAAATGCATTTACAACATCTGAATAATTGCAAAATGCTTATTAAATCAAACAACTCTATTATACACAGTACAAGACAACTTTCCCAGGAAATCTCGTCTAGTCTTGCAGAATTAAACATCACAGAGTGTGATAAGCTGTATGATAGACATGGACAAATCGTCACACGAAAGGTTAATATTTGGTACGGTCGGGAGTGTCGGCGACAATACACAAAGATAATGTAAGATTTGAGGCTTTCCTGGCGAATCTTATGTAGAAAATCTTCTCGGGTTTGCAGCCAGGTGAGAAGTTTCTTGTGGTCCAACGTTTCCGAGGCTGACGCTGCCTCCATCCTCAGGGAATCTGAAGTGTCGAGTTTTGACATGTAAGGGATATATATACCAACCCGTGTTGGGCGGAGTCGATCAATCAGGGAGCAGCTGTTCTGTTTTCGGTCCTTTTCTCGGCCAAAATGTTCCTTTTGCCTTTCAGGTCCTGAATGCATTTGTTCCAGGCCTGGTTGACAGTGAAACCTTCATCCCTGTTGAACAGAACAGCTGCTCCCTGATTGGTCGACTCCGCCCAACACGGGTTGGTATATAGCCTATATCCCCTACATATTAAAACTCGACACTTCAGATTCCCTGAGGATGGAAGCAGCGTCAGCCTCGGAAACGTTGGACCACAACAAACTTCTCACCTGGCTGCAAACCCGAGAAGATTTTCTACAAGGTTTAAGAATGTTAAAATGCAACCTTAAAACTGATGTGGATTCATATCACAACTTGATGCTTGTGTTGTGATGTCTCACTTGAGTGTTCCATGCCTTATTGTACACAATCCCAGTTATCCAACATGATCTGTGGTCATCATTTGTTTTCTCTGTTCGTAGGTTGGACTCTCTGCTCATAGTCAATGGTTCCAGCAGCAGAAGAAGAAGTTGTGGTTCTCAATGGTGCCTGGAGGCAGATGAACTTAGAGCGAGAGTCCAGTCAAATGTAAAAGTAAGCGCAGACATTAATCGGGAGTGGAGGGACATTATTATTATTATTATTATTATTATTATTGTTCTTCTGTGAGTTCTTCTGTTGCATCGGCGTTTTTTGCAAGATGCAGCATTATATTGGTACATTGAGAAATGCTCTGACTATGGATGTTGTGCCTAGAATTACTGATTTTTGCATTAATTTAAGCTCTTTTTTCCCCATCCTTAGTTTTTTTAGTCCTGTCATTGTCCATTTAGGTACAATTCCATTTATAGACATTATTAACGGAATTGTTGTTACCTCATCTTGTCTCCACAATTCCTTAATTTCTACACACAGTGACGTATATTTATCTATTTTCTCATTGAAATATCTTTCCAAATATCTGACTATTAGGTATACCAATCTCCACCAAATATGTTTTCTTTTCCTTTTCTATTAAAATAATGTCTGGCCTGTCTGTTATCACTGATCTGCCCCAATAGAGCTTGTAGGCTCTGTTCTCCATGAATGGATCTGGTTTATACTCATAGTATGGTTTTATCCACATTTAAGAGCTAACGCTTGATGCACTATACCAGCCACCTGATTGTGGTGCTTAAGATATTCATTCGAAACAAGGCTTCCATGATATGTTGTCTTGTTTCAGAGGCATTCCGACATCTTCTGCAGATATCATCCTGGGAGTCTGCCTTGATTATGTATTTTAAGTAATTTTTGGTTGCTACAACCTGGTCCTGTATCGCTACCATGAAGCCTTCTGTCTCTGAAAATATATCTCCATCTTAAAGCCAGGTGTTTGATGCTTCCGGATCAACATGTGGTCTGTGAAGGTCATATGCATGTCTTCTATGCAGCTCTTTCTGAGCCCATGTACTATATATATTTGAGATTCTAACATCTTCTGTTTCAATGTCCTCCGTTCCCACATGCTGTAGGTTAAGAGGCGTGTAGTTGTTATCAGCCTGCACTATAATCTGGTGAAGCTGTGTACTTTGTTGTACAAAATATCGTTGAAGATTTATAATTTGCCGCTTACAGCAATATTTGACATCAACTAGACCCCTCTCTATTGCTGACTTAGGGTGGAGGACTCTGTGCTTGGTCATCAACACTCTAGTTGCTCTTAATACTTTTTCCAATTCAGTGTCCGGCCCTTTAATTATTCCAAATATATATGTCAAAACCGGGGTAGCAAATGTGTTAATTGCCTTGAACGTGTTTTTACCATTCAACAGGCCTTAAGGATCATAGTTACCCTGTTCAGGTATATTTCTCTTGTCTTTTTCCGGATTTCGCTATGGTCAATTCTCTTAGATTGCATCACTCCAAGATATTTATATCGATCTCATTCTGTCATGGCCGAGAATGTGTCTTTTGTGTCTGTTCTAAATGTGTGGGATATAACTTTTCCTTTCTCTATGGAATCATTCATCAACTAAACCATTAATAATTAATGAAACAGCTGAAATTCCGGCGTTAGAGTACATTCCATGATTAGAAAGCGCAACCTGGGAAAACGATCTCAGATTCGATTATGCAGTTTGAAAGCTAACTGTGAACACTGATAATACGTATTGTTTCTCAACTGTTTGTATATAATTTTTCAAGGGAAAGAGTGGTTTGTTTGGATTTTTATTGTCCTCGATACTTCCAGGGTTAAACTATCAATATATTATAGCTGGTGCCCGTGGCCTTTCCCACCATTATTAATTTACTTCAGGATTTTTTAAGAAATTTACACTGGCAGTTTATTAAAAATGTTTGTGGTTCAGAGCTATGAAAATTGTAAGTAAAAATAAAATTAGAATATTTGTTCATTGCATTCATTTCACTTAGGCCTTATATAATAAAGAAATGGTTTTCCTAATTTTGTACTATTCGTGAAAGTTTAGACTGCGAGAGACGAACATCGCCGAGTACACCCGATGTCTCACGAAGTGAGGGAGCAAGCATGTTATATAGGGCTGTAGAATTGTATAAGTGTAGATTTTGTTGAGTCATGGATACTGCCCTGGAAGGCCTACAGTAGTGGTCTGTGCTTACAGATACATTAACATCAGGTGGAGTGAGGGTGAATACGAAGCTCTGGAAGATGAAGACGAGGAAGAGCTGGAACCTGTTGTAGTTTGTGCTCATGAATTTCCTCGCTAAGCTGCAGGTCATTAACCCAGAGAGTGTAGTGAATATAGCTACTGTAGAACAAATTGATTGACTTTCCAGGTAAGATTCCGCATTACAGTTCAACTTTTTAAAATTAGATGTAAGGATCCTTAAACTCCACAGACAACGGTAACAGGACATGAGGGAGTGTTTGTTAACAAAGTTTCTGACAAATTAGCAAGCAGGGCCTAAATCACTACAGAAAGCCAGATATGACAGTAAGATACATCAACATCATGAGATGATTGAGGGTTCTGTTGTTACAAAGCAGGATATGGGTTAAAGAGGCATCTACTGGAGTAAGACACACTTTTGTAAATTTACCGCTTCATCAGCACAAAACTTTCAATTACCTAGTTCTTCAACATAGTCCCCTTGCTCCTCAATGCACTTGGTCCGTCGTTACAGAAGCTTCCTGATGCCCTAAGAAAAAAAGTTTTTCAGCTGAGTAGCAAGTCTTGTATGCACCGCTTCATTCAGTTCTTGGCCCCTTAAGGCACCTTTAAGTGAGCCAAAAAGATGGAAATCTGACGGGGCAAGATCAGGACTGTATGCAGGTTGCTCTAACACCTTAAAACCCAATTTCGCAATTGTTTGAGCATTATCATGCAACAATAGGCCCCAATGTTTGAATCAAATTGCAAACTTCAGCTCTTTGCTCAACATCTCACTGTAACGTGCACTGTTTATTGTTGAGCCTTAATGATACCAGAAGCAATACAGGGTCAGTCAGAAAGAGTTATCATTTTAAAATTTTCACTCTTCTTTACAGCATTCTCCTAAAGCGTTATTTGTTGTGTAGACCTACTGTATTTTATAGTATTCTAGTAAGCATGGAGTGTTAGGGAAAAAAATACAATTGACTGCACTGCTATCTATCAACAGTCAACATCTGTCATAATTCTTTCTTGCATAATAATGACTGTTTATAAATATCTATTAAAACTGATAAAATATATCCCTCCCTTCAAAATTGTTTAATTCATAAATACATTAAAAATATTATTGAAGGTGAAATAATTAAATGTACCACCACTTACTGGCTGATACAGCCAAGATCCATAATGTATGTGAGGCACTGAAGTCACTCGATGTACTAGACAGTCGACAACATAGCGGTACAGTCTGCTGCGATATTCTGTTGCATAAGTTTGTAGCACCGCAGTAGCACTAGGAAGATATATGAATCGTTCCAGAAACTAGCCAACATGCCATGAAAGGTCTAAGTTTGAGCAAGATGAAGGGGAAAAATGTGTTTTTTTTTTTTTTTTTTTACTTTTTCCAGCTCTTTTCCAATGTTAGTGAATTACTATGACAAGAATTAATTAAGTTATCAGTGTTCTGTAGATTGTCTGTATCTTCATCTCTTGAAAAATTTCTTCCTATTTGTAAAATGTGCTAGGTTACTTTATTGTTGAGCCCTTCTCCAAGTAATGTGTGCCCTAGAAAAGTGTGAGCATCACTTTTCCTGTGGAGGCTTGAATCTAGAATTGTATTTAACTGAAGATGCAAGGGAGTTGACTTTCAGGCTCAAAGTGATAGATGCACATTTCGTTTCCAGTGACTTCACCTTCGTTAGCATGGCAATCCAGTAAGCATTGCAGATGGACACATATCATACTTGTACTGTTTTGGGGCCCACCTTACATAAACTTTTATTAATAATGTCGTATGTAGAACCATGGCTAATTTGTCTGAGACATCAATCCTTCCTGTGACTTTGCCATCTGGCTTAGAATATATAGTATATTTTATTCGTCAGTGGGGGTTAAGTCATAACCAGGGCTAGGATTTATATGTAATTACATATTTCTTAATTTCACATATAGACACATTTTTTTCACTTATCTCCATCTATTATGTTGTCCTCTATTCAAATTAAACAAATTTACTTTACATATTTTTCCATATTTCTGACAATAGTACATATTTATATGTAAAATAAATATTTGTCCATATTTAGTGATTTTAATGCAATATTCGTACATATTTCATTCTTAAGAGTAAAACTATATAAAATTTTCGTTTTCAGTGACAGAAAATATGGCAGCACAGGATAAGTTTACAGTTATGTACAGAAATTAATGTGTGAAAAATGATTTGTGTTACATTGAATCAAATTTTTGTAATATAACAAAAATAATTCAGAAACTACAAAATAATAATCTGACATTACATGGAAATATTGACATTGTGAAAAACATGATTCATGAACTCAAATGTTATAAGTGGACATTTAGCCAATCTTATCAAATGTAAAGTGAACAATGTGTTTTCAAGAAATCCAAGCTTTGAAGAAATGTGTAAAATCAGTGCAATCTTAAGTAGCTCGTAAAATGTAAAACTAGAATCAGTGAATTTTAAACACGCACCAATCACTTCATGTGCAGTAGAACGAAGCTTCAGCCAATACAAATAACTTTTGAAAATTTAAAACAACATTTTGTGGCATACTGTTATGGTAGCAGAAATAATCAATGAATAAATACAAATAAAGTAAGTGATATGAAAACAAAATTGAATAATTTAATTTATGAATCCAGTATTTGTAATGCATTCTTATAGGTTCTAAAAGTAACAAAATGTAGTGTCTAGTGGTTAAATTTGTTTTGATGTCCATATTTTACCAAATATATTTGCATATATATATGTACATGTTTTGACATTTTTTAGTACATATATATGTACATATTTTGACATTTTTTAGTACATATAAATCCTAGCCGTGGTCATAACTACTGAGTTTAATACTGTCTCTAATAATTATATAATAAGACTCAGAACTCATACTTATTGTCAATTTCTTTGCTTATAAAATTCTGGAATAAGCATAACAAAAACAATTTGCATGTTTTGTTTGTAATTGCTTATGTAACAGCGTTAAGTAATTAAGTTTCTTTGTGGTCCTGGGTTAATTGCCAGGGCACCACAGTAAAATGCTCCCATATTGTGTGGGAAGTCTTTAATGGATTTCAGCTCCTGGTACATCTTCAGACAACAAACATGGATCACTGCACGCTGTTTTACTTTGGTGCAAATTCTGCATAAGCCAAAATCAGGTGACTGCCATTTAACTCTAGGCCTGCCTTGTTTTCCTGATTATTATTATTCTTATTATTATTATTATTATTATTATTATTGTTAATGCCATTATTTTTTCATTATTTTATTTATTTTTTAATTTTATTCATGATGATGATGTGATAATAATAAAGCTAGCTCCAGGACAGTACATATGATTGACTTCACTTTGACTGCTTTGCATTTTGTTTAGGTTTAATAAGTAATTCACTAAGCTACTTAATTAAAATTAAAGCATTTTAAAGGATGTTTCTTGTCAGTGAACAATCTTAACAAAACAAGTGATAACTGCTAGAGACTTTGGTCAATTCTAAACTGAAATTATATTAAATACCTCAACACAAAACAATAAAAATAGAATTAATTAAATGCTATATAAATTTTGAGTATGCAATATGAAATTAGTTCAAGAGTAAAATATATTTACTTTAAACTAAACTTGAATTGTCTGTGCATTTATTCAATCCTCGTGTAAAACTGTATTAAACATTAATATGTGCACACCGTTTATTGTGATCACTTCGGGACGCAGCTAATCTGATAATATTAACCGATTGATAACAGTAGCCGAAGGAATTAAATTAAGATTATTTATTCATATATAAGATAATACACTACAAAAACAGAATTAAGAGCTATTTATTCATAAGGTAATATGTAGCTTTGAATCATTGAACCACTCATAATACAGTTAATAGACTGCAAGCAGCTATTTTTTTAACCAGTAACAAAGTCTTTTATTTTTTCTTACTTTCCTTTAGGAGTCCATTAACCAATACTCCATACTCAGTTACAAGTTACGAGTGTTTTTGGAAGTCTACACCGATCTGTGGTGAACACTGTGTAGCTAAACATTTAAAGACTGTTCAAGTCTTTTCGTTTTACACTAGCCATCACTGCATGTCAATACTGTTATCTTCATAAATCAAAAGCTGCAGCTTAACTGTGGGGTGAAACATGTTTATTGCTTAAAAGAGAAAATTAAGGAATGCCACCCCCTCAAACTGGTCATCCTGTGAGCTGGGAACATTTACCCCTACTTCCAATTTACACAAAACAGTTGAGTTAGAAACAAAATCCTTAAAAACAAAATTTCGAATGGCTTAAAGTAGGCCTACTTAGAAATGAAGCCGCAAATAGGAAAAATATGATAAACCGAATCTTTGATTACAATAAACATAATTTTTTTCAATGTATCAGTATTAATTCGTACGGGAATTCATAAAAGTGATAACATTATCCGTGATAACATTAAGCGGCATTCACTGTAGTGTTTTGTAATACACAAGAAGGTGCCTGTGGCTTCACCCACGATAATTAATTGAAAAATTATAAACTAAGAGTATAATAATTATTAAAGCATTACATTTATTAACACTTGCACACGAATTATTCATAAACTAAACCATTAATAATTAATGAAACAGCTGAAATTCCGGCTTTAGAGTACATTCCACGATTAGAAAGCGCAACCTGGGAAAACGATCTCAGATTCGATTATGCAGTTTCAAAGCTAAATGTGAAGTCCGTCGCCGTGGGTGAGTCGGTAGCGCGCCTGCCTTCCACTCCGGCGGCCCGGGATCGATCCCCAGTAGTGAAAAATCCCTTTCCCGGGTTCAGGACTGGGTGTTTGTCAGTAGGTTAAGATAATGCACATTGTGCGCGATTCCTTAATTAATAAAAAAAGCTAAATGTGAACACTGATAATACGTATTGTTTCTCAACTGTTTGTATACAATTTTTCAAGGGAAGGAGTGGTTTGTTTGGATTTTTATTGTCCTCGATACTTCCAGGGTTAAACTATCAATATATTATAGCTGGTGCCCGTGGCCTTTCCCACCATTATTAATTTCCTTCAGGATTTTTTAAGAAATTTACACTGGCAGTTTATTAAAAATGTTTGTGGTTCAGAGCTATGAAAGTTGTAAGTAAAAATAAAATTAGAATATTTATTCATTGCGTTCATTTCACTTAGGCCTTATATAATAAAGAAATGGTTTTCCTAATTTTGTACTCTTCGTGAAAGTTTAGACTGCAAGAGACGAGCATCGCCGACTATACCCAATGTCTCACGAAGTGAGGGAGCGAGTGAGCACGCTATTTAGGGCCATTGCATTGTATAAGAGTAGATTTTGTTGAGTCATGGATACTGCCCCGGAAGGACTACATTAGTGGTCTGTGCTTACAGGTACATTAACATCGGGTGGAGAGAGGGTGAATACGAAGCTCTGGAAGATGAAGATAAGGAAGAGCTGGAACCTGTTATAGTTTGTGATGGCAATCAGCTCATGAATTTCCTTGCTAAGCTGCAGGTCATTAACCCAGAGAGTGTAGTGAATATTGCTACAGTAGAACAAATTGATTCACTTTGCTGGTAAGATTCCGCATTACAGTTCAACTTTTTAAAATTAGATGTAAGGATCCTTAAACTCCACAGACAACGGTAACAGGACATGAGGGAGTGTTTGTTAACAAAGTTTCTGACAAATTAGCAAGCAGGGCCTAAATCACTACAGAAAGCCAGATATGACAGTAAGATACATCAACATCATGAGATGATTGAGGGTTCTGTTGTTACAAAGCAGGATACGGGTTAAAGAGGCATCTACTGGAGTAAGACACACTTTTGTAAATTTACAACTTCATCAGCACAAAACTTTCAATTACCTAGTTTTTCAACATAGTCCCCTTGCTCCTCAATGCACTTGGTCCATCGTTACACAAGCTTCCTGATGCCCTCAGAAAAAAAGTTTTCAGCTGAGTAGCAAGCCTTGTATGCACCGCTTCATTCAGTTCTTGGCCCCTTAAGGCACCTTGAGAGGAGCGAAGGCTTTGCATTGCAAACTCTGCGAGGATACCTGGTTTTAGAGAGGTGCGTAACAGACACAAGCGGGTTATGAGTGAAATGAACTCCGGCTTAGCTTAGTTGGTAGAGCATTGGTGCGAATAGCCAAAGGTCCTGGGTTCAAGTCCCAGTGTCAGGGGAATTTTTCTCTTACAATATTATCTAAAAATGGCTGATTGCAAGCAGGCGTAGTCGACTGTTTCTGCTGTCACCTTGCAGCTGTGCTAAGAGTAAACATTAACTATGATTCAGCAGCTTCATTTTTAAATACTGTCCTTTTCCCCATTCTCCACTGTAAAATGATCAAAAGGAAATGCTTAATACTTTCATACAATCAAGTGGCATAATTTATACCCGAGGGGCCCAAACTTTGCAGATCTCTTATTCCTCACACTTCCTGTACTGTTAAAATATCTTTTTTAAAGTTCAAATTAATTAAGAGCTAGTTAAGAAGTACTTGAGTTACATCAGTAATTGCATTAATTGCCTCTAAAGACTTGATAGACATTCCTGTTTGAAAAGAAAAATCTGTCATTTAGTTATAGTTTTGAGAGCTGTGGATTCTATGAGCGTATGATAAGGTGTGATAGGTCTATAGACTAACTTATATACAGTTTAAATTCACTGGTTGGCAAGGTAACAAATAAACACCAGAACTTCTTAAAACAACAGGAACATGTATGAAATAAGAATGTTTTCTGTCTGCATTAATAAATTAATTAGGGCCCAGCTGCTAAAAGTTACACCACTGAAAACTGTAACATACATGGTTTATCTAAATCGTTGTGTAACTAATTTGCTTAAAGGAAGAGTAAACTAAAAAAATACCATTTTTTGATTTTAATCTTATCGCATGGAGCTTTGAATTATGAAACGAATGGTGATCTCATGAACTTCAAGCGCCTAATGTTATGCTTTCTACGGGTGAAGTAAAAATCTCCTATGACGTCACGCGCGACAACTCATTGACGGGACGACAGCTGCTGTTATGCTAGCACGTGGTGTTTCTACATAGACCACAAAGTCTCCTTTGGTTTGTTGTTGATAGAGATGTCTGCAATGTTACCTTATAAGGACGAACCTCGGTGTTCACAAATTAATATCACATGAAAAGAAAATGACAAGGAGTTATTGAAAGAATAAACCATTGTTTGAACAGATACTTACTAAAAAACCGTAACAATAGACAGAATGCTGTGAACTGTCTTTCACCGGGTGGGACTGAGCCAAGCATTCATCAAGCATGACGTCACGCGCCCCTTGAATTACAATAAACATATTCATTTTGTGATTAAATGCGAACGTGTAAAACATTTCTAATAATGAATATGATTTCTTAAAAACATTTTCTTTCAATCCATATGAAGAAACTGATACTGAATTTTTAGTTTACTTTTCCTTTAAATTTGAGATGCCTAAGAATGAAAGCAAGCAAGCCTTTCATCTGCAGTATGCAAGTTCTGTACCGGTATCTAAAGTTGAATTTTGTTTTACTTTTATGTTAGCAGGGGGTGCTTTGATAAGAGAAGAACTTTGACCATGTGATTGCTCCTGGGGCGTGCGTGGATTAGGCCTACTGGGGATGCCCAGTGGGGATACCACGTTAAAAAAAACGCTGCGGACCAACTACCACCCTACAACGGCTCTGGTGCAGTGGAAACGTTGGAGACCCCTGCTGTAAAAATGCTTCAGAATCTGGAAAGCGCATGCAATCTAATCTCTCTATTCTATTTAGTAGTATAATAAAGAATACATGACATGGTCAAGACTTGCATATCTCGTGGCAAAGGAAACCTTCCTCGTAGAAGAACTCAGGACAAGCGTACCTCTACCCAACACCTGGTAGCACTGACAGGGAAAAGAGAAGAAGTACAACCAGATTTCTATGGCACAGGAGCCATGATAGACAGATCATGGTCAAAGACAAACTTCAAAATAAGACACCTCAGTCCCCAGATTTCATCACCTAATGTGCAAAAACACACGCTTCCAAGAACCCAATATCGACTGTGAATGTTTACTATGTGAAAAACCACATCGAACTCTGTACAAAAAGAACAAAGAGATTATCTGAATATGCAAACATGTAAACTATCTTCCAAGTATTTATTTATTAAAAAGTAATAAAGCCTACCAAATTAATTGGACCTGCAGGATTTCTCTGGATACCAGAAAACTAGTGATAGACAGAATCGAATGATCATTCAAATGAAAAAGTTATTGGATGAAAGCAAGGACGTGAAAACTCGAGTCACTATGGCAACATGGTAGCTGTGATATGAATGCACAGTTACTTGAGAACTTGTGCTCACTTCACGCTTCTCAGAGCATTAAATCGTTTGAATGATCATCCAAATACTTTCAAAATCTAATCATTCCAATTTTTTCACTTGACAAGAAACCTGCAATACAATATATTGCAATTCACAATAAATACCCTAAGCTCCAATTAAAATACTCTCAGATTGGTTGTGTCTTGATACTAAATGTCAAACGGCTGTATTTGTACGATAACTAGAGACAGGCAAAATATGAAATTTCGTATTCTAAAAAAGGGCTGATAGCACTCTGGAAAGGAGGAAGTTGACAAATCACGAAGTGTAGATGGCGATGCATGCAAGAAAAAGTTTTTATTTTGATATGTTTTAGTAAAGTGTTCATATTATGTGAAAATCTTCATATTGCATTACATTTTGTAACATTTACAAAATTTCCCTCCGTTAACACTCCCATTAGCATTTGGTAATACATATTCTATGGATGCAGTTTTCAGGAATCACGTCTGAAATCCACAAACCACACATTTCACTCATCCCAACACTTTCTAACTAAGATTTTCAAATTTTCCCTCCTTTAATTCTTCTAGTAGCAATGAACAGGGTTTTAAAGCTGCTTGTATCATATTGATAGCTGGATACAATAATATAATTAGCCTAACTTACAAATTACCAACTAGCTTATGATTTGTTGTCTTCTCTCATTGTAAAATGTAAATAGAGTAATTATCTCTTTGTGTGTTTACCTAAATCCAATATCAAGTACACAAAATAACGCTTTAGTGGACGAATCTAGTATAGTGGCCAAGGCGAAAGCTGAGGCTGAAATACTGGCTGAGTCCGCTGAAGTTTTTGCATACATGGTGCATACAATATTTTTTAATATAAGCTCTCTAAGTGTATGAAATAAAACAAAAATACCGTATAATTAATTATAATGAAAGGTAGTCATCCATTTGTTAAAGTTATATTCTCTTGGCCGTCTGAATTATAGAACAATGACCGTATGTACCAATACCAAATGTGGTATAGATGCATATTATATGAGTCCCTTGTTTGTAAACAATATTGCATACCAAGTTGTATTTATGAAAAGCTTGTGAAAATATAAATGATAATCCAGACGAAATTTCAATCAAAGCCAAAAACATTGAATTGAAGCTGGTGCCAGCAACATCACAGCAGCAATAGATTATAAGAAGCAATATATTACGATTAAATGTTGGTGCATCCGCCATGGTAAGTAATGATTCTCTTGTTAACAAAGATGTTAAAAGTTGTTGGCTTATATTTGTTGTTATTTGTTGTTATTTGTTGTTATATGATGAAATAGGCTACCCTGGTAAAGTTTCTGATTATCATGAAGAAACATGTTGGCTTAAATCCATGTTAAAGTTGGTGTGATTGGTCAATGCCATCTGGGTTTCGTTTATAGATTAATTAATAATCGCGGGCGAAGTCGCGGGCACCTGCTAGTAATTAATAAAAAATGAAATCCACGAAAATGAAGCACATTGTGATGCAGTCACATAACTCTCTCTACGCTCGACATGGAAAATATAATTTTCTCACTTCACATTTTGATGTAGAATAAGCGGTCATATTGTAGGGACAGCTTAAGGGTTTGCCATTGAGCATACTATATCAGAAGTCGGTAAAAAAAATCCTATCCACTGATACGTTACTCTTTGTATAGGGATGTTTATCATAGGCCCTAAACATCTAAAAGATGACAAAATAGGATGGAACATTTTCAGTCCTATGCCCGCAGTATATTATGTCCCAGGTTTTGGGGGAGGAAAGTATGAAAGTGATATTGAATCTTTTTTTAATTTCAGCTCCGAAACGGTTGTATGGTAACATGAGAGTGAGAAATTTTTCATAAAGGCAATACAATCTTATGTAATCGGAACTTATGTTTCTTCTTATTTCAACCCCTCCCAGGCATGGTGTGTAGAAGCAACGGAATGCAACATTCGACATCCTCTGTGAGCCATAAGAAGCTACATCTAGCGTTTTCTGAGGGAATAGCTTGAGTGTGATAAGTCGTTCTTCCTCATTTCAAGGTCTACGTAATATTACACAAGGCCCTAGAGTTTGAAAATCGAAAGTCCCTTACAAGTTAATTTCAAATTACAAAGAAAAAAACCCAGGCGACGTTCGAAGTTAATGTTAATAGCCGTAATGTTATCAATCAGGTAATGTTATCACTTTTATGAAGTCCCGTACGGATTAACACTGATATATTGAAAAAATGGTATTTATTATGGTGGAAGATTATGTTTATGTTATCATATTTTCCTTTTGCGGCTTTATTTCCAAGTTCTGTACGTCATCAAAATTTCGTTTTTAAGCGTTTCGTTTCTACGAGGGATGTTCCAAAAGTAAGTTTCGTCGTTTTTTTTTAAAGTGAAGATGGTAAAGCAGATGAAGCAAACAACTGCCATAAGAATCGACACCTATTGCCGGTTCAACGACGGAAAGAGCGTCAGCAGAGGAGAAACGATGCATGAGTAGAGTCCCGAAGAAGAGAGAGTAGCAGTAGACTGGCGTGCCCGAGGTTATTTGAGTACAAATCACGATGGCAGATGGACGTGTACTGAAAACGTGGTCGACAATGGAAGTACATGCTGTTATCCGGTATGAATGGGCATGTAGGACTAGTGTGTCCATCATCCATGGACGCCTACAGACTGTGTATGGTGAAGAGGTCATGTCTCATCAAATTGTTGGTCGCTGGTGTTGCATGTTCAGTGAAGGAAGGCACCTGTTCCATGCAATGAAAGCCGCACTCTCGGGACGTCACTTCCAAAACAATGCTGAGGTGGAGAAGGCTGTGCGACAATTCCTTGCATAGCAGGGCACCGAGTTTTACCAGAGTGGTTTCTTCAAACTGATTGCAAGCTATGACAAATGTCTCAATGTCGGTGGAGACTATGTTGAAAAATAGTGCAAGGGGTATATTTCATGATTGCATGGTGTATTTGTTTTGGTAATAAAGTTTCCATGTGAAAAAGAAATGACGAAACTTACTTTCAGAACATCTCTCGTAATTCAACTGTATTGTGATGTACTGCTCCCAGCTCACAGGATGACCAGTTCGAGGGGGTGGCGTTACCTAACTTTCTCTTTTAAGCAATAAAACATATTTCACCCCACAGTTAAGCTGCATCTTTTGATTTATGAAGATAGCAGTGTTGCCATGCAGTGATGGCTAGTGTAAAATGAAAAGACTTGAACAGACAGGCGTTAGATGTTTTGCTACGCGGTGTTCACCACAGACCAGTAGAGGCTTCCAAAAACACTCGTATTTGTTAATGGACTCCTAAAGGAAAATATAGTATATTGCGACACAAGTGCCGTAAGTGGTGCTTAAGGATCGAGGAAAGAGTTTTTTTTTTCAATTTCCGAGATCCGTTATGCGCTTACGGCACGAGTATTGCATGCTATTTTTTGCACGATGATTATTTATATTAATTGAGATATTAGCTGAAAATATTATGTATGTACACTATTGAAGATGGATGTTATATTTCAGAAAGTGATTCGCATGTGTTTGTTGTTATGCGAACCGAATATTTGTCCTGGGGGGCCTTGTCCATAAAGGCTTGTATTATGAGGTGTGGCGTAAGTAAATTCATAACAGCACGGAAACGCTTACCGCACATAGCAACAAGATTGCTATGCGGTAATGTCAACTTACGATCCACGGCAACAACATTCGTAAGTACCACTAATTAATTAAGGAGTGCAAAAAAATAATAACATTGTTAGGCCTATTGGCTAAACAAAAAGTTGATTGCAGTCTATTATGAATAAATCTTTTATATTCTGTTTTGTAGCGTATTATATATATACCTGGGATTTTAAGGCAAATGCCTATTTTGTTCCTTATGAAATAACATGAAAATGTTTAAATATGTGGACGTTTCATGATAAATCACAAACATTTATAGAGTTTTATAGCGCCCTAAAATGCCTATTTGGATCTTTAGAGCCTATTTTACTATTTTAGTGCCTAAAATGCCTATTTTGTACATTTAAAATAAAATTCAACTTGTACAATCTTATAATGTAGGTCTACATCTCATTGAAAAGCAGAACAGCAGAGGTGAGTTTTTCATAGATACTTGATTATTCCAAAAAATTGTAGCTAAAGGAATGCTGACTGACGGGGGAGGGGGAGGATTAAGGAGGAAGGACTACTGTGTCAAGTCATCAGTGAAAGAACATCTGTTTAAGTGAATATAGTTCGTGATGCCTAATTTTGCAGTTAGTTCTGTTAAGAATAGGTATACCACGTTTCTTGCAGTAAATAAAAATAACATGTTACAGTTTAAGTGTATATTGTAATATTTTAAAGTCTATTTTCTAACTGTTCAACCATTTTTAAAACATATTTTAAGTGCCTTTTTATCTCTTTTAAAAGCCAATCTACTTGATTTAAAAGTCTATTTTAGGTGACTAAAATTAATTTTTTAGAGCCTAAAATCCCAAGTCTAATTATATATAACCTTCATTTAATTCCTTCGGCTACTGTTATCAATCGGTTAATATTGTCAGATTAGCTGCGTCCCGAAGAAATCACAATAAGCACTGTATTTTTCACACGTCACATAAATTAGTGCCGGATTGGAAAAAAAACTGTTAACATATGATGGGAACAAAAATAATTTATTATGCATTATTCTGTAATTTACTTTGAATTCAAAAGTTTTCTTCCAATTTCTTTGCCATAATTTTATTACTACTGAATCGTATAAGATGGAAGCGTGGAGTGACATAAGAAATACATGTCATTTAATTGATTTGGCGCTCATCCTGTCTATGAAATAATTACATCCACTTTCTACGTAATTCTTGTAATACGATTAACAGGAAGTGATATTATGTTACAATATTTCAAGTTTTGAGAAATGTGTAACAGCTACAAGTGTGTCACCGTGCCACAGACAGCTTCTCCACGCTTTCTTCAGTGGTGGACGAGCGGCGAGAGAAACAACCTGCAGACTCTGGTAAGTCTTCACTTTACTGATGGCTAGGGCAAGGCATTTGATGATTTCGCATCCTTTTTTATATGGAAATTAAAGATAACTGGAATACATATAAATGCGTATCATGCAATAATTGATTAAATTAAAGCCAATTTGTTTTTTGCATTTTTAGGTAGATTTCGAAGAAAAATCTACCTATTGCAATGGATACCATGTCATGATTTTCGAAAAATTATTTCATATCTTTACGTTTCATGCTCCCCTAAGTACGAAACCACCGCCCGTTCAAAAATTTTTTTTGTGATATATATATATATATATATATATATATATATATATAAATATATATATAACTGTATATATATATATATATATATCTTTACACGATAGCGGCCGTAATTTTGAAGATATTTGAACCAAATTTTATTATGTTATTTCTAGGCCCAATAGTTCGGACAAGTTCGTTAATGAGCAAAATTGGCCCAAGGGGGTGGTCGGGGGAGGGGGTTGAAAAATTTAAAAAATGTATATCTCGGCCCCTATGAAGTATAGAGGGAAACTTTGTTTGAATAAATTAGAGTACTCCCTATGGAGTTCACAGTGACACTAACGATTCGGGGGTTCGAGTGAGGGTGGGGGTGGAGGTGGGGGTGGGGGATGAAAATTCGAAACTTTTGAAACTACGTCTTGTGGGGTATCGTTGAAAAGCTCTTGATGAGTACTCTACAAATCAATAATTAGTTTCTTGATAGCTCTTATATGACGCGAGATTTTAATGTTTGAAAATAATAACACTTAAAAGAATTATTATAATATCATAATTTTGTCTTGTTTAGCGGCTTTGCTAATTTTATCCATTGCTAATCTTGCGCAAGGCCTCCCAGAATATTATATCCTATTCTTGTTGTCAAAACAAATGATTGTAGGCTCTTCCTCTTTACCGAATTCAGTTCTTATTACTGCAGGTTTGCCATGCCAAGGCTAAAGAAGAAGAGTGCTATGCAGCGACAATAAATGAAACCAAAAGCACTTCGAAATCTACCTCCGCATGTAGGCCTGCCTAAAGGGATTTTTTGCTTTATTTTGCATTTTTTGTCATTTTAAAATAAGAGGTAATTTTTTGGCAATTTTTAGTCATTTTCGGCGTTTTTAGGTCTTTTTTCGAATTCAAGGTCATGTTTCAGTGGAGACAGAGAGGAGCTTCTAAATTGCAAATCGTTACTTTCAGACAACAGACAATCGTTTTTATTTGAGAATCGACGCCAAGTATTCATAGTTCATTTTAATTCAGGTTTATTGTAAACACCTCAGCAGTTTCTCTTGTAGCAATAAATATTTTTTTCTTTCTCTTTAAGTGGCTCTTAATTGATAGGGGTAATTTGATGAGCATGTCAGTTCAGAAAGAATTACTTTCGCTAAAGGTGTCCAAGTAGTATAAATTTATTTACTTCTTTAGTAATAAAGTAAGTGTGTTTTATATTGTAAATTCATATATAATGCATATGTCATCCATTAAATTGCGTTTAGCAATTCATTACTTAAAAAAAGCTAATTATAAACAATAATAAAAATTTATTGGTCACTTTTTAATTTTTTCACTATTTTTAGGTCATAAATGCATTTTTTATTTTGCAATTTTTTCACTGTTTTATGGTCAACAATGCCTTGTCCTAACAATGGGATAAAATGTAATAACTAGGGACCGGATTTTTAGGTTTTTAAAAACACTGTTTTAGGTTTTCCATTAGGTGAAATATTTTTTTTAGGTTTTTTATCCAAAATATCGTTTTCGGGTAGAATAATTGGTTTAATGAATTTGAATGTGCTACATAGGATTCAATACATCATTAACGCGTCTTCTTAAAACACAGTGTGACCACTCAATGTGAATAACAAGACAGTACTAAATGCAAACAAACGCTTTAAAACACATAATTCTATACCTTTGTTCATACACGGCAACAATGGTTGTTCGTACGAATATTTTAAAAGGAATACGCCGGTACTCTACACTTCCTCTCTTGATGCTGTCCATCCTAGACGACAATGGGTTGAACGAAACGCTGGTGGTATTAATTTCAACCCGACAAAAAGTATTGTCTCTCCGCAAAATATCGATTCCTCAACTGACAACCAAAAAAGACAAAAAAAATTGGCCTAAATTAGATATTTTAGGTTTTATATCCCGTTTAGGTAGGCTATATTTAGGTTTTTATACCCCAGTTAGGTATTTTTAGGTGCCACAGAATTAATGTGGGTGAATCCTACGGACATGATTCGAAAAAGTGTATGAGCGCTTTTTGTTTTGGAAGCAAGGAAAAAATAGGTAAAAACCTAAGAATCCGGTCCCTAGTAATAACTTATCTTAATTCCTTTAAACAAAAATTATTTCATTAAAGGGCTGTCACATGGACCAAGTGCGTCAAATGTTACAAAATTAATACAGCGAGAGTAAGTATCAGAGAAATGTTGAAAACCTACATAAAACATACAGTCACTAGTTTCTGTTTAAATGCATCTGTCTTTACTCCTTTTAGCTACTAGGCCATATTAGGAGTTCGGGATGTAGGCCTATGTCCATACATAGAATAGGCCATGGAACTATTGACTAGCAGTCAATTATTTTTATTATTGGTGTATTTTATGGAGTAAATTACAACTGATATTAATTTAAATGGATATGATACAAGATGAAATGTTGAGGAAGATCCATGGTGTGTAAATACCCAATCCGGTATTTGTCTTTATGACTGGGGAAACCATGAAAAAACCCATGTCAAATTGGCCGGTCTAGGGATTTGAACCTAGGACCTTTCAAATGCGAGTCCAAGACGGTACCATCTCAGCCTCCTCGATCGGTAATAATTACTTTTGTTTTTTCTTTGAGAAACAAAATTAAAATTTACTTAAAAAAATAATTTCGGAATGTTACCCTAGACCCTTAAAACGGTAATTGCATTATTTGAAAGAAATGACTTTGTTAAAACCTGGTGAAGTACTAAACACTACGGTACGACTGCTTCGATCGAAACAGTCCAGGCTGCTTATCATGAGATTAAGTCAATAATGCTTGTTTGATGGAAATAAAATACACTTACTTACTCAATGGCAATAGACAATTCCTCAGCAAGCTAAAGGAATATTATCTATTTTATGGAACCCGAAGGTTCATTGCCGCGCTTACCTGAGCCCGCCATTCAACCTTATTCTGTGCTAACTCCATCCAACCATCCCTCGCAAATATTATTTCCCTTAAATCCATCCTAATGTTGTCCTTCCACCTACGTCTAGGTCTTCCACGTGGTCTTTTCCCTTCGGGTCTTCCAGTCAATACTTTTTAGATATGTCTTTCCTCCTCATTTCATCCTAAGTGGTTTAATTATCCTTGCTACATCCGGTGACGTATGAAATATAAGCTATGTAATTAAACACATACTGCATTTGAATAAATGAGAAACTCTTGAAATACAGTAACTGAATAGCTTGTCTGGACTGCCGGGATCATAAAGGTTTCTAAATACGGGACCCCAACTCGCAAAAACGTCACAACTACACATGACATTTACATTATCTATGTAAAATCAACCTCCATTCTGAAGCCGACTTTGTGTTATAATAATGTTTTATTCAGTGCTTTGTTATAAACAATTGACAACAACAATTTTCTGGCTTCACGTTCCCCCATTCCTCACGCAAATCAGGAGATAAAGCTGGAATATGAATCTAGTTTATAAACTCTTCAGAGCGAATAAAAGCCTTATGGTTGTATACGCTACATGCAACTAACTTAAAAAGCTGAACAAATTGGTTAAGGCTGGTTTAAAGAAAACTGCGAGAAACATTTCTTGAGCTAATTGGTTGGTGGTGGTTATTTAACGACGGGAACGTACTGCAACTTAGGCCTCTGACCGTCGCCGGTGTGCCGGAATTTTGTCCCGCAGGAGTTCTTTTACATGGTAGTAAATCTACTCACACGGGCCTGTCCACGTTTAAGCACACATAAATGACATCGACCTGGGCCAGGAACGAACCCGCAACCTTGGGAACAGAAAGCCAGCACGGTACTGATTGTGCCACAAAGGCCGACGTAAACAGAGAGTAAGGGTACGTGTTAACTCTTATTTATCTAGAAATTGATACCATTATTCAATTCTGTTCATAGAGAAAGACACGGACATGTTTGCGAAAATAGTGTAATATGGTAAATAAAAACAGTAAAGGATTGTGTTTCATGAATATTATGGTCATAAATAGGGTTCGGATGTTTATGACAGGTCATATTCTTCTCCGTGTTCTTAATACAGTGGACTCTTAGTAATTCGAACCCCAAGGGGAATTAGAAAAAATCGAATTATCCAAATTTCGAATTAACCAAAACTGTGACTTTTTAAACGAAAATGTCGTAAAAATGTTCAAAATAAACTCATATAAATAAATAATAATTATTGTATAGTGAATCTTACCTATGACTGCCATCCTCTTGTTAGGATGTTAAATGAAACCAATTTTTTCCACACTAAAACTGTAACCCTAAATTTAATGAAGGAACTGGTGTATGCTCCACGCTTTGACATTTTCAAACACAGTCACACTTGGAAGATAGAATGAACACTAAAATTTTCACAGAAGTGTTGAATCCCTCCAAGACTGTAGCGGACGGGGTGAACTTCGCATTCCATTGAACATCTATTTAGCAGGAGGAAGATAACGGTGGTTAAAAATACACTTTAGTACGGTACCTGCTGGCTGCTACCGACTAGGGTTCTTCAGCAAAATAGAGAATTCTTGTGGAATTCCTGGAAGCAATGAACTCTTGGAATCCTTACAACATTAACATGAGACAAATTCTGGCTTCGATTTATCCAAATTAATCTAAAAAAATTCGAATTAATTGCAATTTTTTAACATACATTTATATAGGAATTTCAAGGGGAATGAGTATTTATTCGAATTATACAATATTTCGAATTACCCAACGTCGAATTAGCCAAATTCGACTGTAGTAACTTATGTTTTAAAATTAATGCAATTGTTCCTATTTAATAGGGACACGCAAGGTCTTCAAAATATTACGAGTAGGCTATTTAGGCCTAGAGCTGATGACGCGAGCAAACAGGAGAAAATTCTTTAAAAATAGAAGTTCATTACAAGCAAAACTGTAAATCACCAACATTTAAAAAACTTATTATCTGATTGAATTAGTGTGATGTAAGAATTTAGTGTTTTTAAACGTTTTAAGTTTGGCAATTTATTTTTTGAAAATACTTTATTTTTATTAGGTCATATTTAGGGTTTTTGGGTCATATTTAGTTATTTTTTAGGACATATTTGCAGTCATATTTTCCACCTTTTTAGACCATAAACATCCGAACCCTAAACATCCTAGTCTTTGCCGAAGTTCAGGATCGAACACAAGACTCCTCTACCTACAGTAGCTGTGATACGGAGAGAGAAAGGGGAAACAAAAGTTCTCTCATCATTTTAAACGTGCATTGTACACTTAATGTAAACAATTCGATATTTTATATACTTGAATAATGCTAATTTCCTCTCTTTGGGCATTAATAATAATAATAATAATAATAATAATAATAATAATAATAATAATAATATCTGAAAAATGTTTAGCTTGCAGTCATAAAATCATAAAGCAATGTAATTATTGTTCTTCTATTTCTAAACTTTATTAATTTGTAATTCTTGTAATTGAGTGGGTGTTGTTTAATTGATTTGTTTTGGTGATCTTTTGTTGTTCTTCTTAACGTTGTTTTCTTTATTTGATTGTCAATACAGTCTATTATGTATTTTTTTTAGTTTAGTAGACTTAAAATAAAATCAACTAATAAATTCCATCATAAAAGCCAACTATAATCTCTATATAAATCGAATTCACAGGGTTAATGACATCTGAATTAGTTTCATAGAACGAATCATGAGATCATGCCAGAAGCTGGTTACGGATAACGAAGTATTTTGCACGGTTTTTAGTCTCACACGAGAAATACAATGGGTTGCCAGGTCTTAGGTTTTTCCCGTATATCTTATGACTTTTCTCCTGATCCATTATTAAGACTAACGGATTACATGAATAATATTACTTTCGTGCTTTGTTGTATAAAAATAAAAATAAAAGTTACGAGATCACGGCATACTATGAATCAACCATCCATGAATGTTGTATCAGTGCTACCAATAGTGCTTCTAAGACATAGTTAAGTTCATTCAATTAAGCTAACAACAGAACAGAATAAAAGCACACGAACTGGCTTGCACCTAATCGAAATTGTGTTCTTAATCAATGTGCATTTCTATTATTTCAATTTCCAAACAAGTTATGTTGTAAAAAATAATATGTTTTCGTGGCGCTTAATGACAGCATCTGACTATTAATCACTGCACACTGATACTCGCGTCTCCAGTAACGACCAGACGGGTTTATCATGATAAAACACAATCCTAGCGATTCCTACAAGAATATTGCAAGATAAACGGCCGTGATTGGTCTATAGCCGAGGAATTGCTAAACGTTATTGGTCAATATAAAACATGCGACACATGAATGGGGTTGTCCTTTTTACTAGCGTTACTGACCTTGCATGGGACGTGTCTCCTCAAAACGGCCTATCCATGTGGTGAAACATTGGGCAGATAAAATGGAAACTCAAGCAGGTCTTTGAATATATCATACAGTCAATTATATTGCTTTTATTATCAAAGTCTCTTCTCGAGTGTGAATCTCTCAGGCCCGGTTGCATAAAAGCTCTAGATATCTTCTAGACAGCTAATCGTTCTATACATTTATAGACTCGGTAAACACCTTCCCATTTCCGAAAGAGAATACGCTCAGTAAATAGCTAATGCCAGGTAAATGAGTTGTCAATAGATGGACACGGTGCATACTGTAATATCAAATTGGCCGTGATTGAGTAGCAACCAATCGGAGCGCTTCTAGCTATGTATTCAAAATGGCTGAATTTTCTGTCTGCTTTTTTCTTGTCTGCTGTTTCTGTGGTAAAATGAATGTAAAACATGAGAGAAACTTCGGCAATTTCGACTTCTAGACTTGTGCATTAGCGAAAATGTCACCCATTACAATCTGACAACGTAATGCATAAAACGTAACACATTAATTAAGTTATAACTAGAGACAGGCAAAATATGAAATTTCATATTCTAAAATATGGCTCCTAGCACTCTGAAAACTCGGATCTTTACGAATCACGAAGTTTAGATGACAATGCACGCAAGAAAAAAGTTCATATTTCATAATATTTTGGTAAAATCTTCATAAAGCTTCATATTTTGTATGATTTGCAAATTTTTCCTTCATTAATACTTATTTGACAAATGAATCGAGTTTTCCACATTATTAAAATGTTTTGAAAAATTTTCCTGGAATCGCATCTCAAATCCCTAAACCGCTAACTCCAGAAAGCTAAGACATTTGGCAACACTTCTAACTGTTAAGAGGTACCCAACACAATTCCACTCTAATAATAGCCTACTTCCACTATGAACAGGAATGGGATTTCTACATATTGTTTGGAAGTAGTCACATTCCTTGCATTCCAAAAGATAACTCGACAGCAAGGGCCGGGGGTAGGGAATGTTTACAGTTAGAGGAACCAGCTCACTAGCAGGGAGGAGGGAATATTCATTTATGTGTTGTTTGCAATTCGTGGTGATTTGGATCGTGTGCCTAAATCTGGAATGCGCAATTGGTGACAGAGTTAAACTGTTTTAAAACAGATGGAACGATTGTTATGTGCACATTTTGTAACAAAAGTGTTAAGTATGGAATATAGTCCTTTTTATTACCTGTGTAATATCATCTAAAGACAAATTTGTACTAACATTCAAATTATGTTTACGCTACATTTGATATCTTGGGAAAGAACAAATATAAGATGCATCTTCGCATGAGACATATTCCGGCCAGCCCTCCCCCAGTGAAGCAATTCATTTTATGCCGTGATCTAGCGAATTCTTCGAGGATGAATAGGCTGACAAACCGTTGGGTACAAGGCACATATTCTCGCATTTAATATTTGGTACAAGGGGCGCTCTAGAATTTTTAATATTTGGTACAAGGGGTGCTCTAGAATTTTTAATATTTGGTACAAGGGGCACTCTAGCAGTTTAAATATTTGTTACAAGGGGCACTCTTGCATTTTTAATATTTGGTACTGTCAGGAGTGTCGGCGACAATATACAAGGATAGTTTGTCACCTGCTTCCCTGAGAAACAAAATGTGAATATTGAGTGATCGAGTGGGCGGAGCTTAAAGTGCACTTAATATTTGGCTTTCGCCGTTATCTTTATTCTGAACAAATGGGTGACTGAATTACATAATAATTTTGTTAATAATTTATTTTTTAATACTCGTATCTGCAAAGACAAAGTTTCAGCTGAAACAACACACAAATAGCATTATACATAAAAAAAATAAAATTAAAAAGACACACACACACAGTTCAGACGTTTCTTACCGACAGAATATGTACTTTTTGCCAGAAAACATTGGAAAAGCTGCTTTTATCTTATTGTAATAAATATTAGTTGATGTGATGATGTGATGTGAAAAATGTAGGTGAATAGAATATTGTGAATATTTAACGTATTAATTACCAGTTAACTAGTGTTTTTATTTTGCCCTCTCATTGTGAATATGGTAGATATTCCTTTGTGTGTTGTCTTAAAACAAATAACAAATATTCAGATGATAAAATTGGTGATTTATTGCATTTCATAATATTTTTAGTTTTTTTCTTCATAATTTCATATTTAGCATAAATAAATTTCATATTTTGGCAAAATTTTCTTCATATTGTGCCTGTCTCTAGTTATAACTGATTTACCACTGAGAAAGGAATGCTACGATTTGTTCTCACTTCTAATGGTGGGCTATTTAACGCTGAAAAAGGCATGCTTGCAGTTGTTCCTTACTTCATATGATGGCCTATTTATCCATAGGTCATTGCTTTGACAGCCTGATTCTTTCCGAAACTCAATATCGTCAAAGGTCTAATTCTTTCAGGGAATACTTTTGCTTTACACATCTCTAGGCCTAATTATTGCCTCATGATGAAGATGACGAGAAAGATGATGATTATGTTTTCATATTCGTGCTGTAAAAAGGCAATATTTTCTTCATAAAGTGTTGGATCAGAAAATAAAATTAATACACTTAAGCTACATTTTATCCGAATCTGAATATCATCGTGGGCTACTTCTTGAAAGGATTGCTGTATTTCTTTCAGGGAATATTTTCTTCTGTATAGACCTAGGCCTTATACGATCTGGCATTGAAGATGACCAGCAAGAAAATATGATGTGAATTAATATTCGCGATGTTTTCTTAAAGTATTAACTTACAACAGAAAATGAAATTAATACAAATAAACGATGGATACATTAATAGCCTAGGCTATAACAAAGTTCATCGATAATATAGAATTTTTCTAGTACAGTATTATGAATTATTTCACACACAAATTAATAACCAATGCCAGCTTCATTACTACTTTTCAGTTTAATACCATAACAAGCTAGTAACATAATGTAAGATAAAATGCTAACACAATAACGAAACATCAACATAAATGTTTCGCATTTCCGCCATGTTGAGTGTTTATCTATCGTTTCGCCAGATATCTAGTGATTTGTGGTGCGATAGTTTGTCGGGCGTTCTATCGAACGATTAGCCGCCATCGAACCTTTCAGAAACGCTTACGGATTGAACAATGCCATCTAGTAGATATCTTAAGTTTCGGAAACCCGGCCTACACAGTTAGTGGCAAAGTCACGTGACCAGAAAAAACAGCAAAACAGCGTGCATGAGCAACAGCCAAGGAAACTTTGAGTAACACACGCCAACATTACTACTCCTGCCATAAGCACGGTTAATGCTATTTTCTCGCTTCACATTCCGTTCCTTGTGTTCTAGAGGAAAGCGTGAGGGATAATGTTGTTTGTGTGTGTGTGTGTGTGTGTGTGTGTGTGTGTGTGTGAGAGAGAGAGAGAGAGAGAGAGAGAGAGAGAGAGAGAGAGAGAGAGAGAGAGAGAGAGATCAGAGAATGAGAAAATAGAGGGAGGAAAAACGGTAAAAGAACGCAAAGATCATTTTTATTGGAGAGCCAAATCATATTATTGCAGTTCTAATCCCAACAAATTGAGGAATATCCAATTCCCATTCATATGAACAATGCTGTACACAGTAGACTTGTCAGAGGACTGTAAAGAGCTCTTCAAAACATGGCGTCCTTTTCTTTCTTAGAACTGCTGCTCATGACTAGGGCCCGGATTTGTATGTAAAAAAATGTTTTTTTCCTGATGCGTACATTCTTAAAACAAAGTTTAGTATCCAAATCGAGGTCCGACAAACGCAAATTCCAAATTTTATTTTACATAAAAACATATTTTTTTACAAAAAAGTTATGGGAATAAATATTTTCTATATATTCTCCATAAATAAATATTTTAGTACTTTTCCTCATTCTCTCTTAACATTTTACAACAAAAATTTGTATCTCGAAAGAATTCAATACAAATGCTGCACTTGTAATGAGGTGAGAGTGATTCACTTGCACTTGCTTATCGGGGAAGAAGAGAACCCAATCTCAAGTGCCGTGTTGTATTATGCAGATCATTTTTAAGCATTTGCATCTGTAGTAAGTGAACTGGACAAAGACGATGCCTCTGCAATTGAAATTATTCAGAATTTAATATGTGATAGGCCTACTACTTTAAAATGTGACTTGGCATTTATATCGGCTAATTTTGATTCATTCAATAAAGAAACTAGAAACTTCTGTAGATTTATTGAGTAATTCAGTTAAAGAAATACAATATGTTAAAAGGCAACTTAACACTATCTCAGGTTCGAAAATAGAAGTTCTAAGAACATAATTTAAAGGTATGTTTGAGAAAATTGTTGACTACCAAACCCTCTGCAAAGTCGATCAAGTTTTGGAAGGCCAAAACATAAGTGAACTTGATTGTGTGTGTGTTAGTGATATACAGTACACCTCTTGAAATATGCAAGGTTAACATCGTGTGATGTAGAACGTTCCTTTCCTCAATGTAAGGCATTATTCTCGGACAATAGGCAAGGATTTGTGATCCATAATCTGGAGATGACATTTGCTGTGCACTGCAACTCCAGTCAACATTTTACATCTGATGTTGGCGACTTTCAATATAATTTGTTCTAGTAAATTACGAACATTCTGGTGTTTTTTCTTTCATTTTTTCAGATTAAAAAAAATTTACTTTTAGCACATATTTTTTAAATTTTAGCACATATTTTTAACATTTTTAGCACATAAAAAATAAATATTTTTAAGTTTTTTAGCACATAAAAATCCGGGCCCTACTCATGACATTTCATGCATTCCCGCCAAATCAATTACTTATAAGCAGACAGATCTTATCAACCTCAATTTCAAGAAACATGAACCCTCTATGAGCTACAGTATAAAGAGTTGGTCATCGCGTGGAGCCAACAACAGAACAGAATAACTTCGAGTTGTGCAGTAAGTAGTGCAATTCACAATAAGTACTTCAGTTTAAATAAACACACACAAAGAAAAGAAATAGTGGCAGTGTTAGAAGACTGCAAAGTGACTACCTGAACATGTGTAGCCAACACAGATTTTCAGATTAGGGGATCATGTTATTGTACTCTTTTGTATAAAACAACGGTTTGGGAAGACGTCATGTTAACGTGTATAAGGTATCTTCGGGTACTTCTTTGCGGATCGTGGATATAAAGATATTTTTGCACGACGTAACTAATTAGTGGTACTTACGAATATTGTTGCCGTGCATCGTAAGTTGACATTCCCGCACGCTTTGAAAACAAAAGAAATCTCCGTGCGGTAAAAATTACAAAAAGTACACGTGCCGTAAGTAAAACCTTCACAATACAAGCCCTTATCGAAGACCTGAACCAAGGCCCCCCCCCCAGTTTGTGGCGACTTTAACAGGACAAATATTCAGTCCCCATAACAACAAACACATGCGAATCACTTTCTGAAATAAACATCTATCTTCAATAATATATAGGCTATACATAATATTTTCAGCTAATATCTCAATTAATATAAATAAATTGATATAAATAATCATCGTGCAAAAAATAGCATGCAATACTCGTGCCGTAAGCCAATAACGGATCTCTGAAATTGAAAAAAACTCGGTGCAAGCGCCTCGTTTTTTCAAACTCTTTCCTCGATTCGTATGCACCGCTTACGGCACTTGTATTATAATATACTATTGAATTAATTCAACTTCAGCATTCAATTCTGAGCATTATAAAAAAGAAATTGTCCATCTACCTCAAAAATTCATGTTTGTATGACCTTCGAAACTTTACTGTTCAAAGAGTATAATTAATGGCTATTTATCTCCAGAGATAAACTTTTCCATGCTTTAAACATGGGTTTCACAATACTGTAATAGGTAGGGCCCTGATTTATTGGTGAAATAAAATGGCTGATTTCGGTGTTAACTTCCTTCTATTTCGGTGGGTATTTCGTGAAATAAATTACTTATACTACGTTGGGAACATTGCGCAATGATAAACTTTGCTTCTTTATTTACATTCCATTTCTACTTTCTTCTGCCCTTGTATGCCCTTGTATGAACTGAAGTAACTTTCGATTTAGGCATGATTAGAGTTAATGTTCAAATATAATTACGAGAAATATTATCGTGATTTCTACTAAACACCATCAGATAGCCATTTGCAAACGGAAGTGCCAACCTTACCATTGTGGATAAAAGACGAAATCTGTTGAATACAAGTAACAAACATTCTACACTCTTCTGCTGTAATCGATCATAGGCATCGCTAACTTGGCAAAGACAAAGCAGGAAAGGAGTATATTCAAAAGTACAAACCAGTCACAGACAATCTTTGCGTAAATTCTGCAATCTTTGTAATCGATCACAAATATCAATATATCGGTAAATCTTCGACAGCTACAGAAACAGCAGGAAAAAAAAGCCCGCTGCTAAGAAAAAAAAAGTACACCAAAACACAATACTGTATTGTGATTTTAAGGCACATTTTCGTGCTCATTTTTCACTTTACGGACAGAAGGGGCATATATCGTGCTTATAGACACATTTCGCGGAATCGTGTAAATTTCGCGATATTTCGTGGATTCAATTTGGTTCATATTGGTATTTTAAGCATATAAAAGCAAAATATAGCTAAGGGAGGTTGTTCTATAAAATTTTGTGCTTATCGTTGTTACCAAAAAATACGGCCCCTAGTAATAGGCCTACCATGTTCAACACTAAGTGATCTGTTGCCCATTTTTAATGTTTCCTCCCCAGGGAAAGTAACCAGGAAAACACTAGGGACCATGCCAAATTTACATTGCGACTTATGGATGGGTTTCTAAAGTTACAGACCTCTTTCCAAACTGAAAATACTATGGCTGGAAATAGTGGCGTAACTAGACCATTTGCGGCCCAGGGCGGATTTATTTTTGAGGCCCCTCAGCAAAAGCTACCAACACGGCTATTTTAACTTATTTTTCTACGGCTATCTTTTTTAGTCTTTCAGTTCGTCTCCATGGGCAAATCTATACGAAAAAATAATAGACAGAATAAGGGAGCGAACTCATGCAGTTTTTAATGTACTTATTTATTATTATATTAGTAGAATAATATTATGTTAACTGATTAGCTAAATATAAATATGTGCATAATTACAAAGTAATGAAATGGGAAAAAGCTTACGCTTAAATATGATAAACTTAACGAAATTGTAAGATAACAAACAACAGTTTTAATTTAGTTCGCAGGCTTCCACGGCCGGTGTTTCGATGACATAACTCTTCTTAAACATGAAAACAGAAGATTCCCTAGACTTGTCACAGAAGCCATAGAAATTGTTAAACATCCCCATAACATAAACAGGGAAGATGGGTATAAGATCAGTGACATCTGGCGTGAAACAATTAAAACTTTAAAACTGACGTCATGGCAACTGCGACTGTTTACTATCACAGGCACTTATTTTTATTGCGATTCTTTGTCAGAAGAAGGTCACGATATGATGTCCGAAACGTCAGAAGACACCAAAAACACGACGCGGCCCAACCCGGATATTAATTACTATCATTTTATATATAAACAGTTTTAATTTATTCGGAGGATCAGATAATAAATTAGCAAAATCTGGATTATATTAATTCAGAATATGTAATAGTCGTGTTTAAAATAGTCTTTTTATAGCTTTTACATTAGAAAATTATCTGTCTCATGAAAGTTTATTTTCATAGACAAATTGTATAACACTGCTAGTTCATTTAGTCTGATTTGGCTCATTGTTGAGCGCAAATAGTTTTTTATTCATTTCAGTTTTGAAAAACTTCTTTCACAAGTTTCAAGTGAAATGTAAATAGTTAAAAACAACTTTTCTCCTGATTTCTGTGTTGAATCAAAAGCGCCTTGTTTGTTATGGAAAAAATCACTACCTCGTTTTACAAAATCAGGTGGAACATTAAATTTTATATTAGGGTGGGGCATCAATGGGGACCGCCCCACCCTAGGAACGCCACTGGCTGGAAATGCTATTTTTATGTTTGTTGTGATCAGAAGGCAGTAAAGCAAGGAGGGCACACGAGTGAAATGAAGCTGCTACTTTCTCGCCAGAAGAAAAGAATCCAGGTCACGCAGAGGAAAGTGACCTTGAACTCTTAGCGATGCTGCAGTGAAATTGCTGAGTCATAATGACTGGAGCAATACTTTTTTTTTCTCTCTCCCAGCTGTGTTTATACTCCTTTTAGCTTCGAGGCAATATCAGGAGTACTGTGTCTATACAGTAGGGTAGGCCATGGAACTATAGATTGTCAATTGTTTCTACTGTCGGTGTATTTTACGGAGTAAATTTCAAGTGATATTAATTTAAATGGATATGATACAAGATGAAATGTTGAGGAAGATCCATGGTATGTAAATATCCAATTCGGCATTTGCCTTGACGACTGGGGAAACCATGAAAAACACCATGTCAAATTGGCCGGCCACGGGATTTGAACCTGGGACTTCCGGAATGCGAGTCCGAGACTTTACCATCTCGGCCGCCTCGCTCAGTGAGGCTTCTTCGTTAGAATGTAAGAAGAATGTTGCTTCTTCGCTAGAATGTAAGAAGAGAATCTTTTAAACCGCTATTTGAAAAATTAAAAACCATACTCGGTAATGTGTTATACTAGGAGGTGCCCGTTGGCGACAGTTCCAAAGAACCTGCGAACACATAATACGTATTGTTTCTCAGCTGTTTATTGACATGAATACGATGTGAATTTTATTTTATCAATTCAGTGTAATTTTCAGAAATTATATAATGTTTCAAGGGAAGGAATGGTTTGTTTGGATTATTATTATCAGCGATATTTCAAGAAATAAAACCATCAATATTTTACAGCTGTTGCCCCCGGCTTCGCCCGCCATTATTCATTGACTCCAGGATTTTTAAGAAAATTACACTGGTAGATTATTAAAAATGTTTGTGGTTCAGAGCTATGAAAATTGTAAGTAAAAATAAAATTAGAATATTTGTTCATTGTGTTCATTTCACTTAGGCCTTATATAATAAAGAAACGGTTTTCCTTCATAATTTTGTAGTCTTCATGAAAGTTTACACTGCGAGAGACGAACATCGCCGAGCATACCCGATGTCTCACGAAGCGGGCGAGCAAGCACGCTATTTAGGGCCGTTGAATTGTATAAGAGTAGATGGTAGATAATGTTGATAAATTTCAAACTAATTACAGTGTAGGCCTACATGGACGTACAACTATTGTATAGAGCTGACGAGATGATCCCTGGCCTGACTGTGGAGAATTATCTTGAGCGAGGAAGGATAATCGCAGAAGTTATTGCTACTGTCTGACGTGAAGACATTAGTTCCGAAATTCTCTAGCATAATAGCAATAACTTCCGCGATTGTCCTTCTTCGCTCAAGATAACACTCCACAGTCAGGCCAGGGATCATCTCGTCAGCTCTATACAATAGAAACATGAATGATTTACATATACCAGCTAATTCATTAAAACTCTTTTAGAAGGGTGCTTATTCTGCAATTAGACATACAATAAGCTTCCAAGAAACATTACATTATTGTGTATTAACCTTGCAAAACATCTCTCAAGACACCGCCCCACTAAACTTAATAAAGCTTTTATATGCACGGCCTCTCGATTAAACAATAAACTCCATCTGTATATTTATCAAAGTTATTATCTTGGTACGACCAACCAAAAAAAATAAAAATAAATAAATAAAATAATAAAATTTAAAAAAAAACCTCTTAGTTAATCACCTCATAACCACTTACGAATCCTAATTTCTCACTATCTTTACTTTTAAGTTCTACGCTTACAACAATTTGACAGTATGTATGCTATGCTATCATAGCCTATCAAGTCGAGTTGTGTATACAGTTTTATTCAGATCTCAATGAAATTTTGTACAGCCATCAAATCACGAGGAAAAGTACTGTCTACATTTCATTTTGATATATAAGGTATATACATACATGCCCTTATTCAAAGCCCTTAGTATGACATAATGGAACTCTATACTGTTGCTATGCGTTGACAAAATGAAGGGGCATAAACAAACTGCATTATTGTCCAGAATAAATTATATTTCTTTGCTTAAGTGTGAGTACAATTGACTATCATATCATCTCTATATATATAAAAGGCTTTGTCCTGACTGACTGAATGAATGACTGACTGATTGACTGAATGACAGGAATCAACGTACAGCCTAAACTATAACAGGTAGAGACTTGGAATTTTGACAGTACCTTCGTTTCATAATGTAGGTGCTCACTAAGAAAGGATTTTGAAAAATTCTGATTCTAAATGCCAAAAATTAAATGTTTTTGAAAATACTTAATCCCTTTTTACATCGAATTATCCATTCCAAATCACCGAATATACGAGTATTGTTGCCAAATGGTATCAGGTGGGCTTGGAAAAAACAAATGAAATGCACTTTTGACAAATAAGAGAAGTTATCAAAATAATTCATGTTATAAATAAATATTACAGAATGAAATCCACTAAAATAATGGAATCACATAACTTTCTCTACCCTGGACATAGAGAAAACCAAACGAGGTATGGTAATATGTATATTATTATATTATATCGCAGGTTTTTGGAGAGAAAAGTATGAAAGTGATAATGCTTTCTGTTTAATTTCATCTCCAAAACGGCTTTATGGTAACATAAGAGTGGGAAATTTCCCGCCTCGATATTACAATTTTATGTTACAGGAATTTCTGTTTCTTCTTATTTAAACCTCTACCAGGCTTGCTGTGCACTGTACAAGCGATGGGATGCAAAATTCTAGATCCTCTATGAGCCATAAAAACTATATCAAGCGTTTTCTGAGGGAATAGTTTGAGTGTAATAAGTCGTTCTTCCTATTTCAAATTATAAATGCCTATATAAGGACCTAGAATTTAAAATTGAAAATCCTTCATAAGCTAATTTCCAATTACAAAATACAAAACCCGGGCGACGCCGGGTCTTTTAAGCTAGTTGATTATAATGTAATTTGTATAATGTATTAAGGTAAAAGTGCATCTATGGAATTACACCAGGTATTTAACTTATAGGCTAATATGCACTAAGCTTCAAGCTAAAAAGACGTCTAGGAAAATGTTTGTCTGTTTGTTTAGCCTATAATACAAATTTACAGTTTTATTTCGGGGGAACGCCGTGGCGCAGTTGGTAAAGGCACAACGCTACAGAAGGAAAGGTCGCGTGTTCGATCCCAGATGAAATCTTTGAGTTTTTCAATTGGCCTAATCCTTGTGGGGCACCATGGCCCTGGGATCGACTCAGCCCTTAAAATAAATAAGTACCAGGAGCAATCCTGAGGGAATGGGCGGCGTTGCATTAAGGCACCTTATCCTCCAGGAACCATAAGAGCTTCCAGGGCCTGCATAGCAGTCACTTTGCTTTTTTACAGTTTTGAACAGATCTTGACGACATTTTGCACGCGGGGATAGAATGACGCTCATTGGTTGATTTCATATTTTCGGATGGAAAAATAGAAACGTTTCTATTCCGTTGCATGCAAAATAATTGTATGGAAAACATAGGAAGAAATTGTGTGCAATGGCAGTCGGCCAAGTCACACGATACAATCTGACGGTTTGTAGACATTTGGACCAAAAATTGGATCGTGGGACATCGGCTTTACCTTTACATCTTGCATGATGTGAGGATTATGAGGGATTCTAATGTGTTACATAGATATTAAACAATGTGTTACTTCATATCGCCTTCCTACCAACTTAATGTCCCATGTCATTGCAGGTGTAATCGACAATGGAGCGGTGGTCAGGACGCGTTGCCGTGGTAACAGGAGCCAGCTCTGGAATTGGAGCAGCCATTGCCCAGGAACTCGTTAAGAAAGGACTTAAAGTGGTGGGCCTAGCCAGAAGAGTGGAACGGATTGAGGTAAGCGTGTAAATTAAATTAAGTTTCGTAGTGTTACTGTGCTCAGACTATGTACTGTACCCGTGTGTAGGCTTAAAGTGGAAAGGTGAAAGTTCAATGCCATAGCCGGGATTTGAACCAGGATCTTCAGCTCTCCGTGCCGCTCCTCTTACCAACTGAGGTACCATTGCTGTCATACCTGAGTCAGTTGGAGAATCTAATATTGTACCGGCATGTTGCTTCAGTAGCTCAATTGGTAAAAGCAGCGGCACGGAGAGCCTGGTTCAAATCCAGGCCTTGGCATTGAATTCGTTTCAGTCTGACTTCACCTTTCCACCTATGCACGGCAGATTTTTCTGCATATTAAAAAAAAAAACAAAATCGGAGCTAAGCATTGTTTATTGAAATCCCATGTATGTACAGTCGGTCAAATAAAAAACGTCGGGACTCGTATGCAGTTAAAATTAAAGTTTTAACGCATTAGTTCACAAGTTTCCTATAAAAAACATAAAATACAGGTCATTTTCGGAACATATGAGGCCATGCGACAGGAGGGAAAAAAATTAACAACGAGGGAAAAAATGAACTACGAGAAAAGCGCAACACACGATATTCAACTTAATGTATTGTCATAATTAATTTTGCTTTGTGTCATCGCGTCACATCCAAATGCTAGCTTGAGAGAAAGTGTAGTTAGGGCTGCAATGTATGAATGTTTATTTTTACTACAGTTAGGCCGTAGTCTGGTGGTAGTTTAACAATCATATTGTAATTGACCTGCATTTTTCGGCCTCTGAAGCAGCGAGAAGGTTCCATATTTCTTAAAGAGCAGCTGACCGGAAGTTTTCATAGGACTGGCCAGCCGCGTATTTCGATTGCTTGCAGAAGTTGAACGTAAGTTATTGATTTTGCACTACAAGTACCGCTATAATAAAATAAAATCTTTAAAAAATGCTCCTTGAATAAACATATTCCTCGCGAATTTATTCATTATAATAAAATTATAAGAACTTCCATGCAAGAATATGGCGGACGTGAGGCATATAGCCACAGCCTTCTATAGGCCTACATGTTTGTTTTGGAACAAAATTGACTAAATAATCAAGAAAATACATGGATAGACAAGAGGCGTGTGTGAACCTAACCTTAAGTCTTCCTGTACATGCGCATAAGCTCGTTCGTGATACTTAATCAAATACCGCCCGACGTTTTTTATTTGACCGACTGTACAGTGCACGCCGCTTATTGTGATCACTTCGGGACGCAGTTAATCTGATAATATTAACCGACTGATAACAGCAGCCGAAGGAATTAAATGAAGGTTATTTATTCATATGATTATAAACAGAATTTTAAAATATTTATTCACAAAATAATATGTAACTGTGAATCACTGAACCACTCACAGGCTAATACAGTAAGCAACTATTTTTTCAACAGTAAAAAAGTTTTTAAATTTTTACTTTCCTTTAGGAGTCCATTAACCAGAACTCCATACTCAGATACGAGTTACGAGTGTTTTTGTAAGTCTATACTGATCTGTGGTGAACACCGCGTAGCAAAACATCTAACGCCTGTCTAGTGTTTTCATTTTACACTAGCCATCATTGCATGTCGCACTTGTTATCTTCATAAACAAAACGCTGCAGCTTAACTGTGGGGTGAATCATGTTTTATTGCTTAAAAGAGAAAGTTAGGTAACGCCACACCCTCGAACCATAGGCGTAACCAGGCCGACCATATGGGGGGGTTATAACATCTGGAAAGGGGGGTTCCGGAGTCCTCCCCCCGGAAAAGTTTTAAAATTAAGATGCACAATAACGAGTTTTAAGCTTCCCACGCTTTAACCTCATATTAAGTAATTTATAAGCAGATTTTTTAAAAGGTGATATATCACAATAATTAAATAAATAGTACAATTTTCCCTTTTTTAATCAATGGGGGTGGGGTTCAAACCCCCAAACCCCCCCCCCTCGTTACGCCTATGCCTCGAACTGGTCATCCTGTGAGCTAGAACACTACTAATGCAAGACAATACAGTTGAATTGAGTTAGAAACGAAACCCTTAAAAACGAAATTTTGAATGGTGTACAGTACTTGGAAATAAAGCTGCAAAAAGTAAAATGTGATAGCATAAACCGAATCTTTGATCACAATAAAGAGCATTTTTTCAATGTGTGAGTAGGCTACTAATCCGTATGATACTTCATAAAAGGGATAACATTACCCGCGATGACATTGAGCAGCATTCACTGTATTTGAATTAAGGCAAATACATGGATAGTCGGCCTGTACAAGTTCTCTTCTGTGCCGTACAAGTCATTTCATGAGCCAGCTCTAAAAGTGAAACTTTATATATTAATTATTACAGGAAGTTAGTAACAGTGAAGTTTTTCTAATATAGTAATATAAGAATTGAGTCAATTTTTGTGACACTTACTTCACTTGAGTCCTCTATTTGGAGACTAGTTTCGGGAAGTTATTCCTCCCATATTCATTCCATTTTGACTGCTGCTTGTTGCTACTTGACTGCCCTCTGGTTTCTTTAAGATGAATTTATTGAACAGGTCATTGGAGGCGGGGATTTCAAAATTCATGGCTTTGTCTTGATGTTTGAGGATGAAGATTTTTCCCAATTGATTAATTCTGTATGTCCTCTTGCAGATTTTAACAATTTTGCTTCTGGTTCAAAGTCATGGTTTTTTATCCAAAAATGGGCTGCAACTGCCGATTTATCTATTTCATGGTTCTTTATGTTCCTGAAGTGCTCTTTTGTCCTGATTTTTAAATTTCTTTTAGTCTTTCCTATGTAAACCTGGTTGCAATCCTTGCACTCTATTTGATATATTCCTGATTTGTTGGAATTAGGTATTCTGTCTTTTAGTGAGGATTTTAGTAAATTTCCAATACTACGTTTGTTTTGTGGTGCCAAAATTATGTTTTGTTCTTTGAAAATTTTCTTGAAACTATTGTTAGCCAAAGGGTGGTAAGTGAATTTTTTGAATTTTCTATCATCTTCTTTACTGGTCAAAGTGCTAACATCTTTGACATCTTTCTGTCTTTTTTGTCTGCCAATCTTTCTATCTACCAGATTTTTGGTGAATCCATTGTGATGAGCTGTATTTACAATATACTTGTATTCAGCTGCATATTCTTCTTTAGTTATCGGTGTATTTACACTAGTCTATAGGTTAGACTACTGACTACTGTTCAATAAATTCATCTTAAAGAAACCAGAGGGCAGCCAAGTAGCAACAAGCAGCAGTCAAAATGGAATGAATATGGGAGGAATAACTTCCCGAAACTAGTCTCCAAATAGAGGACTCAAGTGAAGTAAGTGTCACAAAAATTGACTCAATTCTTATATTACTATAATAGTGAAACTTTATGTTAATATATGGAACAACTGATTGAATACTCCCCCAAATATCTGTATCCCCAACGTTCATTTAAATGATAAATGATTTAAAGATTCAAGGACTTAATTTCACAAAGAGTTTTATTGTATTTGGAATAAATTAACATGAATTCTTAAAATAGTACATTGGGATACAGGACTGCTCGAGAAATGAGGGAGACTAGCCGAGGGTCATAAAAGATGAGCACTAGGCCTGGAAGTTTTTAATAATGTACTCAGTTTAATTCTTTAATGTACATCAGTGATAAAATGTGTACAAGACATGAAAGAAATAACAGAAAATTGATGCTTTCATTTTGCATATTATTGCATATTTCGTTAATTTTGAAACAATGCATCATATTTGCATGATGTAGAATATTGGTGCATATTTTATTAATTTGTCACATTTTAACGGCATGTTTATGAAAGATTTTAAATATTGTGCACATCTCTCTTAGTTCAAACATTTAGAGCGTGTTGGCTATGTCGTACAATAACTAACAGTACATAATCTGATGTTTTTGGAATGTACTGTATGAAATTAAAGTGATATTTCACTTTATTAGTCATCAAATGATTAAAATTTGTTGCATTGACCTTCTGGTCTGAAAAAGTTTTGTAATGTAATTTATACAACTTCTAATATTTTTTTATAATTTATACTGTAATCCGATTAACAAGGGAATGTAAAGTATTACAATTACGTTATCGGTCCCGATGAATATTTTACAAATTTAGAGCATATTTGCACGCATATTTCGTCTCCTGGCAGAACATTGATTTCTGACCCTTGATGATTAAATCCTATGATATTAACTTAATTTTTCAATTGTCCTAATATCTTTCGGCTGCACTATGTCTAGCGTTGCCACCTGTCCCGAATTCGGCGGGACATCCCGCATTCGAAGAACATTTTCAGCGTCCCGAATTATGCCTAAGAGGGACGCATTATATATAGGCCTATATTTTATTATTTTGCTAGCTTTTTCTTTTCTAATGTTAGTCTTACTGTTACATAGCCTATTCAGTTTTGGCTTTGTAATGAATATATACCATCTTTCTCTTACCAATAAATTGTTCCATGTACAAATTTAGGAATGAAGATCAGTGATATGCATGTATTCCATATGTGTCCCACCTTAGCCTTACCAAAAGGTGGCAACCCTAACTATGTCCCAGGGGTTAACTCAGCCGCTAACTGAAATGACCACCAGGAATAATACTGTGGGTCAAAGGCAGTAGGTGTGCCAATTGTTTACAAAACCAGGAGCCTCAATCTCCAGTAACAGGCTGAACACTAGGAACTTTACTAATTGTTTGTCATTTGTTTCAGGAAATGTCTACGTCTTTGAATTCGGAGACAGGAAGGCTGTACCCTCTGAAATGCGACCTGAGGAACGTTGCCGAAATCACAGACGCCTTCACTTGGGTTAAGACAAGTCTGGGTGGAGTGGACGTGTTGGTTAACAACGCAGGAGTGGCTACCGAAAACACACTTTCAGGTACAATCCAATACAATAATCACATTTATTCTTTTCCTTTAATTCAGTATGCAGTTCTAACTATAATAATTATGACTATAATTGTAGATCAAATCTGGTAAACTGATAAATCAAAGTGCCAGATGGGGTTAACAGGATATACGAGGGTGAGTCCGAAAATAAGTTTCCCCTGGCGACATATTTCCTGTGCACCATACAATCTTAACTACCTGATCAACATTCGTTTCAGGTGCAAGCCTGTATACATGCTTGAGTCATATGTGGGTACATCTTTCAGTTTGATAAGCCTATCTCCATTACTTTCCTTATTACCTATAATTGTAATTCAACAAGGTATTCTCCCAGGGCCGTAGCTAGGCGGTGGCTAGGTGGGCGACCGCCAAGGGCGCAGGTACGAAGGGCGCAAAATTAACCATGAAAAATCCCGCCTTTTTTAGGCTGGTGCAATTTATCAAGCAATATAAATTCCACGTTAGTGGAAGAAATCTTTCAGGTTATTAAAAATTAATGCACGTGAACTATCTATACCTATAGTATTATGCCGATTGTCTACAAGCAAAAAGCAGTCATGCAATGTCCTTTAATTAACACGATTCATATTGACAGAATAAAACATAAATCATGAACAGTATGGAAAGATATAACGACAATGAAAATTAATATGTACGTTATTATTGTGGTGAAAGTGGTTCAACTCAATCCCTTTCCGGCTTATTGTCGTCCTCAGTGCTACTACTGTCAGCAGGATTGATTACAAAGCGATCAACAATGGCATCGCTCATACTGTTACATGCTACATGCAAAAATGACTGACCAACTATATTATTACAACAGAAAAAGCCGAATGCGCAGATCTCAATTCCTTTTGTTATTACTATTTTATTATAAATTAAGTGTGAACAAAAATTTCTTATTTTAAAAATGTTTAGTTTTTTTAATCACACAATGTATTAATGTACATTAAAATTAATTTCTGTAACTTTACATTGAATAATATGTGTTGTGATCCGCGGCCGATGCACGCTCTGCCAGCTGGCAGTACACATGCTGTTTGTTTTGATCAAGTTCCCTTCTAAGGCCGGCGCTGATATTATAGTCGCTGCTATTATTTTTAATTATATTATACTGTATTATTATTAGGGCCCGGATTCTGATGACCTAAAATTGTTTGAAAAATGACCTATAAAATGACCCCAAAATTTAAAGAAAATGACTTAATAATTATAAAGAATGACCTAAAAACTGATATTTTATTTATAAAAAATTATTATTGTACACACAAAATTATAGAATAATTTGTACATAATTGTTAAAACCTTAAATTCAGAGAGGATGTTGTAGGTCATTTGATTTTTGCTGTGAATATTCTTTCCTTTCGGAAATTTATACTGGCACTGAGGCACTGGCGAGTCAAACTTCGGCATTTCCTTTTGCGGTCTGCCGGATTATATTGTTTATTGAGGGTAAACAGTAGTTTGCACTCTCAAATACAAGCAGGTGGCAGACTCTGGTACCAAGTCAATCTAATAACAACAGTAATGTAATACATTTTGGCGTTCCTTTGATTCTCGTTTCCGACTGAGACATGACAACACTTCAACATAAACATTAAACAAACACTTCAAAGACAGCACCGCTGGGGACGAAATAAATGCCCTAAAATATAAAATTGCATACAATGTAAAAAAATGACTTAATAAAAATGCATTTCTATAATCTAGAGGCCATGATTATGATTTATCTACAAATTGGCAATGTCTATGCAGCATCAATAAAAAAGATGACATGTCATTAGAATCCGGGCTCTGATTATTATTGTATTTTTTAACTAAGCGATTTTTAAATTAAACAGTGAAACAATATTAATGTTTGTGTTGTTTCGTCTCTTGTTGATGTTGGCGTTGCTTCTGTTGTATAGGTAAGAATGATTTCAGTAAAAAAATGTGCCAACTAAAACTACCATGACCATCATAACTTAGTCTATATTATTAGTTTTGATCTATTAGGCAGTGGTTTTTTAAGAAATGGGACAAAAAAAACCTTCTGCAAGCGAATTTAAGAAAATCAGTTTTACAGAAATTTAAAAAAAATTATTCATTTGGAGGGCGCAGATTTGTCAAACTCGCCAAGGGCGCAGAAGGACCTTGCTACGGCCCTGTATTCTCCTCACATCAGTCCGTTTAGGCCCTTCAGAAATACTTTCAGTTTAATTTGGATACACCTCATTTTCACATTTTCACATTTGTTTGTAGACTTACGACAAGAAATTGCAGATGATTGTTCATCAGGAGCACTTTCATTGGGTGTATTTACAGTTTTATGCTATGAACTCACTGACTGGGCTTCAGATTGAAATCTATTTGACATGTTTAACAGATCTCTTCATTAATAAATTGAATATTATTTTTCCATTTAGCACAACCTGTATGGAAACACTTGCACATCCACTTCAATCCATTGGCAATTTTATTTTTTATTTTTTATACAATCTTGAAACCAACATGTTGGCAGGCTCTTCATTCATTCATGTTGCTCATTATGCATGCCAGGACTGATCAGAGTGGGGTTCAGTTCAGCAAATAATTTACATATTTTTTAGGCAATCTATACCTTTAAGTTTCTTCCCTCTTTTCAAGTACGTGAGGGCTTAAATGTTCAGAAGGGGACATTTTTGTAAATGTATCATATTGTCAGACCTTGTCGTTTCATTGCAATATCTCTGTAACCATGGGAGAATGTTTGCAAGACACCTTGTTGGCGGAAAAGATCATGAATAATTATTAGAGGTTTTAGATTAGTGGAATTATTACACAGCTGACTTACCCTGTGACAGAGATAGAATAACGAACATACTGATATTATGTAGTGATTAGTATAACAGAAATATTGTACATACTCATACCTAAATTATACATATCCCTGTTATTATATTTAGAAAAAACTATCTCCCAGGGGCAAAACTCCATCCTTGATGAATAATTTCCACATCTGTGCATTGTTTTTGTAAAAATCTCTAACACCTTAGATTAAGTAGAACAGTGTGCGAGACGATACCCTAATTGCTTGTGCAAGTAGCTCAGAGAGACTAATATGAACTTCCTGTTACAGAAGGACCAGTGGACAGCTGGAGAAAGATTCTGGAAGTCAACGTCCTTGCTCTCAGTGTGTGTACAAAGGAAGCTTTGCAGTCCATGAAGGAGAGAGACGTCCAAGATGGACACATAATTCACATTAACAGGTGTGCAATCTAATCTTAAGCAATGTGACATGCTGATTGCAGATCAGGGAATGTGTTTCCAGGAATTATGTTTTCTCATTGAGGAACAACGGCTTAATTCATGTGGAGTGGAATTATGGACTTTGTTCACCCCTGAGTCTCATCACTATGAAAATTCATTGGAAATATTGAGAATAATTTATTATATACACTCACGTTCGTCTGTGTATGTATTCTTTTCATTTTGTTGTAAATGGAAATGGATATGAGAAATATAATTTATCATGACAAAATTAGCAAATATTACTGTAATAGATGGAGTATGCTGTGGTGTAGTGGTTAAAGCACTGTACTACAAACTGAAAGGTCATGCGTTCGATTCCCAATGAGATCATTGAGATTTTTCCCTGGCCTAATCCTTCTGGTGACACTATGGTTCTGGGGTCGACTCAGCCTCTACCAGAAATGAGTACCAGGAGTATTCCTGGGGGTAAAATAACAGCCGGTGCATAGGGCTGACAACCTTGCCACCTTCATATGCTGTATGTCACAATCTGGGAGCCTTAACCTCCTGTCTACCCTAAGGGTCTCCATGGCCCATTCAGTGATCGCTTTACCTTTTACTGCAATAAATCATACATAAGCAGAGCGGTGCTGACTGGGATTGTACCTTTAGTTTCTTATTGTTCAAATTCTGATATTTTATGCGGCATGTAATGTACATTGTTGGCCTCGGTGGTGGTGAGTTCAAATCGACTGGCTGAGGTCTATGGATTTTTCAAGACATAAAATTCTGCACAATAAGTGTTGCAGGACGAACTACTATATAAACCATGAGTCCCGTTCCGTACACATTCAGCATGTTAAAAGAACTAGAGATCCTAGACTAGATTCAACGGCCCCTTCCTGTCTGAGTACAGTCGGTCAAATAAAAAACGTCGGGACTCGTATGCAGTTAAAATTAAAGTTTTAACACATTAGTTCGCAAGTTTCCTATAAAAAACATAAAATACAGGTCATTTTCGGAACATAGGAGGCCATGCGACAGGAGGGAAAAAATGAACAACGAGGGAAAAATGAAAAACGCGGAAACCGCAATACACGATATTCAACTTAATGTATTGTCATAATTCATTTTGCTTTGTGTCATCGCACCACATACAAATGCTAGCTTGAGAGAAAGTGTAGTTAGGGCTGTAATTGACCTGCATTTTTCGGCCTTTGAAGCAGCGATTAGGTTCCATATTTCTTAAAGAGGTGGGTACTTCACTATAATGCGACCGGAAGTTTTCATAGGATCTGGCCGGCCGCATATTTCCATGCAGAAGTTGAACGTAAGTTATTGATTTTGCACTATAAGTACCGGTATTATAAAATAAAATCTTTAAAAAATGCTCCTTGAATAACCATATTCCTTGCGAATTTATTAATTATTAATATTATAAGAATTTGCAACCAAGAATATGGCGGATGTGAGACATATATCCACAGCCTTCTATACATGTTTGTTTTGGAACAAAACTGACTAAATAATCAAGAAAATACATGGATAGACAAGAGGCGCGTGTGAACCTAACCTTAAGTCTTCCTGTACATGCGGAATGCTCGTTCGTGATACTTAATCAAATACCGCCCAACGTTTTTTATTTGACCGACTGTACCAGTAATATTTTAGTTTAGTTTAGCAGCTTACCACCTGCCATTCTGGCCTCTATAGGAAAATAAGCTAACTAAAAGTCTTGATATTGAAATCTCCAATAGGAGGCTCCATGCTCTGAGCTCAGATTGAGCAGGATTTGATTCCATTTAATGATGCAATATATATATAATTTTTAAATTTTTCATTACTACATCACTTTGATATCAAGTAAACTTAATCCTTTTCCCATTCCAAGATAGAGAAATGGTGGCCTGTATACAAGTGTGATAATGCTCTTAACATTTTTATTTCTTGTGATTCAACTATTTGGTATACTTACGTTTTCAGGGATTGTAAATTTTCTATTCTAGCCACTAGAACAGGCATGTCAAACTGAGAGTCACTCGAGGGCCATATGGGTCATGAATGTTTTGTCATGAGGGCGAACACACAACACCGAATTACCGAAAATTTAGAATATTTTTACTTTTTGGAAACATGCAATGTGCATTGGTTTAACATTCTAGCCACATGCAAAGTACTGAAGTAGCTAACAAAAGAAATGAATATTAAATTTTAAATGGTAACAAGAAATACACTGCACAAAATGAATACAACTATTTTTGTATTTTTCCTGAGGCTGACACTTCTGTTCAATGACAATTATTTTGCTTGGTCTGACTGAAATGTTGGTTCAATTCCTTATTCTCTGAGAGGATTTTGTTGTTTTCATGAAGGAAAATAACTATTCACGGGTAAAACTGAAAATTGCCATTATCCTTGTGAAAACTTGCAGCAGTTTTTAACTTTTCAGGAAGGTATGAAAAGAAACCAGGTATCGTTCAAATGATCGTTAAAAAACTGGAGTGAAATTGAGGCCAGTTGATACACTCTTCGGGGACCGCAGGAGTGCTTTCAGAGGGTCGCATGTTTGAAATGTCGGCACTAGTGTATTCTCAATTCACTTGCCACCTTTTGCTACAAAGAATTTTCAGCATTCTACCAAGCAGTTCACTGGAAATGAAGGAGTGAATGAGTGCAAAGCGGTTAATCTCATCTTGTAATGAGAAAATTATTTTAGGATTGCAAAATAACTACCGAATCAATTATGGAAAAATATGTGAAACGACAGCAAATAACTCCAAATGTAGTTATGTAAAAATCATTGGATTAAATCTTGAGAGAAGTAAAAAAATAAAAACACTTTTAACTCTACTTATTTCAACTGGACTAGTTTCGGGAGCATAACTCCCATCATCGGCTGGGAGTTGACTGCCTCAGTTTGTTTTGTTTTTCTTCCAACAAGTAAATGAGATTCTATTTTAAACAATATTGTCTAGCATTGAAGAAGCTCTTAGGTTGAGCTATTATTTATACTCTACTTGATGTACCAACAATTTTTTGTTTCTTTATGAAACCATTGTAAGAGTTAGCTAATTTCAGTAATTGCAAGTGGAAGTAGATTGCAATTTTCCCTGTTTTCATATTTTCTTTGCTCCACTCCAAACAAGGTTTTATGAATTTCTCCAAAACAATGTTGAAATTGAGATGTCATAGAAAAAATAATATATAATCATTACTACGGACCGGATTTTTAGGTTTTTAAAAACACTGGTTTAGGTTTTCCATTAGGTGAAATAGTTTTTTTTAGGTGTTTTGTCCAAAATTTCGTTTTCGGTTGGAATAATTGGTTCAATGACTTTGAATGTGCTACATAGGATTGAATACATAATACTTGTAAAGTTTAACTTAACAAAATTGACTTAAATTTGTGTAAACTTGCTTTAGGACAATATTACACAATTGAAGAAAGAGCTTAAACAATCAAAAGATGCAGTGAAAATAAAATTGCCTCACATTTCCTGGCTACAATATATCACTAAATATCTTTCAAGAATCTCAACTATGATTTGTATTGAATGACAACGTTTGTCATATACAGCATATACAGAGCAGACGTAGAAACCCGTGGATTGCAACGTCATAAAATAACCTCAGAAGAAGAAAAAGAAGAAGAAATTCAGGTCGTTGCCAATCCACTACCATAATAAACTCGATTTCATTTGTTTTGGCATAATTAACACGTATTCTTAAAACTCACAGTGTGACCACTCAGTATGAATAACAGGGCAGTACTTACGGCAAACAAGTGCTTTAAAACACAGAAATCTATATCCTTGTTCGTACACGGCAAAAATGGTTGTTCGTACGAATATTTTAAAAGGAATATGCCGGTACTCTTACATTTCCTCACTTGATACTGTCCATCCTAGACGACAATGGGTTGAACAAAACGCTGGTGGTATTAATTTCAACCCTACAAAAATTATTGTTTCTCCGCAAAATATTGATTTCTCAACTGACAAACAAAAAAGAAAAAAAGTAGCCTAAATTAGATATTTTAGGTTTTATATGCCGTTTAGGTGTATTTAGGTTTTTATACCCCATTTAGGTATTTTTAGGTGCCACAGAATTAATGTGGGTGAATCCTATGAGCGCTTTTTGTTTTGGAAGCAAGAAAAAAATAGGTAAAAACCTAAGAATCCGGTCCCTAATCATTACAAGATCCTAATTTTCTATTAGACTTTATTGAAAAGAAAAAATCATTTACAAACAATTGCCAATTTATTTTGCAGTTACTCTATTAGAAATAAGAAGTGAAGTATTCAACCAGGTTTTAAAAACGATACCCATTTCCCTCTCTTCTAATACCTGAATTTTCCAGTGTTGCAGGTCATAATATACCACCAAATATTCTCCCAATCTACATGTATGCTGCATCAAAACATGCCGTTACTGTTTTAACAGAGGGTCTTCGTCGTGAACTCGTAGAACAGAAATCGAGAATCAAAGTGACTGTAAGTAATATCCAAGATAAGCAGCCACCTTTGAACGACTTAGTTTATGTAGCCTACATGCATTATGTTATGTTTTGCAGAGCATAAGCCCTGGGCTGGTGAAAACAGAGATTCTAGAAGCTGCCGGACCCTCCATTCCTTCAGAGTTTGTGTTCAGCAAGTATGCACACCTGGAAGCCCAAGATATTGCCGATGCAGTTCTCTATGTTTTGAGCACACCACCTCGTGTCCAGGTATGTAATGTGTAATGTCTAGGGCTAGGACAAATATATAAGGGCATTTTTGCACTTTTCTGTCTTAAGAGCATTTTTTATTAATTTAATAATTTCCAGTGCAATTTAGTAAAATTTTGTGCATAAACCTCCATTAATAATACAAGGATGGATCAGAAAGAAACGCACAATAATTTTTTTCTGCAAGATATTGTGGCTGGGATGCTGAAATTTCACCGAGATATAGTTCCAAGTTTGCGCTACAGACAATTTTTATTTAATCTTCAGTTGTAGCGAGGGAAATGTGAACTATTCAGCAAAGATGGTTTGCATGTTAACCTGGCCACTCATGGTTCTTTCACGTTGTTCCATTTGGAATAACCTAGAAACGGGGGTCATTCACTCCCCGCCTGTCTTGAATTGGCTTCTGTGTGCAATGGTGTTCCTTGTTTTGAAAATGCTGCCACATATTGACAACTTTGCAATAAATTAAAGGAGGTCCCCAAAAACATGTGACATTATGCTAAATTAATGTTCATCCTGTGAATTTATTCTTATTGTAACATAGGCTATAAGTATAAACTTACTCTCATAAAATGAACCTAGTGCTGATTTCAATAGTAGTGTGTTTCACATAAGAGTTGGCTAATCATGCAGAAACTGTTGCGTGAAACACACTGTTTCTGTCGACAAAGAGGATTGGTTTGCTATGCAAATTGATTGTTGACATTTTTACAGAAACATTTCATTGAGGGAGGAATATGAAACATGGATAAAGAATGTATTCAAAGAAATAATTACTTTCATTTCAAGAAAAGATGACATTCTCTTCATGTAATTTGGCTGTAAAATGAGGTGAATGTCGTTACCACCTCGTATCAGAACCCTGAATAATGCACTCAAGTAACTTTCTATAGGCCTACCCTAAGCACAGGTATTAAATCTTTCTCACTTTCTGATATAGAATAAAATCAGGTAAACTGATGTAAAAAAGTGCCAGTATGTTTTTGTTTAATCAGTTATGACTGCAATTATGATATGCAGAATATGTTTTTTTTTTTTAATTGATTTCCAAGTTAAGCTCCAGATTTATTCATTAAGCAGGGCTTACGGAAGAAGAAAGGTCTACCATCTCGGCCACCTGGGTCATTTTAACGGTCTAGTTGGATAAGCGCATGTAAAACAATAGTGTTTTTTGTCATAGCTACCTGTATTTTAATTTCCAAGGCCTTATAAGATCACAGTAAAACAATAGGCTATGTTGTCAAGATAACTGATTTTCATTTTTTTTATAAATTCTTTCGAATACGTATATTGCCATAAAATAGGCACTAAATTGAGCATTACTCCGAAACACATCAACCGATTTTATCCATTATGAATAGACGTCTTCCCATGGACATTGTAAATGTGTATACCAAGTTTCATAAAAATCCGGTAAAGCGTATTTGATTTACCGCGTCTTTAAAATATACACTAAATTGGGTTTTACTCCGGTACCGGTCAACAGATTAGGTTCAAATTCAATAGGGCACTTCTCATGGACGTCATAAATGGGTATACCAAGTTTCATGGAAATCCGTTACAGCGTATTTGAGTGATGGCGCCTTTCTATGAGAAAGTTAAGCTCATAGATCTATTAAAATAGGCACTAAATTGGGCATTACTCCGGTACCGGTGAACCGATTTGGTTCAATATCAATAGGGTTCTTCCCATCGACATTATGAATGTTTATACCAAGTTTCATGATAATCCGAAAAAGCGTACTTGAGTTATGGTGCGTACAGACGCACGGACAGACGGACGGACAGACAGACAGACGGACGGACAGACAGACAGACGGACAGACATTTTTTCGTCCCCCACACATTCTCATAAAGTACCATACTGGCACTTAATAAGGGGTTGTGGTGCAAAGAGCGCGTATTCAGTTGTTTCAACCTAATCCAACACTTCATTGTTCGCCAAGCAAGACTGAATGTCTACAGTGAGTGGTTCATAACTACCCTTCACAGAATTTTTTTAGAAAAATGTTTCAAATATAATGTTCTTTCTTAGTATAAGACCCTCATATACAAGACTTAAACAAAATCTTTAGAGCCTTTTTGAGAAAACTGCAAAAAGCTAAATGTTCTTAATGTAAAGTGGAAGTGAAAGTTAGAGAAAGTCACATCCCCGAAGAGACCTAATCCAAATTAAAAAATTGTTTTTATACTGACAAATAAAAATGTGATGTAAACAGAAAAGCTTTTGAATCATTCTGGTCAGTAGTGATATTCAGCCGGTTGTTAAATATCTTGTAGGTTCTCCGAACCGGGAGCTTCACAATGAGTGACTGCCTTTTTCCAAGATCAGATTCACGCCAATCCACAACAGTTATAATACATATTATATGAATTTGCTAGAACCAAAACACACCATTTATGTTCGCTAGCAGTGGACTACCACCATAGGTAGCAGGCGTGCGGTTAAGTTGGCAGACTCTCTTATTTGCACACGGCCGATCGTCTCGACACTCCCTCGCTTTGCTTTCGATGTTCGATTATAAAACGGACTGTGGTCTTCTTTTGTTGTGTAGAAGAAGAAGAAATCATTTATTATAAAAATGAAGCTGCTTGAATACACAGGTTCCCCTAAGACACAGCTTACCAATCAAACCATGAAGGCCAATGGATAACAATTCAAACACAATTTTTGTTTTTGCTTTGAGTTAAATTGACAAGTAGAGATAAGCAGAGATTCAATGCATGTTCCCATAAATATGATGATTTATTATTCCAACAGAGTCGGATATTATAGTTTCTGAGATAGTTATCAGGTGGCGCTTATCAATTCCAAGTTGTTTTAGGAAGTCAGCTACAAACTGATAGACTGTACCCCGTGCTCCAATAGAAGTCCTTGCACGATGTAATTGTGGTTTCCATATCTAGATGTATATTTTTGCTGAAATATTTTTTATGTTTTAAGGAAGCTGAGTAAGTTTAGTTTGAGTATGAAAAGACAAAAATAACAAAATAGCACATGGGCTATTTTGAATCAACATCAGATACCCTGATGAGAACCGGTTGTTAAACTGTTTGAATATCACCACTGATTCTGGTGGATGAATTATGGGACCATAAAGTGGATGACGGATATGGGACTTTGGGTACACCTTTCCTTTTATTTCCTAAATAAGACACAAGTTTCACTGGATATCAGATTTAATATATATATCCTACCATTATCATTCAGTGAACTATTTCTTTTATGTTTACCCAAGAACTTTGATTGCTTTTGAAACATTTAACATATGCCTTCCCACTTTTTCGTTTTAAAATGCTTTCCACCAAGTAAACAGAAGGATATTTAGTTTTATGCACAAGAAGCTTTTATACATTCATTTGATTTGTAACATGTTGCGAGGATTTACTCTTCAGAGCTCTTGCTGACACATATTTTGAACACAGCCTAGGATAATTACCACCGGTATGTATTTGAATCCATTGTACGAACTAGTCAAAAAATTAAAAAATCTGGGAGCAATAATTACAGATACAAATAATATTAAGGTAGAAGCATAATGAATAGAATGAGAAAGTGTGATGACTCCACCGCTAATACAATGGTGGGTATAGGGAGAGCGGCGGTCCACCGAAACACTGGCAGCACCTTCGTTTGCGTTTCAACTTCTCAATGCTGCATCATGATAGTTTGGCATATTATGATTAAACTCGCAATCTTTAATTAACCCTTGGTCCTATTTCTGTGAAATTTGTGCATAAATAATCTGCACAACACAGTCCTTCTGATGGTTAAAACAGAGACTTAAAAAATGCGGACATAAATGTTTTTATTTCATTATATAAACATCACCAATTACACAAAATTCATGGAGGGTGAAACGGAATTTGACTATGCGACAATTTTTTTCATTTTTGTGTCCCGTAAAAACTTCAAGCGAGAAAGTTTTAGTGAAATATTTAAACTTTATTTTAAATTCAGTACCACCTTTATATCTTGAATGGTTTACGAGTAATTGAGTGGTAATTATTCCGAGCGCTACAGCTGAATGAATGATGTGTGACGATCGTGAAATGTTGAGGGTGAAGCAAATTTGACTATGCGAAATTTATTATTTTATTTTTGTGTCCAGAAAGAGATCAAGCGTGTAAGGTTTAGTGAAATATTTGGATCTTATTATAAATCGAGTACCACCTATATATCTATAATGGTTAACGAGTAATAGTAATTACTCTAAAGCTAAAGCTATCAGAATGGTATTGAGGTATTAGCAGGCATCTTTTCCATAAAATACCAGCAATAACGTAAACATTTTTACATAATTTATTCGTGGACTCAATAATAAATACTATATTAACTGACTACTTGTACCCATACTGCAAGATTGACCCGCTGGGGAAAAGGAGTGAATGAAGCTTTTTTCTAACTTAGTAAAGCTGCACTACTTTTATTTATGCATTTATTGGATTATTTATCATATTTCCTGTTCACTTATGTTAGTAATTTTTATGTATAATTATCATAGCAAACACGAACACAGCGAACGGCGATTGGTCGAGGGTTTGAGCAAATAGCGGGCTGTAGTTAAGGCAAGAGGATTTAATTTTTAATGAAAAAATCAGGGAAAATGCTTTGAAATATTGTGTGATATATGTAGAATGCATTGCAAAACAATTTTTGCGTATGTGCGTCTTTATCGGATGTTGACGCCAATTTTAAAGATCACGCGCCCTATTTATGTAGTGCTGCTTATGAAATTTTCCGTGCCCTGCAATTCACAAACCATCCCTTAGTTTATACTGTTCACATAATTTGTACACAGATCTACATTTTTGACCGTGTTTCACCTACATAGCTCACCCCATACAGCCAGGAGAAAATTAATATTACTATAAATAATATTACTATTAATACAATATTAATACAAATTAATACTCAGTAATATTCTTATACAATGTAATATTAATATTAATTTATAAAATATCCCTTAGCTGTTTTCTACCCTAATTATACGTTGTTATTTCTATACAAATGTACATTCTTTAACAAATTCTCATCAAATTATACTAACATACATTATACGTTGTTATTTCTATACAAATGTACATTCTTTAACAAATTCTCATCAAATTATACTAACATACCCTCTACCCTATTTTCTAGGCAACAAAATATTAGATCAACATCCCTTAGCTGTTTCATACCTATATTATATAATTGTTCATTGCTTGTGAACATATTCGATTTTTGGAAAGATGTGGAACGAAATGTTACAGTCAAGCTTCTTGCAATCTGAGAAATTACTGTTACACACGGCCATGTTTATTTATGGAGATGAGATCTTCCAAGACGTGTAAAGCCGCCCGAAAATTGTCAAAAGTATCTAACAATTCAATTTAGATAAGGTGAGTCATTTTGAAATAGATTAATGTATTATTTTGTTTAAGAATGTTTGCAATTTTTCCTATACCGCCCGTAGTAATCTTGCTCCCGTGAATCTCAAGCAGAGTAACTGCTACCTAGCGGCGGAACCAGTGAACTACCTCAGTCATCACACTTTCTCCTCTATTCATTATGGTAGAAGTTAAGAGTAGACTCAAATCAGGAAACACCTTTTTTATACAGTTCAGAAACTCCTATCTTGTCGTCTTCTGTCCAGAAATCTAAAAATAAAGATTTATAAGACCATTATTCTGCCAGTTGTATTATATGGATGTGAGACATTGTTGCTTACATAATCTGAGAGTGTTCGAAAACAGGGGTCTTAGGGAAATATTTGGGCCCAAAAGAGATGAAAACGGGGACTGGAGAAAACTGCATAATGGCGAGCTTCATAACCTGTACTCTTTTCCGGATGCAGTAAGGGTAATTAAATCACAGAGGATGAAATGAGCTGGACATGTAGCATGCATGGGGGAGGAAAGACATATCTAAAAAATATTAACTGGGAGACCCGAAGGGAAAAGACCACTTGGAAGACATAGATGTAGGTGGGAGGACAATCTTAGAATGGATTTAAGGGAAGTAGGATCTGCGAGGGATGAATGGAAAGAGTTAGCACAGAATACGGTTGAATGGCGGGCTCAGGTAAGCATGGCAATGAACCTTCTGTTCCATAGACCATATTCTATAGATAATATTCCCATAGCTTGCTTAGGAATTGTCTATTGCCATTGAGTAAGTGAGTGAGTAAGTATGTATTTTAATTGTCTATTATGTATGTCATATGACTACTTATCCATTAAATAACTTTGAAACAAGTCATATAAACGTTTTGTGATAACATGTCACCTGTCAAACATTCTTCTAGTAGGCTTATGGAATTCAAATGGAATTGCATGCTTGCTCATGTTGATTCAGTCAAATCTGTGTGTAACAAACATTGACATAACGATCAACCCGTATATAGGAATATTTTTGTTTTGTCCCGGTGAATTTCCTACCTTAATAATGTTAAATGTAGGCTAACTCACTATAACGATGAAGCTATTTTATAAACACCATAATTGTTACTGCAAACCAGTAGTTAGCCGTAGCTGGTGTCAGATCAGTATCCTTCCCAGCCACCAATATTGTTTTCTGGGTGCCTGATAGAAAAAGAAAGGTTCATAGTGGGTGAAAAATAGGACCACCAAGGCTAAAATCATCCCTTATGTGTGCAAAAACGTACTTTGAGTTAGGTTGTTACTTCAACATGTATTTAATCTGCAATTAAAACACCATCAGGAACAACTGTTTTAGTTTTGCCTTAATTTTAATTTAATTTAATTTAATTTTTAATTAGTCGTTAGCAACACTGAGCTGCTATAGAAATCATCAGGTAAATAAATATATACAATACAGAAATAAATAAAACAATAAATCAGGAAACCCACACTAGAAAGTTATATTGATTTGAGCCTCAAAAAACTCTTGAACACCATCAAATGGGTTGTCAAGCAGCCAACGATGTAAATGAAACTTAAAATGCTTAAAATCTACATTGTGAACCACTTGGGGCAACTTATTAAACATGGAGACTCCTAAATTTTTACACCAGTTTTTTGATTTGGCAAGTCTCACCTGAGGCACTTCAAGAAAATAATTAAATCTCGTAGAGTAATGGTGCTTCTCTGATCTATAACTAGGGACAGGATTTTTAGGTTTATAAAAACCCTGTTTTAGGTTTTCCATTAGATGAAATAGTTTTTTTTAGGTTTTTTGTCCAAAACATCGTTTTCGGGTAGAATAATTGGTTTAATGAATTTGAATGTGCTACATAGAATTCAATACATAACAGGCCCTACTTGTAAAGTTTAACTTAACAAAATTAACTTAAATTTGTGTAAACTTGCTTTAGGACAATATTATAGACAATTGAAGAAAGAAAGCATAAACAATCACATGACGTCATAGGTGCGAATTTCATCGAAGCAATTACGGCAGGTTCGAATCGGACGAAAAATCCCCCTTTTCTAGAAAAGTAAATAATACTTACGTGTTTCTGGCAGGCTTGACAAAATATTACTTTGCCATCTGTCGTGAAATTCAGGTCGTCGCCAATCCACTGTCGTAACAAACTCGATTTCATTTGTTTCGGCATAATCAACACTCAGTATGAATAACAGGGCAGTACTAAAGGCAAATAAGCGCTTTAAAACACAGAAATCTATATCCTTGTTCATACACGGCAACAATGGTTGTTCGTACGAATATTTTAAAAGGAATACGCCGGTAATCTTACACTTCCTATCTTGATACTGTCCATCCTAGACGACAATTGGTTGAACGAAACGCTGGTGGTATTAATTTCTACCCAACCAAAATTATTCTCTCCCCGCAAAATATCAATTTCTCAACTGACAAACAAAAAAGACAAAACAGGAGCCTGATTTAGATATTTTAGGTTTTATATCCCATTTAGGTGTGTTAGGTTTTTATACCCCATTTAGGTATTTTATAAACACCATTTGAAAAAGTGTATGAGCGCTTTTTGTTTTGGAAGTAAGGAAAAAAATAGGTAAAAACCTAAGAATCCGGTCCCTATCTATAACCATACTCGGCCGGGTTTAACTTAATCATAATAAGAGTATAAAATATATACATATTAATTAGTGTTAAAATTCTTTCTTTTCTAAATAAAGGCCTACAATGGTCATCATATTTTGCTCCAGATAATATTCTAACCGCCTTCTTCTGTAGTACCAGAATGTTATGAATGCTGCTACCGTTGCCCCAAATCTGAATACCGTATCTTAATACACTATCAAAGAAGGCGAAGTAAGAACATTTTAAAAATACTTTGGACACTTGACTCTTTAGATTGCACAGTAGATATATTACCCTTGAGAGGTGTACACAGACTGCATCAATATGATCTTTCCAGGATAACTTATAATATAGAATAATGCCTAAGAATTTAGCTACGTGTTGAATTTGCTTGTCTTTCTCTTCCCACCAACTATGACTTTGAAATTTCTGACACATGGCTAGGTTCAAAGCGTGCCATGATCTGTGATGTTAAACCAGTCTGAATAGTATTTTTAGTGTGCGGATATAAAGTAGCTATGGTTACAATTCAACGGAAGTCAGTAAGTTTAGTAACAAAATTAGCATTCTACTTCTTCACATGTTGGTTCCATGAACGATCATGTAGATTACACAGTCTTCTTTTTAATGTGTGGTAAACTACAGCCCCTCAATATAACAATACAATCTGCTATGGCCCACAGATATCGTTATAAGGAGGTTTTAACTTAAGTTTATGTAATATTTCGGTTATCTCGTTGGCAATAATACCTGCCTGAGACGCAGCTACCAACAGCCTAAGTCTAACCAATAAACTGGGATTGTTCCAGTACTTATAGACCATCTTATAATCAAGAGGGTTATGACCTGCTTTCTTCGTCTTTCTTTCCATATGCAGTGTAATAGTCTTTTCTTCTCTTATAAAAGGGAATAATAATGTTTTTTGTTTTATGATGATGGAACAGTACAAGAGGTTCATCTGTAACGTGTCCTTTTCTATTAAGATTTGTATCATGTGTAATTTTAAAATGTACTTTAGGCCTTTTAAAAGACAATTTTGACAAATGACTCCTGTTTATATATATACTTCTCTGATTAGAAATGTCTTGTTTTTAATCTGCCTTGATAAAATTTTCTACACTGCTATGCATATAATTATTTATTGACCACTTTTAAATGGCCTAGTTATGATATGATGCAGCGGCTACAGCCCCCCCCCCAAAAAAAGTCAAGTATGCTAGTAAGTTGCACATAAGGACATTTTAATTGGCAGATAGTAGACAGTTTAACTGTACATCCTGACACATGAAATGTGAAAGGCAAATCGTGAAATACAAATGCCATCACTACCTTGTCTAAGTATGGGCTATTCAAAATTCAACCTAAGATCGAATTTTTACATAAAATTTATACATTATGTTCTAAAAAATGAGGTATGCTCCATCATTAAATAATTTTAATACTTAAATAGTATAAGGTGTATAAATTACATAATAAAAACTAAAAATAAAACAAGGTTTTTGCAATAAATTTTAGTAAATTTAAAACTAATGAATGAAACGGTGCTTTAATATTATACAATCGGTTCCAAAAAAATGAGGGTATATACTAATATGAACAAATTGTATATTCGGTACTCAAAACATTTACTTAGCCAAATAGCTGAAAATGTTTGGATTAGGCACAATACTTAAAATCTGACATAATGTGCTGTTATAAATGAAATAAATTGGTTAAATACGCACAAATATTTTAATATCGAGCAAATATGATGCAAAACTAACAAAATGTGCAAAATTAAACCTTCAGTTTCCTGTTATTTCTTTGATACCTTGTACGTTTCAACACTAGCATGTAATAGATTGCAGTTTTAAAAATATGATTTTCATAAACTTCTGGGCCCTAGTGATAATAGTATTAGACTTACAGCCCCTCTCAAAAAAATATCTTGGATAGGCCTACGAACCTGATTTGATGAGACCTGAAATATCCCTTTTGCAAAAATGATTATTGTTCTGCACAGGTATTATTATTATACTTAATTATTATTAATAACTTAATTTATTACTTGTTACTTTTCAGATCCATGAGCTGACGATCAGACCATCAGGGGAAATCAGCTGATCACAATGCAGTTGCCCTATACAAGATCATCTTGAATATGACAGGCGTCATGTATAAACTTAACAGTGACAATCGCACAGTCCTCGCTGGTCTGGAAGTTGTCTCGAATGAGAAACATCCTGATATGAATTAGATAACATAATATCTCTCTCTATTTATTTATTTATTTGTGTGTGAAATACACTTTCAAGGCAGTATTTGTTCTGTTACAAAATCAGTAAAACTTATGGTATGAACACAGAAGCATTTGATGACTGCATCTATGGTCAAATCTGTAGCTGTAGCTGTGAAACCTAGTGGACCTTGCATTTCTTGTGCATGCCACTGTATGCTATGACCCTCATAACACACAACACTGTGCTCACTTTTATGTCTTCAAAATCACTTTCACTTGGTTCATAACTTCCATCGTTATATTTGTTAAAATTTTCAATTATACATAAATTTCTAATTATTTCAGCTCCCATTTACACTGAACACCTTTATCCCCAATAAATGTGGGAAGAAATTTCCTCATGAAGCAGATGTAGCCTACAAGGTACTTGAAGAAGCAATCTTCTTTCTCTCTTTTGTCTCATCATAAACTTGATTATTTCTTTTCTTAAACTTCCAATATCTTCCAACATCTCTTGCAGTTCTAGTATCCATATTTACAGATGGGTTCTTTTCTTTTGTCGGGCATTAATTTAGACTTCATTATTTCAGATTCATTGCCAACAGACAGTAACGAATTATCTGGGAAAATAAATGCAAACTACACCCGGGCTGAGTGCACTTTGGAAGTGAGTACACTTTGAAAATAAGTAGGCCTACAAGAATTTTCTCTTCTTTCTGTCCTTGTCTTTAAATCTGGAAATGTTGGAATATCATAAGCCGTATATTGAGGCATATTTCAGTGACTGAAATACACTGAGACACATGCTCTAATGCTATAGCAAACTTACATCATGCTTCAAGTGTTAAAATAATTAATTGAAGAAATATATACAGTAGAGCATGTTGTAAAACTTGTACAGAGTCAACATTTATTTAATATTTACACTTCTTGCTCCACTTACATTTAATTTGCAGGATTACTCCCTCATCCTCAGCTGGTGGTCAACCACCAGCTGAGGATGAGGGAGTAATCCCTGGAAACTAGTCCTGCAAATTAAATGTAAGTGGAGCAAGAAGTGTAAATATTAAATAAATGTTGACTCTGTACAAGTTTTACATCATACTATTTCCTATTTCTAATAATCGCTTTCCTATGAAAAAGGTGATGATCTGAAAGCATAAACAATTGCTTTGTTGCTTTGAAATACGTTTATGCTAATTTATTTTTCAAACATATGTTGTGTTGTGTTCCCTTCTGGTTAAGAAATGTAATGTTTACAATATCAGTAAACTCACATGAGTGTAAACCTAGGCAGTATTGGCAACTTGAGACCACGACAATGTAATTTCTTGTGTAGCTCTAAACACAGATGTTTCACAAATCAAAGATAATAACAAAATGAAGTTAATAACCTCTTGGTAAGAGAAATTGAAAATAAAATCAGTGGAATGGATTTGCACAGCAACAACAACATTCAAGCGACCAACATTCAGAGTAAGTTGGGCATTGTGAAGAATGCACCTTTCAACTTTAAACTTATAAGGCATAAATTTAAAGATGCCACAAAGAGTGTAAGAAAATATAACATTTGCTCATAATAAATGAATTGCCAATATGATTTGATTTGATTTGATTTGTTTTTGAACCACATCAAATGCGGCTATCGACATACATAAATTAAGAGAGAGAATGAAAATGGACAACAGAATTATGTCGAATAGCAGTATAGTGTATAAATTTAGAAAACATCAATATTAACTTCAAAAAACTCACTAATAGAATAAAATGGATTATTCGCAAGCCAGTCTCTCAGTACAGTCCTAAACCTGTTTAATTTAACTGAATGTGCAGTTTTGGGTAAACTATTAAACAACTTAATACCCAAATTATTGCACCACTTCTTTGTTTTAGTTAATCTTGTACTTTGTGTCACTTTGAGGTAATTATTCCTAGTGTTATGTTGGTGTAAATTATATTGAAAATTTTGTTCATGGAGATTAGACTTAATATTTACCAAACAGTTGAAGAGTTTTGAAACAATGGACGACAATGAGCATCAAAAGATGCACCAGAGATGATTCTCAAAGCCTTTTTTTGTAGTAATAATACTTTATAGATATCTGCACCACTACCCCAGATATGGAGGCCATACGAAAGTATACTGTGAAAAAAAGCATAATAAGACATCTTAAGATGGTGCTTAGATACATTATTTTTTAGATGGCTCAGTAGGAAAATTACCCGAGAAAGTCTTTTACAGACATAAGAAATGTGATCAGACCAATTAAGTTTAGAATCCAATAGAATACCCAAAAGTTTAACATCAAAAGTAATTTCATAATGTAATTGTTTAAGAGAAAAAAGAATACGTTGAGTTTTATCATTATTAAGTTTAAACCCATTAATCTCAAACCATTTAGTAGCTGTTTTGAGATATTGATATCATTCAAGGAAGAGCCACTGGTTAATAAAGAGGTGTCATCCGCATATAAGACAGAGTCACAGTTTAGGTTAATACAGAGTTTCATCAGGAACGTATATGCTGTGAACAATCCAGTAATCAGACCACAAATAGAATATTTAGAAAAAATTACCACATTTGCATGGTCTGTATATGAGGGCTATTTTTTTCAACCTCCAATGGGGAATAAAATGAAAACAATGAAAACCAATACAGATTTATTTGGAACATCTTCTAACTACTTCTCTACATAGTCGCACTCTGATTGAGACATTTGTCGTAGCATGTTACCAAATTTCCAATACCCACTTCATAGAAGCTGGCCGCCAGTGTATTGAGAAGGGTCTTCATGGCATTTCAAACTGTTTTGAAATTCTTCCTTGGTGTGGAAGCCAGTGTGGGTTTGTTTGGGGAAATTTGTGTGCATCCACTATTTGGATTGTTCTTTTGATTCTGGATTGTCATAACGAATCCAGATTTCATCCCTGTCATGATGATTTCAAAAACTTGTTTCCGTGCTGAGTGACTTTCATCTTTTTCGGCAACTGAAAAAACATCTGGAACGACAGCACTTCCACACCAACAAAGAACTTCAAAAAACTTCAAAATGCCATGAAGACCCTTCTCAATACGCTGGTGGCAAGCTTCTACAAAGTAATGGAAAATTGGTATGACGCTACGACAAATGTCTCAATCGGAATGCAACTATGTAGAGAAGTAGCTAGAAGGTGTAACTAAATGTTCGAAATAAAACAGTTTTGATTTTCACTGTGGTTTTCATTTTATGCCCCATCGGAGGTTGGAAAAAAAAAATAGTCCTCATAGAATGGTTGGCTACACTGATCCAGGACTGTCAAAATTAGTGATCCGTTGACTTCACAAACACTTCACATAACACCAGTACTGAAAGCAACTCATCCTGTGAGACTATGATATTCAGTACAGTTTGAAGAATGATGAACTGAACTTCCAGACCAATGGAGGCTGAATAAATGAGGTTCTACTGTGGGAACATACTTCTCATATTGAAAACTATTGTAGGCTAAGTAATTTATTTTAGTTGTAGTAATAGCACTAGTTCAGGAAAACTGTAGGACTGTAGTTCTTGTGTTTCTTCTTGGAGTCTTAAAACAGATATTAAACAAATTTCCAAATTTATCTTAAAATTAAGTTTGCTGTGTAGTACAAGAATAAAGTGGGATAGATGTTGGCTGTCGCATAGATAATTCACTTAACCCAAATTTTCTCTAGTACATTGCTTAATATGTATAGATTTTTTTTCTGAATACAGTACACTAAAGTTAAACGACGAATTTTCCTGGCATTTTATAGCTTCTGAAGAACATTTTTGAATATGTGTTGGAATTATAAAATACTTTCATGATGTCATTTTTGGAAATAAACAAAAGTTTCAGTAACTTATTAAATTATTGCAACAACAAACCACTTGCATTGAATGAGACAAAATATTATTTATTTAAACAAATAACCAGCGAATGAAAAATAAAGGGAACCTGAATTAGAATCCTCCCTACTTGTCCGTTCCTACCATGTAACGCAATGGCCGAGGACTGAATCAACCAAAAAGAGAACTAAAGAAAGAAGTGAAAGTTATCGGAACCAACTGTAGGCAACTAACTAATGCCACAAAGTGCAATCAATAATTTAAAATTCATCCAATTGAAAAACATCATAAAAGACAGCACACTTCCTCGACAAATATTATTGAGAATATTGTGTTTAATTCGAGCTGAATTGGTTTTTTTTCACAACGAAGAGTGTCATAGGAATCCTTTATATCAATTCTGTTAACATTTCATTGAGTTGTTTCATATGTTCCCTAACCTTTTCACTGCTAACATTTTTTGTTCAAAGTAGTGGTGCTGAATTTATTTACAAATTTCTTTTCTAAATATTAATTTGTCAATTTCTTCCAAATTAAAAGCATGGTGCATATTTCTTGATGTAGAGATCATTTACAGAGTCAGCTCAAAGCAGAGAACAGATAACTGGTAGTGTCATCTGTTATCTGCATTTTGACACTACAGATAGAAGCTGCAAGTTCCATAAACTGGTTGGTTCTCTAATGCAGTTAGTTTATATGCTTATTAGTAGGGTTACAAGTAAAATCCAAGGACACTGGACCATTTTTTAAAACAGAGATTCTTTTCATAAAACACCTAATATCACTTTGAGAATATTATAGGAGAAAAATTCCTCCGACACTGGGACTTTAACCCAGGACCTTTGGCTATTTGCGCCAATGGAACCTCTCTCCTATGACTGATTGTCCTAATGGTCTACCTCACAGACATATGCAGTACTGTGAGGCACACTAATTAGTGATTTTTGTGACCGGGCTCCCGCTGTTATTGTACAGTTAACATTCAAGATAGATAGATATGTAACTTAGCTCAGTTGGTAGAGCATTGGCGGGAATAGCCAAAGGTCCTGGGTTCAAGTCCCAGTGTTGGAGGAATTTTTCTCCTATAATATTCTCATGTAATGTCCAACAGAGACAATAATCTGTGGTTCATGAAAGCTTACATATCTAACACGTACTTTGTTATATATAGTTCTATGGAGAGGATATGTTGTCTTGGTGAATGATTTGGTCCAACCCGCCCACCCTAAATGATACACTTTCTTGTACACATGATCTAGTGAAATCTCCGCCATATTTTGATGAAACGATAGAGATTTTTGTGACTTGATGTCAGGGCTGTGATTTCCACCACCAGAGCAGGTAGAATTCTGGGTAAACAGGTTGACCATTATGACAAACCTCGCGAGAGAGATGTGATACAGCCCAGAAAACCCAAGAAGATAAATCAGGGAGAAAATGAATCTAACCTAAAATGGATAATTTGGGTACACAAAAGATAGTATAATGAAATGCAGACACTATTTGTCAGGTTTTGCTCATTTGCTGCAACAAAACTCTCAAGAGCTCAGAAAAACGAACTTAGACAGAATTTAGTTAGAAGAAACCAAACTGGGGCTAGAAGGGTCAATAGCATATGGAAGGTAAGTTCTATAGCAGATCCAGTAACTAATAAGTAGGGGGCGGATTTCTATGACCTAAAAAATAGGATGTATGCATTATGCATGCATTTATGACCTAAAAAACATTAAAATATGATCAATAAAACTTAAAATATGGCTTTACCTCTTAGACAATATGTATAGGCCTATTCTTTTAAGTTTCATTACAAAATGTTAATTATTTAAAATATCTGTAAATTCTCAAAAAGTATTATTATAATGCAAAATTTAGAAAATATGATATGAAACTTCAAAATTTCTTTAATATGCATACAAATATACCAAAAATATTACCTAAACATGCATACTCATACTAAATAAGCTACAATAGTTGAAAATGTCCTAAATATGCAGTTATATGCACAATAATAGCTGTTCCATTTTCACCAGGATGCTTGGAATCGGGTTTAAATTAGTCAGAAACCTGAAATAATGAAAAGGGGAAAAATATGACATGTCATGGAAATCCGCCCCCTACTAATAAGCCAGAAGGGGCATAAAGTAAGATCATAATCCCAGAAACAGATTTGGAGAAGGCGTAATACCAAATTAACAGAAAACCTAGAAAACATTATAAACTGAAGTGTGGAAGAAGCAAACTATAATCTTACATTGAGAGACAGATTACAATGGGATGAAGTGAATCACAACTGAAAGTTTTCATGGCACAAATGGAGTAGGCCGATCCCTAACACATGTTGGCAAAGGCTGGAATACTGTTATCTCATGCTTCAAGAATAGTCATGTTGGCAGCTTAACTTCTCAACTCAAGAATAGTCGAGCTTGTATTCAATAGTTGAGAATGTATTCAAACTGGAGGTCCAAAACCAAGTACAGTAACTCTATTTATAACAGACTAGCATGTGCGCGCGGCTTCGCCCGCAATAATTATTTCAAAAATTAAAAATTAAGAGCATAATAGTTAAATCATTATATTTATTAACACCTAAATCGCGTGGACTACATACCACGATTAGATAGCGTCGCCTGGAAAAAGCGACCTCAGATTCGAGTTCCTTGGCCCAGAATACCCATGTACAGTGAGTTTCGTCCAAATCGAACGATGTTTGACCATATTTAGGCCTATATTGATTACCCCTCTTCCGTGTAGATTGAAAATTTCATATGTCTTTGGGCCTTGATATTCTAAACAAATGAATCGTCCAGGATGGACTTACAAAATCAAGCGATCGCCCGCGATAGGCCTAATTATTTCAAAAATTAATAATTAAGAGTATAATAGTTAAATCATTATATTTATTAACACCTAAATCACGTGAATTATATACCACGATTAGATAGCGTCGCCTGGTAAAAGCGATCTCAGATTCGAGTTCCTTGGCCCAGAAAATCCCTGTATAGTGAGTTTCGTCCAAATCGAACGATGTTTAACCATATTTAGGTCTATGTTGATTATCCCTCTTCCGTGTAGGTTGAAAATTTCATATGTCTACGGGCCTTGGCATTCTAAACAAATGAATCGACCAGCGTGGGCTTACAACATTCAAGCGATCGCGATGCTTTTATTTCCACGGTATGACAAAAATAGCCAAAGCCACCTGCAAATGATTTGACATTGAAATGTATTGCTGAAATATGATGCTTCGACAGCGCTAAAATCACGTTTTCTGCCAGTTTTTCACTCATAACTCGCGAACGAAAGCTAAAACTAAAAATTCGGCTTCGAGGTGCATTCGCCCACCTTTCAGTCCATCTATCTTTAAAATTTCAGATCTCTGCGTTCAGTAGATTTCGATGGGCATCGTGGACAGACAAACAGCATGTGCCCGCATGTGCCCGCGGCTTCCCCCACGATAATTATTTCAAAAATTAATAATTTAAAATTAAGAGCATAATAGTTCAATCATTATATTTATTAACACCTAAATCACATGGAGTGCATTCCACGATTAGGTAGAGTCCCCTGGTAAAAGCGACCTCAGATTCGAGTTCCTTGGCCCAGAAAACCCCTGTAGGCCTATAGTGAGTTTCGTTCAAATCGAACAATGTTTGACCATATTTAGGGTTGATTATCCTTCTTCCGTGTAGGTTGAAAATGTCATATGTCTGTGGGCCTTGACACTCTAAACAAATGAATCGTCTAGGATGGACTAACAAAATCAAGCGATCGCGTTGCTTTTATTTCCAAGGTATGAGGTATGATGACAAAAATAGTCAAAGCCATCTGTAAGTGATTTGATATTGAAATTTATTACTGAAACTGATGCTTCGAAAACGCAAAAAATGCACGTTTTTTGCTCATTTTTCACTCATAACTCACGAACGAAAGCGAAAATTAAAATTCCGGCTTCGAGGTGCACATTCCGACACTTTAGTCCGCCTATGTATAAAATTTCAGATCTCTGCGTTCAGTAGATTTCGCTGGGCATCGCGGACAGACAGACGGAGGACAGACAGACAGACGGAGGAGGACAGACACTTCCTTTTATTAATATCTATATTATAAGAAAAAATAAATGGTGCAAAAATACGTTGCACAAACTTTCTCGCATATACGTGTTAAAGGCTAGCACAGAAAAAATTAAATTAAAGAGACAATTAAATTTTACTTATTACATTTTCATAAAACTAACAAGTATCTAGAACGGAAAGCATCAGGGTCGATCTTTATGTTCAATGCTTTTACCGTGAAATAATAATAATAATAATAATAATAACAATAATAATAACAATAATATTAATCAATGACAGTAAAACTGCATATTATTAGTACTAATACTACTACGGGAAAATTCAAATATAAGTCGCACCTTGGGATAAATCGGTCCCACCCAACCTATCTTCACCGATGCAGTTTCTTTTATACCACGACCTAGCGAATTCTTCTGTCCTAGTATTATGAAGAAACTCGTGATTGGACGTTGGAGGTGTGACGTCTTACCGCTAGACGAGAGGTGGCAGGCTGTCAAACCTTGCGGGAGATATAATATGCCACATTTTCGAAACCTACAGTGTATCGTACATTATTCGAAAATGCAAGGGCGCTTCGCTACGGCTGCCGCCTCCGCTTCGCGCACTTAACTATGTAGTTAGTGTTATGCATTATTTAGCTATATGCAACAGTATACAAGGACAGTTGGTCACTCTGCTTCGCTCAGAAACAAAATACATCACACAGTCCGTGCAAATGTGAATATCGAATGGGGAAGCTTAAGGGGCGACTTATATTTGAATTTCGCCACCACTACTAACTTACTACTACTAAGGTTATATTGCACGCTTTAACTGCATGTAGGTCTTACCACGTGTTTAGTATGTTCGCGTGAAACATTAGTCAATATCAGCGTTTCTTAACCTTTTTGAACCCGAGGACCTCTAAAATGAGTAAAAAACTTTACGGACCCCTAATTTTACATCCCATTTTTAAAAGTAGGCTATATGAAAGCCTATTTTCTTAATATTTGGGGTATTAAATTATAGGTCGTTATAACGAAATACATGTTTTTTTAATCCGACGGAAACACAGTTATTGAATTGGAATGAAACTATTGACAGAAAAATTATATTTTGAACAGACTTTAATATGTATTACCAATTTGATAATATAATTAGGAATTATGTTATTACTCACTTTTAATGAGACGGTTGAGCTTGACGCCTCTTGCAGAGTTCCTGGTTTTTTGGCTCAATATTAGTCAAATTTAGTCGAAGATCAGCAGATACATTAAGTCGGTTTCTATATTATGTTTTTGGTTAAACGAGCGATGAAAATCCCTTCTCACAAAGATAGGTACTGGAAAGCTAGTTCAAAGAATTTAAAGATTCTACCCAAGATGCATACACTATGAATTAAAATATTTAACTTATTTGAAACTTTTTGTTGTTGCAAAAATTATCTGAAGAGTAATAAATACAGTCATTGTTTGCTCGAATTATGTTTGATTGGCTATCAATAAGTTTTATTTTTATTTTTTATTTCAGCTGTATTTGAACCTGGGGCCGCGAAGCTAAAAGGAGTATAAACACATGAAAAAACCCATATCAAATTGGTTCGTAACTGCAAAAGTAAGGAAACTTGCAATATGACCTGTATTTTCGAAGATTTTAAAAACTTTATAATCTAGTGTCCATTTTATGTGAAAAATTTCTACTTCTTTACTTCCCACTTGCTTTATGACATTTTTTAATTAATTCTGTCTGCGGACCATCTGCACCGTGTTCGCGGACCATATGTTGAGAAACGCTGGTCTATATTAACAACTCATTCGCGTCATGTTTCTATTGTTTAGTGATGTCTTCTTATGTGGTATCCAGTTTAAACGATTATAATATCCAGTGACATAGCGGCGATGAGTTATGGAAAATAAGCAAGTCCTACAAACCCGGCGTTTGCCTTTGCGAACGACGGAACCATGAAAAACCCAAGTCAATTTGGGCGGCCACGAGGTTTGATTTGAACTCAGGACCTCTTCCCTGTTAGCCCATAGGCCTACCACCTCGCTGTAATTGGTTTTAGTGTGTTCATTGCGACTGAGCTAATCTGATTGCATTTCACAATAAGTACATTAGGCCTATAGTTTTCTTGTTACTAGGGGCAACAAAATGTCATTCATATTTTAATTGACATTTAATATGCTCTGAAATTCGCATTTAGCTGTCCTTATTTCGTTTTTATCTTGATATCTATTAAATGTACAAAAAATGTTCATTTTAAATTTTTCTACAACAGGTTTTCATGTATCGCCTGCTGTAGTGGATATAATCTAGAAAAATTGAAAATGGATACGAGTAAAGTACCCCTTAAGTCATTTTTGCAGAAATACGGATATAGACATTTTATTAGTCATAGATAAGAGTTTCCAATTTTAAATTTTTATTAAAATCGTTAGAGCCATTTTTTCAAAAAACAAATTTAAAAAAAAAGTTTTCATGAAAAGTCCCCTTGATATTTCAGTTGTAAAACTAAATTTCTGGGCGGTTCGACAAAATTTCGAAAAAGTCCTTATTTCAAAAAATGAAGTAAATACAACGAGCCGTTTACCCGCTGTGCTTGTCCACAGACAGACGGACAGACGTCATTCCAAAAATATTTTTTTCGGTTTCTAGGCTTCTAGGCTTCCCGGTGTTATCTCGACTTCGATTTTTTGTCACGATCACAATACTTTCTCTATACTACGTATATGCGAGAAAGTAAAACTACATCTTTGTTCGTCAGTAAGTCCTGCTTAATGCATCAATCTGAAGCTTAACTTGGAAATTGATTAAAAAAACTTTTTTCCGCATATCATAATTGCAACTATCACTGATTAAACGAAAGTCCTGGCACTTTATTACATCAGTTTACCTGATTTTATTACAATGTATGAAGATTCAATAATATAATTGTGTGCGATAGTCGTATATTTGACTTACCATAGCCTCTCCCGAAAATAAATCTTGGATACGCCCCTGGACCATAGGATAATATTTTAAATAAAATCGGTTTCCTGCGGATAAGCATCTCTCACTCCTTCCACTGTAGCATAAGAGCTAACGTTTGACTGTATTATGTGTTGATCCATGGACATTACCACTAGATCAACTCCAAAAATTAGTTTAATTATGTTTATGTAAACGGTGCGCTGATTAAACGTGTCCAACATGGTACACCTCGGCAGCATTAAAAAACATTTACGGAAGTCACTTATTTAAACCTACAAGTCAATTTTTAACGACATATATTCCACATCTGATGGCAAATTAATATAGTAACATTTTTTAAACTCTTATGCTATTGTCTGATGATAAATCCGTGACACTTATGGATAAAAAAACTGTTAAAAACCACGTTAAATCTAATTACGTACTGCACTGCCATCTAGTGAGAAAAAGTTACACTGCATGTAACTGCCATATTGTCTCGAGCACCGGCTTCTACAGCTCAGCAGATAGCTTGAGTTCCTGCTTAGTGCCAATCAATTCAAATGCAGAGATTCCTTTTATCCTTTTCATAAGATGTCTCTAGCATATAAACTTAATATTGAGAAATAAACTCGAATAAGGGGTTATTTAACAAAAACTTATAGATAGGCCTGAAACACCTTGTTCCTACCTTCCAAATGCACAGAACGAAGGGAGTTTTAACTTGACCATTCTGCATTTCGTCTGTTTGTATATTTGTACGTACAAGGGGGCAAAAGTAATTTTAAAGAGTCATTAGATTAAGTACAGAGGGCTTAGGAAACTATTTGGGCCTAAGAGAGATGAAAATGGGCACAAATCACCCTCACAGTGTAATTTCGCAAGTTATACATTTTGCATTTTATACTAATTTTGCGTTTTATCGCGGATTGAAAAAACACAATAATAGAAGCTTCAAAACAAAATATTAGTTATTTTGACAACACTTGGGGACATTTAGCATTTATCGTGATAGCGAAAATCTACCATCCCTAGGGATAAGTAATGTGATTAGCAGGGCCCGGATTCTGATGACCTAAAATTGTTTGATAAATGACCTATAAAATAACCCTAAATTTTAAAGAAAATGACTTAATAATTCTAAAAAATGACCTAAAAACTGATATTTTATTTATAAAAAATTATTATTATACATACAAAGTTATAAACTAGTTTGTACATAATTCGAAAACTGTAAATAACTGTAATATTGTGAATGTTCTTTTCTCACGGAAATTTATACTGGCACTGAGGCAAAATTCGGCATTTCCTTTTGTGGTCTCCCGGATTATATTGTTGTTTATTGAGGGTAAACAGTAGTTTGCACTCTCAAATCCAAGCAGCTGGCAAACTCTGGTGCCAAGTCAATCTAATAACAATAGTAATATATAGGGACCGGATTTTTAGGTTTTTAAAAACACTGTTTTAGGTTTTCCATTAGGTGAAATAGTTTTTTTTAGGTTTTTGTCCAAAATATCGTCTTCGGGTAGAATAATTGGTTAATGAATTTGAATGTGCTACATAGGATTAAATACATAATACTTGTAAAATTTAACTTAACAAAATTAACTTAAATTTGTGTAAACTGCTTTAGGAAAATAATATACAATTGAAGAAAGAAAGCATAAACAATCAAAAGAAGCAGTGAAAATAAGATTGTCTCACATTTCCTGGTTACAATTTATCACTAAATATCTTTCAAGATTCCCAACTGTGAAGTTCTTCCTGTTATCTCTTAGAATACACTTGAAGGCAGAAAATGTCCTTTCAACCTCACGTGACGTCAACAATGGTTGTTCGTATGAATATTTTAAAACGAATACGCCGGTACTCTTACACTTCCTCTCTTGATACTGTCATCCTAGACGATATTGGGATGAACGAAACGCTGGTGGTATTAATTTCAACCCGACAAAAATTATCTCTCCGCAAAATATCGATTTCTCAACTGACAAACAAAAAAGTAGCTTAAATTGTATATATTTTTAGGTTTTATATCCCGTTTAGGTACATTTAGGTTTTAATACCCCATTTAGGTATTTTTAGGTGCCACAGAATTAATGTGGGTGAATCCTGTGGACATGATTCGAAAAAGTGTATGATCGCTTTATGTTTTGGAAGTAAGGAAAAAAATACGTAAAAACCTAAGAATCCGGTCCCTAGTAATATAATACAACATTTTTGCGTTTCTTTGATTCTCATTTCCGACTGAGACATGACAACACTTAATACCGAGTTTTTCCTTCTTGCATTACACAAACACCACTTCAAAGATAGCACCGCTAGCGACGAAAAAAGGTAATACACTCAATGAATACAGTACAGTACATGAAAATGACTAAATAAGGAAGCAAATAACATGAAAATGACTAAATAAGGAAGCAAATAACACGAAAATGACAAAATAATAACGTAAAATTGAAATAAATGCCCTAAAAATATAAAAATTCATAAAATGACAAAAAATGACCTAATAAAAATGTTTTTCTATAATCTAGAGGCCATGATTAGGATTTAAGTACAAGTTGGTAATGTCTATGCTGCATCAATAAAAAGATGACATGTCATTAGAATCCGGGCCCTGGCAATTAGTAATAGGCCTACATCACAATTTCAGAAGAGGTCTGTGTGAGTCATCCCCCATAGCCTAAGTCACGATGACGGTCGTTCATACTTCCAACTCTGGCACAGAGTCCTTGTTTCGAAAAAAATTAGCACATAAAACCAGTTCTCCTCATGGGTGACATTTTATTTCATAGCCTATAGAGACGACATTTTATTTGATATAGAGGCTTGTAGAGAAAAGGTTATTAACAAAACTAGTCTGAGAGTAGAACAGGTTTTTGCGCCTATTCTGATTAAGGGACCAGCCCTATCTCCTTAGCATTACAGTTTTAATTTTTACTAAACGAAACAATGTTAAAAATGTGTCCCTAGGTGCAAGGATTATAATTAGGCCCAAAATTGTTCATAATAAGAATACATCTTGTAATTCTCTTTCCTTAAAATACGTACTTCATGATGATAATATATAACTGATGGCCATCTTAACTGGGTAAACAGGTTGGACAACACGACAAACCTCGCGGAAGATATAATATGGCACATTTTCGAAAAGCATGAATTTGGTATGCCCTACAAAACTAATATCATTGTTCCTAACCTAACCTAACCTAACTGCCACTAAAATAGAATCTATATGCCACTACTTACATTCATACAAGGAGGACAGTTGGTCATCCTGCTTCGCATTGCTCATCCTCCTTAGCTCAGAACCAGTGGCGGACGCAAGGGGGGGGGAATTGGGGGATATATCCCCCCGAAAATATGCAAAAACTAAATATATATGAAAGTTAATTATTTTAGTATTCCTTCCAGAGGCGGATCCAGAGAGACATTTTGGGGGGGGGGGGGAACCAAAGTAGAGAGGAAGTTTTTACGCATAAAAATTAATTATTCCCAGTACACAATTGAAAACAAAATGAACATTTCAGCATATTTCAAAATAATGAATGTCGTTGCTTTAATTTAAGTATTTGGGTAATGTTCTAATAAATTTTTAATATTTTGTGCTTAATGTTACAAATTTTGGGGGGGGGGGAATTTCCCCCATTCCCCCCCCCCCCCCCCCCCCCGTGGATCCACCCCTGATTCCTTCTACCTATTCAAATCCCGCCCGAAAAAAAATTCTGCGCCGCCACTGCTCAGAATCATAATAAGTGTGGCGAGTTTTATGCGTAATAAAAATGAACTGATTGAAATGGGTAAAAATACGAGATCAAGTTCTAAAAACTACTAATTTCACCCCTTAATAAATTTCTTGAACAAAAGTAAGTACACCTAATGAAGTTTCCAGTTCCAGGAAGTAAAATTGCAATGCTAAGGAGATAGTGCACTACCCAATATATTCTTAGGGCAGTGAAAGTATGTTTAAAAAAAATCTAGAATCACAGGCGAGAAAATAGTATAAAAGTACATAGGGCAGAGAAAGTCGTGCGAGTGTTTATAACGGTAGAATTACATGTTTATATATTTCTAGCGTTTTCCATTATGTATTGGCTGGCTGATTTGTTTTTTTGGCTACGTCCTTTCACTGCCTCCTTCATGAAGATTGACTGCCGGCTTTAAGTTATACTATAGTCGACAAAAATGAACTGATATTGAAAAATCCTTCGCAATGACAAGGAGTTATCTTATGTTAATCAATGCCACCAGTATGAGCAGTAACAATCACGTCTTAAAACTACTCTAAATGAATCTCGCTGTTAGGCAAGACGTAACTTATATATACTTATTTAAATAACTTGAATTATACGCATACAGACAAGCATGGACTAGTACGGCTGACTAAGCCAACTTGTTTCCTACCTTTTCTGCTGCAATCCTCACTCCATGGCATGTATGGAAGTCTCCTTGTGGTTTATCTTGAAGCACATAACACTAATAACAAACACTAGTACACTAATTACACACTTAACACGGAATCACTAGTAATTACTCACGAACGCAACTTTGTATAACAAGACGCAACGCCATACTAAATCACGTGACCTACCGTAGTGGAGTTAGCAGGAGACGATCGGCATAGCTATGCACAGGTGTTTGGAAATAAAACTGTAAAGCTGCGTCTCCATTGATATACATGTAGCACCAACATGTTGCAGTTAACACATGTTAAATGTTTAACATCAACTTGTTGACGTATAAAAGTCAAGTGGTTTGCCAATTAACAACTGTCTCCACTACAATGTTATGGGTTAACATGTGTTGGCGCGGTTACGAACAGAAATCAGTGAATAATAAATAACATTCAAAAAGAAAACGCCTCTGATGAGGGCAGCCAACATTACAAAATGAGAGTAATTTTATATACTCGTTATTATCTTCTTGTTAACTGTCTATGACTTTCTTAAATACTAATTTTGTATAGATGTCTTGATCTTTTCAAAATAACTATCACATTTTTCAACAATGGAGTATGCCATAAAAATTAATTTTAAAAGTAGATGCAATACTATTGAGAACCCTGATATACCAAATACTCACATAATACAAAATGGATGCCGGCAATATTGAGGAAGCTGTCGACTGCTTTTCGTGTACGCGGAAATTCCCGAACCACAGCCGATTAAGCTGGCGATCGTTTTTTGTTTCCCGGAAATTCCCGAAACAAAGCCGATATCGACCGACTTGTCAATTGACTTGACATGTTGTCCATTTTCTCCGGAAAACAAATTAACATCTGAAAATGTTAAGTGCAACACGCTGGGTTTGCATGTCAAGTCAATTGGAACGCGAAATTGCAATATACATGTCAATATCAACTTGTTAATATTGACATGTTGGTGTTAAATGTATATCAATGGAGACGCAGCTTTAGGTTATTCCGAAACAGAATACAGAGCGCGCTGAAATGTTACGTTTGTTAATTTCATATTTTGTAGCTTGAATGGATCGGGTTTTGTATTTTGCGAATAATTCAAAATTAAATTACGGACGACTTTTGATTTTCAAGCAATTAGTCCTTACAATTGAAGCGAAAAAGAACGACTTACCACTTTCAGAAACACTAGATATGGCTTTTATCGATCATACGGGACTTAGCCTCTTGCAACTCATTCCTTCTACACACCATGCCTGGTAGGGGTTCAAATAAGAAGAAACAGAAATTCGAGTAACATAACAATTTCCCCAAAAAAATTACTGTCTTTACGGGATATATTATCTCCCATTTTCTTGTTGCCATACGACGAGCTAAAATTAAAGGAAAATCTATAGTATAACTTTCAAAACTTTGGGACATAGTAATTTACTATGCACATAGGATTAAAAATGTTCCATCCTTACAATAAACACCCGTATTTCTCAACTAATACAAAGATTACAGCATATTACTCTCTGAATTCAATAATTTACCAGTAGAAATCAAAAATAATTCGTCGTTATTTTCATTTAAAGCAAAAACCAGGCAATTTTTTCTTAATAAGTACTACAATAACTGATTTTTTATTTTATCTTTCTTCATCTGTATTAGATTATGCTCTAGTAATGTTGTGTTTAGGATTAGTCTGGTCAGTTTATTTGCTCAGATTATATTTGTGATTACTGTAAGATAATTTTTGCACTCCTTAGCTAGTAAGTGGTACTTACGAACGTTGTTTACATGGATCGTAAGTTGACATTCCCACACATTCTTGTTGCTAAAGGCGGTTGCGATGAGGTTAAATTACTTACGGTCCAAGCGCTACGTCATAATTCATTACGATACACTTCATAATACAAGCCTTTATGGGCACGGCCCCCAGGACAAATTTCGGTTCCCATAACAACAAACACATGCGAATCACTTTCTGAAATAAACATCTATTTTCAAGAATGTATTTACATAATATTTTCAGGTAATATCACAATTAATATAATTAAATTGATATAAATAATCATCGTGCAAAAAATAGCATGCAACACACGGACCGTAAAGGCTGCGCCTCGGGTTTTCAATCTGTTTCCTCGACCCGTAAACGTGCCTTACGGCACTTGTATAGCAATATACTATTTTGTAAGGTTTATATTCAACTGTTCTTTTTCTGTATGGTACATGCTTGTTTTGATTGCTATACTATTTATCTTCTCTGTTTTGATTCATTCTGTTGTAAATTAGTAATTGCTATTGTTGCTCTTTTGTTTTGTAATATCTATATCGAAAACTGAGTTCAGCGTGCTTTGCATTAAGAATTTTGTATAATATATTAAAACAGGATGCATTACTTATGGTATATTTTGCATATTTTCACTTGGTAATGAGGTACGGGATCATTTTCTGGGGCAACTCTACCCATAGGGAGAAAATATTTAGATTACAAAAGCGGGCAATAAGAATAATATGTGGAAAGAAAAAAAGGGAATCTTGTAAACCGCTATTTGAAAAATTAAAAGTCCTCACTCTTACAGGGGAGTATATAATTATACTCTGTTATGTTATGTAGTGAATAATATTGATAAATTTCAAACTAATTTTAGTGTACATGCATGTACTACCAGAAACATGAATGATCTACACAGACCAAATAACTCGTTAAAACTCTTTCAGAAGGGTGCTTATTATTCTGCAGTACAGATATATAACAAGCTTCCAAACAACATTAAATTATTATGTATTCAAAGAAAGAGCAAAGAATTTTTAATAACTCACACCTTCTACAATTTGGAGGAATATTTCCAGAATGGATAAATTTGGCAGCTTGCAGATTCTGTAGGCCTTTATTATTGTTATAACATGCATGTATTTTTTGATCTGACGTGTTCTATATCCTTGAGCCCCGCTCAACACAGGATCTACAGGACGAGATATCTACATCTACGTCCCTAACAAAGAGCCTTGATGTCTTGATGGCTCTTTGGGACCTACAATTGCAGAAATAAATAAATAAACAAAATAAAATAAAGTATTCATTTAGCTGAATCTTCACGCACATTTCACAAACTTTTGAGGAACAGGTAGTATGGAGATTGGACGATAGTCGGCTGGATATAGCTTGTACACAGGTACTAAAAATCTACTCTTATACAATTCAACGGCCCTAAATAGCGTGAGTTCATCGGGTACACTCAGCGATGTTCGTCTCTCGCAGTGTAAACTTTCACGACGAGTACAAAATTAGGAAAACCGTTTCTTTATTATTTAAGGCCTAAGTGAAATGAACACAATAAACAAATATTCTAATTTTATTTTTACTTACAATTTTCATAGCTCTGAACCACAAACATTTTTAATAAGCTGCCAGTATAAATTTCTTAAAAATCCAGGAGTCAATTAACAATGGATGGCGAAACCGCGGGCACCAGCTGTAAAATATTGATGGTTTAACTCTTGAAATATCGCTGATAATAAAAATCCAAACAAACCATTTCTTCCCTTGAAACATTATATAATTTCTGAAAATTACACTGAATTGATCAAAGAAAATTCACATCATATTCATCTGTCAACAAACAGTTGAGAAACAATACATATTATGTGTTCAAAGGTTCCTTTGGAACTGCATAATCGAATCTGAGATCGTTTTCTCAGGGGGCGCTTTCTAATCGTGGAATGTAGGCCTACTCTGAAGCCGGAATTTTAGCTGTTTCATTAATTATTAATGGTTTAGTTTATGAATGATTCGCGTGCAAGTGTTAATAAATAGGGACCGGATTCTTAGGTTTTACCTATTTTTTCCCTTACTTCCAAAACAAAAAGCGCTCATACACTTTTTCGAATCACGTCCATAGGATTTGCCCACATTAATTCTGTGGCACCTAAAAATACCTAAATGGGTATAAAAACCTAAATATACCTAAATGGGAAATAAAACCTAAAATATCTAATTTAGGCTACTTTTTTGCCTTGTTTTTGAGAAATCGACATTTTTCGGAGAGACAATAGTTTGTGTCGGGTTAAAATTAATACCACCAGCGTCTCGTTCAACCCATTGTCAACTAGGATGGACAGTATCAGATAGGAAGTGTAAGAGTGCCGGTGTATTCCTTTTAAAATATTCGTACGAACAACCTTTGTTGCCGTGTATATAGATATAGGATATAGGATATAGATTTCTGTGTTTTAAAGCGCTTGTTTGCTTGTATTACTGCCCTGTAATAAAATGTAAGGCAAACTTATTTTCACTGCTTCTTTTGATTTTTTATGCTTTCTTTCTTCAGTTGTATAATATTGTCCTAAAGCAAATTTACACAAATTTAAGTCAATTTTGTTAAGATAAACTTTACAAGTATTATGTATTGAATCCTATGTAGCACATTCAAATTTATTAAACCAATTATTCTACCCGAAAACGATATTTTGGACAAAAAACCTAAAAAAAACTATTTCACCTAATGGAAAACCTAAAACAGTGTTTTTAAAAACCTAAAAATCCGGTCCCTATATAATAAATATAATGATTTAATAGTTATTATACTCTTAATTTTTAATTTTTAAATTAATTGTCGTGGGCGAAGCCACGGGCACTGCTAGTTTTCAACAACTCAGGGAAAACGCCCAAATGCAAACTTCCATTTATACACATAGTCAAGGGAACTAATTATACAATGAGCTAAAATCAAAGGAAAATGAATATAACTTTCACACAGTCTTCCCCAAAACTTTGGGACATAGTAATTTGCTATGCACATAGGACTAAAAATGTTCCATGCCTGGTCACCTACCAATAGCGTGGATGTGGAACGCTTTTTTTTAGTAAATACAATTTATTGTCACAGATAGGCGAAAAAGGTTAAAGGAGAGTAATATTGAAATTTGATCAGTGTTAAATTCATTATGTGTGCTCAATGCCGATTTTAAATGCATGTAGGAACATACATGTTAGTAGTGCATAGAGACAATCCTACTAAAAGGTAATGCATAACATATTGTGTAATCAACTTGGCTTTTCTCTTTTAACATGATCCTAAGGATTGTTTGTTGAATTTTCAATTCTTTTAGTCCAGTGTCCATTCAGGTCTAAACAATACACTACAGTTAGGCCTACTCAGTTACAGTTAATCACTTACATGATTTTCAACCCCTTTGTGTACTGAAGCACTGGACATACACTGTAATAAATTGAGTTACTGTACAGTATTTTATTTTGTGCTGAAGTACTCTATTTGCCTTTTATTTAATGTTTCTTTTCTTTCATAATACAGCACTGTAATGTGACATTTTTACTTCCTCTGCCCGTACCATAGGTACTATAGGTAGAGGAAGTATTGTTTTCGACCCTAAAATTCGAAGTTGAGTTTTTAGCACATATACACGTTTCAAGGCCCCCTGAATCCAACAATACTATTTTTGGAAACATGTCTATGTGTGTGTCTGTGTGTGTGTGTGTGTGTCTGTGTGTGTGTCTGTCTGTGTGGAAGTTTGTGAACAGGCTACCTCCGAAACGGAGAATCGTATGAAAACAAAATTTCGTATTTGGGTCAGGTACCTTCTGAAGATGTGATTCGAAGATTGGCGACAAATTTCCCTTATTTTTAAGGGGACTTTACATGAAGAAATTTTCGTTTTTCGCGATTTTCTCGAAAACGGCTCTAACGATTTTCTTTAAATTTTGCGCATGGATTGCTTGTACCAAGAGCTAAAACTTTTATTTGAAACATTTTTTCGAACAAATTCTCTGAAGGGTAGTTATAAGCTACCCACTGTGAATACGTGCTTTTTGCAATACGGCTTCTTGTAAATCGTACGAAAACAAAATTTTGTATTTGGGTTAGGTACCTTCTGAGGCTGTGAAGATTGACTACAACCTTTTCTTATATTTAAGGGGACTTTACATGAAGAATATTTTGTTTTTTGCTATTTTCTCATAAACGGCTCACAAATTTCCTTTAAATTTTGTACATGGATTGCTTATACCATTTCAAAAACATTCTCTGAAGGGTGGTTGTAACCTACCAACTTGCCTGGTGAACAACTCAATACGCGGATATTTAAGGCATTTTATTCTATATAAGCACGTGAAGAGAGAAAAATGTACTGGTGGCCCTGCTTACAGTAAAGAAATGTCTGAGGGGAATATTTGATAAATTTCGGAAATTATTCTTAACAGCAGAAAGTTCAATAAACGTTTGCAGTCACTTGTTTTTTTTTTCCCATAGCCTGCGTTTTTAGTCGCAACATTCAAAGAAGGGGCTATAAGATATTTATAGCATAATTAGCGTAAATGCTGCAAACTTTTATTTGGGCAGAGGAAGTTATGTGACTTTCACATCAGATTTTTATTTTAAAAATTAAATTTCGTTTTAGTGCCACCCTCGCTTTGTGCCATTAAATGTTAGAGTACCGGTACGAAAGATGGCATTATATCGAGGGTTGACTGTACATAGAATATTCTGTTCCATTAGTCGTGTGGCATAACCTGGCAAACTGTTTTTGGTGATTTAAACTTTCTTGTTAATAAACTTGGTAACTCGTCTTGTTAATAAAGAACACTAGTAGTAGTGAAAGTGATGAAAAAATAGACATGAGACCACGCAGGGTTTTTTGACAACAGATTAACCTAGCTTTCAAATTCATTGACTTTGTATTCAAAGAGAAATGTAATACAATTATTTTCGATAGAAGCCTAGTAATCGATTGCTTAGGTACCACATTCGATGTTGAGATCGATTATCGCATGCATCTATGAGAGCCATCTACAGTGTACTAAAGTAATCATTAGGTTTAACATAAAATTGTCGCTTTTATGAAATGGGTTCTTTTGGTCTGACAATAAATTTATATTAATTTGCCTCTAACATAAGGAAAAGTTGTAATATTTATGAAAAATACAATTATCATGACATATTGACATATTTGTCAGACTTGACATAATAATTGTAGTATGTCACACCTGTAGAGTTTTATGAAGTAGGGACCTGATTGTAAAAAAAAATAATAATAAAAAAAGACATCTTACTGAATAATACGATATTCAAACTTTTTTTGGCGTGTTCTTTTACCAGTGTATTATTTACAGTACAAGCATTAAAATTGTTACAATTAGAACTGAGAGAACAAAGTGCCATTTGAAAATGATATTAGAGGCAATAAATAGTTTTCTCTATTTACAAACCATGTTACTGTTAAAAGGCCAGATTTCAGAAGCCAACAGTGACATCAACTTACTTTAATATGAAATACAAGTGGGTCCTGTAGAAATAACCGTATGCTGGTGTGGGGGGGGGGAAATGGTAGATGAGTTTCAGCCGTGCCAACATAAAAAACAGGGGGGGGGGGATAAATAACTGAAAACTGAAATTAAACAACTAGGGCAAGATAGGGTGACGCGCCGCACTTTTCTTGAAATTCGTCTACCTCAAAACAGGATTGAATATTTTGAAAACGCTTTTTGAGATTCCAAGCTATGATCTTCCCTGCCTATATTTCAGCAAAGGAAATATTTATAAAATAATAATTAAACGTGTAAATACAATTACTAAATTCAAAGGCAAAGCGGGAGAGATGCCGCGTCACAGGGTGCTATGCCGCACGCATGGGAGACATGCCGCATTCACAATATTAGTTTACATTTACTTCAAAGGCACATACAGAACAAAAGAGAACCTATCTACACAATCTCTGACTATTGGGGACTAGCCTTGTTTCATTTTCAGTACCAAATATTCCTTCAGGAACAAGTGAGGGTTTTCCCAATTTCCTGTGTCCGTGCACCTACGAATAGTCCTCTTTGGCATTATAGCAACGTTCGGCTTCCCGATTGGAAATTTCCCCTGCCTTAATTCGCCGAACAGCTTCTTGTAGGTCACTGTCACTCCATAAGCCACGATGTTTAGCTCCCTCCCTTTCCCTATACCTTATTGGCATGCCTATTGCTGAAAAGAGCAGAAAAAATAATTTTGGGGGGTAATTATACTGCAAGACATTGTGCGGCATGTCACCCTTGAAAGCTATGCGGCATGTGACCCAAAACTCAGGGACACGTGCCGCACTAATCAGTAGTGCTTATTGTTATTGTTGTTATGGGGAACTTCACTCAGAATATATTTACAACCTCTAAATAGTCTATTAAAAGTAGTACATGCAGAAAAAATGGAACAAATACAGATCAGGAAAGAATAAAGTTATGAGTCCAAAAAAGTTTCGCAGTGAAACTAGTGCACTTGCCTGATAAATACCGCTATAACAATGACATAAACACCGCAAACAATGAAGACACGTGATCGAGTTACTCTAGGGAGGGAACTGGAGATGGTATCACGACAATTAGCGGTACCTAGTGTCAAATGTTCGAGTTAGAGGGGGTGCGGCATCTATCCCGGTGCGGCGCGTCACCCGGTTTTGCCCTATTACAAGTATGATCTGTCAAAACCAAATATACTAAGGGTAATTAAATCACTGAGGATGAAATGGGGGAGGAAAGACATATTTCAAAAGTACTGACTGGTCTTCCAAGTGGTCTTTTCCCTTTGGAAGACTTAGACGTAGGTGGGAGCAGTGGCGCCAACTTATATGGGCCCGTGGGGCTCAAGCCCACCCAAAAAATTGTCATATTTTATTATCAAAATTATTAACCGCTATTACTAAAAATATTTTCGTTGTTGAATCGCTGTAAAGCTAAAATCAGCTACATAGAACAATTTCCTCTTGATCCAATTCACTTAAAACGGTTTGAAACTGTTCAATTCTTACAGTTTTTTACATCTTACTCTGTTCATGCAGTTTCCACAGCCACGCTCTGAGTTTGCAGATGCCGTGCTACATAATGGTGAGTTAATGTGTAGTTTTACTTATTTTTTAAAATTTGTTTTAGTAGTTACCTAAAACCCAAAATTCAAAAAGAAAGTTTTTGAGCCCATCCAATGCTTTTCAAAAGTTGGCGCCACTGGGTGGGAGGACAATATTACGATAGATTTAAGGGAAGGCGGAATTGCGAGGGATGGTTGGAGTTAGCACAGAATGGGGTTGAATTGCAGGCTCAGGTAATCGCAGCAATGAACCTTCGGGTTCCATAAAATAGATAATATTATTCATATATTATATACTATTATTCCTTTAGCTTGCTGAGGAATTGTCTATTGTCACTGAGTAAGTAAGTAATTATGTAAGGTAGACCTTATGTTTTTGTAATCTTGTTGTAGTCTATTTATTTTCAGCTTTGTTTATGTAAGTCATCACTGATTTGTTTTGAATAGATATGACTAATATTGGTTCCCGACATGTATACTATTTTTTTTTCTCCAATATGAGCTTATGGTCAGGGATTGTACCTTCAAAAAGAACTAAATAAATAAATAAATAAATTTAAGATTCATAAAAAATAAATGACAGTGTTCAACAACTACAGGGTGGCGCACGAAATGTCATACCATTTGATTATCTCATAAATATTGTAATGTAACAGTTTCGGTGTTTCTAACAGTGCTAATGTAAGCCGAAGATCGTGGAAAATCCAATAGGTGTCATCACATGTCGGATTTCACTATGACAACGAACACAAACATTAGTTTGTAAAATGGCGCACAACGGGCGTTTGAATGGTGAACATAACGTGAAAGTTGTTCTGTTTTTTGCCGAAATGAAGACTGCAGTTTTGACTCAGAGACGTTTTCGTGCTCACTTTAATACAAGATGGGCTCCTAGCAAGCAGGAAATTTACAGACTAACTGAGCAGTTTGTGTTGGAAAAAAAGCGGTCGCGAAGGGCTAGTGTTCGTACACCTGAAAATATTGAAGCGGTTCGCGTTGCTTTGACTCGAAGTCCGTCTAAAGGGCTTCTGCAGAGTTGGGAATCAGCTCAGGGCGCATGTAATGGAGTTGTGCTATGCTTTATCTGAAGACTTGTGTCGAAAAGGGTGACGAATGTAAGGGTTCGTTTACAAGAGATTGTGAGGCAAAACGGTGGTCATATAGAACACACTCTGCATTAAAGACAAAATTCCATGTCCTAATGATCAATTCTATGTATTCTATGTAAAGCTATAATAAAAATTAATATGTGTTATTTGTAAAATAAATGGTATGACATTTCGTGCGCCACCCTGTACATTCCATAAAATTATGCTCAACACCTTTGAGACAGATAACCTTAAACAGAACTACAGTAGAACAAAAATGACACTTCAGTGAAAGACCTGTGTATAAAAAATAGTCAACAGACTAAATTACACAATAGAAACACAAGCTACTTTGAAAGTCATCCAGTGCCAACCTATGTACCACTTCCACCCAATCACTGCTAAGTTGATGGTGATAAACTAAAGAAAAAAGTGTGTGGAAAATTGATCTATACACTTTTTGTTCAAGTTTTCCCATTAATAACATTCACATAGGCCTACTGTTAGAAGAACTTAAAAACAATATCACAAAAGAAATTAACTCTATCTCGGAAGCTGAACTTATGCGCGTGAAAGAAAATTTCCTAAAAAGGTGCTAGTATTGTGTGGATGCAAGAGGAGGACATTTCCAAAATTTCTTGTGATGAGGTACATGTTTATTTTCATTGTAATTTTAACTGTAAATGTGAGAACCTGAATCATTACACCAATCGCGGCTTTATTTGCGTAGATATTTCACCCAAACACCCGGGAGTTGGAGCAGAAACCCGCGTCACTGGCCAACTCTTGCGTGGGACTCACTGTACTTTAGCTTCCTGTGCTGTATTAAGAACTGAATAAACATTTACAATGAAAATACTCATCAATATATATCAATATCTCTATGGAAGGCAGTAAGATGTTCAAGCTCCACCCACTCCACTCACTAACAGGAGATCCCCTCTACGAGAAAATTTCCTGCTATGTATACCATACAAAAGGGGCTTATGTCCAGAGTGAGTCAACTATGTGTTTTGAAACTCCAAATTTCTTGGTACATATATATCACACATAAATGGAAAAACCAAGAACAGGTTGCCCCTTAAGCTCTCTGCTAGTAGTTCCACCATAGTCACCTAGATGTCTCTTGTTGTTTAGCAGCGTGAAATTTTTTTTTTTTAATTTATAAATTTTTTCCTTTCTCTTCTTATTTTCTTTCTACTATTCAATCCCTTCTCTCCTTTACCGTATCTACCTACTTGGAACCTATTCCGGGTCCAGCCCTATCTCCTTAGCCATACACTTTTAATTTTTACTAAACGGAACGTGGATTAGTGTGGCGTGAGGATTCTGCAATCCCCAGATCTGCACATTATGCCGGTTTACCTTGCCTGATACATGGAAAGTGGCTTCATCCGAGAAGAAAATCTTGGACATGAAATCAGGATCAACGCCGAGACGGTTTAGCACCGTATTGGCGAATTCCACTCGTTTGGGCTTGTCATTCGGCTCAAGACGTTGCATTACCTGCACTTTGTATGCATACAGTTTGAGACGTTTGTGGACAATTCGTTGCAATGTGGATTTTGGTACCTGAAGTTCCCGCGAAGCTCTTCTTAATGACTTCCGTGGGCTTCGCTCATATGCAGCTTGAATATTTGCAACCATTTCGTCGGATGCTCTGCGACCACCACCATGCTTCTTTAATACAGTTCCAGTAGTTAAAAATGTATAGTACCACTTCTTTATGCTTTTAGCAGTTGGAGCATCATGGTTAAAGACTCGCCGAAACTCCCTCTGAACTCTAACAATTGATTTAAACTCCGCATACCACAAAACAGTTTGAGCTTTCATCTGCGGTGTCGCCATTTTGATAAAATCTAAGAATGAAAACCGTATCATTGCACCATCTACCGACAGAACTCGAAACTTGTTGAGTTTTTCTTTCATATAAACGTTGTTGTAAGTTTCTATCTTCAATCGTTCACCCGTCACATACAATTGAAATTAGGGACATTCGAGCGGTCCACCCTGTATAACTGACAACCATCTTACGTGGGTAAACAGGTTAACCAACACGACAAACCTCAATGGAGAAATAATATGGCACATTTTTGAAACGCGTGAATTTGGTATGCCCTACAAAACTAATATCACTGTTCATAACCTAACCTAACCTAAACCAAACAAACTTAACCAAACCAAACAAACCTAACCTAACCAAACAAACCTAATCTAACTAAACAAACTTAATCTAACCAAACAAACCTAACCTAACTGCCACTAAAATAGAATCTACCTACCACTACTTACCTTAATGCAAGATCAGTTTATCATCCTGCTTTTCAGTTACTCATTCTACTTCACTCAGAACCATAATATGGCTGGCGTGTTTTATGAAAAACGAACTGATTGAAATTGGTAAAAATACAAGATAAAGTTCTAAAATCTACTAATTTCACCCCTTAATCAATTCCTTGAACAAAAGTAAGGGAACTCCTTCACAATAGCGTAGCCAGCCATGCTCTGCTATTAGCGACCGTGCCCCTCCGAGCCGCGGGGAACAAAACAGAAAAGATCGGTGCAAGGGTAAAATTTCCTGTCGCAAAAAAGATTCAATGTGAGACATAATAAACCTTGCGTTATTCAGTATATTGCTCCTAAAGTAATAAAAATGTTCCTAACCTAACATAACCTGTCTCTGACCTAGAATTTGGCTGTCACTACTTCTAGAAGCCTTATTACCTTTCCACGCCTTTCGTAAAATATCATTATATGGCACGAACCCCGCACTATGCAGAATACTGCTGCTAAACTAACATGACTGTTCCTAACCTAACATAACCTGTCATGGACCTAGAATTCTTAATGCAGAAGCTTTTTAACCTTCCACATCTTTCATAAAACATTGCTACAACAGTCGTTTATCTGCCGAATTCAATCGGCATGTAATCATGTTCATAATATTGGTGACATTGTAGACTTGGTCCCACTTGGTACAGCCCAGTTGTGACGGCGGTCACCTTATTCTCAAGTTTAGCGAAAGTAAGTATGCTTAATGTCGTTTCCAGTTCCAGGAAGGAAAACTGTATGGCTAAGGAGATAGTGCTCTATCCCCTATTCCTATCCTACAAATTTCCGCACCTAACGTGATTCGAACGCAGGACCACTATCATGATAGCCAGTAATCTAAACCGCTATGCCGTTGAGTGATCGTTGCAGTGTGAAGTGAGAATTCACCTATTTAAGTTTAGAGAGCTGCATGATATAGCTGAGATTCATAATTTAGTATTAATTGTAATTGTGAAATATCCTTTTGGTTCAAGGGAAGTTTTAATTGGTACAAGGGTCACTGTAATTAGTGCATATGCTTTGGTACGGCACGAAAAGGGTTAGCGGGACAACACCATAGCAACGCAACGGGCGGAGCTTCTTGGTTTTTGCCAGCTTATGTCCATTGAGCATGTGTTTTTTGAGATTCCCTCTTTCGGAAAATTTCTTGCTACATATATCACATGAGAATGGCTTATGTCCAGTGTGAGTGAGCATGTGTGAATTGAGACCCCCTTTTTGTGAAAATCCCTTGCTACATATATCACATGAGAATGGCTTATGTCCACTGTGAGTCAATATATGTCTTTTTAAATCCTCTTTTTGGGAAAATTTCTTGCTACATGTATCACATTTAAAAGGCTTATGTCCAGTGTGATTTAATATATGTCTTTTGAGATGTCCTTTTTGGAAAAATTTCTTTGTACACATATCACAGGAGAAATGTTTGTCTGGAGTAGGAGTTAGCTGTTGACTGTTTCCAGCAGAGGATGTGCTTGTACATACAGCAGGTGAGTGTGACTGCATTAGCTGATCCTCTTCTTCATTATTTACTTGAGAAACTCCTGAAATCTGCTCTAAGTTGTCAATGTTGCTGTAATGAGTAGAATCATTGTAGACTGTATCCTCACGTTTGATTTCTTGTGTCTGTATTGACCCGAAATTAATTGGTTGTGTTTCAGGGAACTCATCCTTAATTTCAATCTTAATATACTCTGATTTAAGTACAGGCTCCATTCTGTATCACACACAACTTATATTCACACAGAGTGTTCGCTTACTGAACTGAAATTGGTATAAGTGCACTTCAGCTAAGTTTACGATTAATATGCAAATCAAATTTTTTATAGATCTGAAAACCACTCAAATCGTTCAGAAATTTTCACAGAATTTTTTCACATGTAACATGGCTTCATAAATGCTTGGTAAATGAAAATAAAGAGAAATAACTGCATGAATTTTGCCTTAAAAAACATTTTGTCAGCCATGATGCCTCCTGTAACGGCCCAGTTGATACGACCTTTGCCAACCCTCCAAATAAATCTCTGAAACTTAAGTGGAGGGAAAGGAAATAGACATTAAATCCATGTCTGGGATATTAATACAAGTTGATTCTTACTTGTCTCTGAAACTTGTTTCGTGTAGTTGAATTTAGTTCGGTTTTTCTTTTTTTCGTACGCATATTCCTGACTTTTTCATATTAATATTTCATTACTTTTACCTTACTTATGTGGAAATTAACATTCAATAGAAGGGGATGCGTTGACACTCATATGAGCGTAATAACAAATCAAAAGGAAAGTAATTGTGCGGTGAAAAGTCTTCTTGCAGATAGCACATGTGGAAGCTTTTTCTTCCCCATTAATATTAACATTATTTATAATTTCTGCAGCCTTAAAAATATATATTCTGCAATTTAACATCGTATACACTTCAGCTTAACTATTTTAAACATTACTGATTATTTTTAAGTTCCTACTTTTTATTCCGACCGGAAATTATAACAATCAAGAGCTTACATTCTAATAACAATAATTGCTACAATTTACCGTCATATGCACTTAGGCCTAATTATTTTAAACATAACTGATTATTGTGGAAGTTCCTATTGTTTATCCCTACCGAAAATTATACAGAACAAAAGCTTACATTCTAATTTGTGTAACTACAGTGTGTTACTAGCTGTCACGTTGGTATTGCTCTCAAGCCACATTTTGGTTTAATCATCAAATGGCCATGGTAGACATTACTAAATTTTATATGGGGGAAATCACGACTTTAAAGGAAGGGTAAACTAAAAAAATACCATTTTCTTCTTTTAATCTCATCGCACGGAGCTTTGAATTACGAAACGAATGGTGATCTCGTGAACTTCAGGTGCTCAATATTACGCCTAGTACGGGTGAAGTAAAACGCTCCTGTGACGTCACTCCTGACTAACTCGCTGGCAGGACAACAGCTACTGTAATGCTCGCGCCTGTGTTTTTAATACTCCACAAAGTCTCATTTGTGTTTGTTGTTGATAGAGATGTCTGCAATGTTACCTTATAAGGACAAATCTCGGTATTCACAAATTAATTTCACACGAAAAGAAAATGACAAGGAATTATTGAAAGAATTGCAAGGAAGAAAAGAAAATACGGAATGTGGGCTGTGTATAGCCTACATATGAAAAAGGGCCACGAGAGTGTGTGTTGTTGGGACTCTGAAGTAATTTGTGAACAGAAGGGGGTTGTGGACTGTATAACACAACCTGCCTCATTCGATAGCGTTATTATAAATAAAGATACACTAGTTGCCAGGCGTTATCAGTTAATACTTATTGTTAGAGCTAATACAGTTCAAAAACAAAATATTTTTCAAGATACGAACAGAGTCACTTTCAGATTCAGAATCATCTTTTGCGGTAGTAGAAATGTCTGAAATGCTAAAAAAGCTATCTAAATCACAATTTCTAGAAGAAACATTCAATGAATCTGAGCAAACATTGACACAAGTTTCATTTCCTAGTTCACACTGAGCGCCTACGCTGTTAGAAACTGAATTTTCGTCATAAATACTAGATTCCACATTCATGATTTGTCCATTCCCGGATACTGATGGATTACTGTTCAAATCTTGCAACAACTCTCTCATTTCCTTCTTCCTCAAGTACGACGATTTTCTTTTCTTCATTGGCGGTGTTTCAGATTTCCCACGCAAAAGAAGTGATGGCACAGCACTTCTATTTTAAACAGATTGCGGGGTTTCTCCAGTTAACTGTTTTCGTAACTGTACCGAAAGCTCGGTATCATTTCCTTCAAAATGTTGTGAACAAACCGTACTGTACAAAAAATAGGAACAAATTTTTCTCTTTTTATTTTTATCGGCCATTGCTTATAATTATAACGTTCGGGTGACTTATCTCTGTTGGGAAATCGATGGAAAGATATTTTAAGTGTGTTGTCACTCTTCGACGATGAGTATGTACACCCCACAACACAACAATAAACCATTGTTTGAACAGATACTCACTAAAAAACTGTAACAGGACACAGAATACTGTGAACTCTCTTTCACCGGGCGAGACTGAGCCAAGCACTCGTCAGGCGTGACGTCACGCGCCCACCGCGTTACAATAAACATATTCGTTTTGTGATTAAATGTGAAGGTATAAAACATTTCTAACAGTGAATATCATTTAATAAAAACATTTTCTTTCAATCCGTACGAAGAAAGTGACACTGAATTTTTAGTTTACTTTTCCTTTAATTACTTTCGTGACAGATACAAAGGCGTGTGAGGTGTGAAAAAATTCGCTGAAAATTCCTGAAAAATCATCGTCTTGCCTTAACTATAACCCGATAGTATGCTCTTAAACTTGGGGTTACATATAGGCAGGGGCGCCGACTTATAAAAAATATTGGGGGGCCCATACCGGGGTCCTGCCCTGGGAAATTTTCTAAATTTTAGATGAAAATTAGTGAGTTTTAAAGTTTTTTTTAAAAGTATTTTAGAGTCATATGATCAACATTAGAACCCCGAAAACTCGACTCTCTATAACTTAACTCCACACTCCGGGAAACTCGACAAGCCTGAAACACTTTTTGGCTTTGAAAAAAGAAACAAAACATAAACACGCACGGTATTTTCGTAAAAAGCTAATTTAATTTACAGTAATAATTATGCTTATAGACTATTACAGAGCAGTGAATATATAGCTCTGAAAAGACTGAAATTATATTTAAATAAATCCTAAACTATCATTAAAAGAATAAAACGTAAAATATTGCTGTCGCACAGTAATAGCACTTTGATTAATAAGTGAAATAGCTAATTTAAGCTTACTTTGAATAAGGCTGAGGGTTCATTAAATAAAAACAATATATCAAAGTTAATGCTTTAATACAGTTAATAAAGTTAATACAGTATGCCTAATACTTTCAGTGAAAAAGTATGTAAATAACGGGCTTTAATTGGGTCTTACACCCTAAAAATATTTAAGTATTTGAAAATAACTAATACAGTACTATAGTAATATAGAAATACAGTACTAAACTAGTACTAATATTTCAAAACTGAAAATTTAACATTCTGTATGTATTTAATTCTCTATTTTATAAAGATTTTTAATATTGCTCTAAATACCATTATTAGGGCTAGAGTGTCTTTAGAAAGGTGCAAATGTCGACTGTCTGACTGGATTACTGAATATGAAGTCGTTGATGACTGGTCGGATATCCAATTCATCCAAAACATCTCGGATGGCTTGAAGAACAGCCAAGTTGTTCAATCGCTTCTGTCCCATTGTTGATCGGAGATATGACTTCAGACGTCTAAGGGCGCTAAATGACCGTTCTGCTGTTGCTGTCGTGATTGGAACTACTTGGAGAAGCTTAATGCACTTCACTACTTCACATAACATTTCTCCAACTGCAGGCTCTTGTGTAATGTACTTTCTCACATCACGCATGTTTTTTAAGACCAGTTGTTTTTTATTAGCGATATCGGATAACATATTCAAGTGTAAGCGCAGTCTTTCAATGTCTAGGTCATTTTTGAAAAACTCAGTTGATTTTTCAAAATTTGTTTCACCTCTGTTTACTAAAAGCAAGCACTCTTGTTCAACTGCAATGACCTGTGTGAGTCCAGTTGATGCAAACCGCTCAGTAATGCAAGATTGCACCGTTTCACAAACTTCAATGTAAATAGCTTTGTAGTATTCCTTTGGGGATTTGAGTGTGTGCGGTGAGCTGGCTTCGTTGTTTTCATACTTCTTTGGTATACGTCGATTCCGAGGAAGCGAAGGATCATCAACTTGTGAAGGTTTTTCTTTTAAACACAATTCCCAAAAGTGTTCAAAACTATCACGCCTTCCATTCAATATACAAATCAAGCCCTCATATATTTTTTCCAGATCAGCAACACTTAGATGAGGGCATTGAATTTTTTCATTGACATCCTCTACTGGGTTCATTGCATGGCAATAAAGACGTAAAAAGAAATAAGTTTTGAATTGTAACATTGACTCAAGGTAGCCTGCACATTTGTAACCTGCCTCTGTTTTGTCCTCTGCAGAAAATGTTTAAAAAAACTCTAGAAGTTCTTCAAAGTTTTTCAATATTCTCAAGATACTAGAAGCTCGCATAGTCCATCGAGTCGGGCAAAGGGGTCGTAGACCAGCTTGGTCGTTGGTGCTCTCACAGCGTATGCTTCTGAAAAGTCTCATCCTTTTGTTGGATTCCCTTACGGTGTTTATTAAGTCCTTGGCTAAGGCCATAATATCCCTCATAGACGTAAGATGGCGGAGACTGTCTACAACTGCCAAGTTTAAACTGTGAGCAGTGCAGTGCACATAACGTGCTTTTGGTTGTATATCCAAAACTAACTTTTTTAGTCCTTTGAACCTACCTCTCATATTCGAGGCACCATCATAGCACTGTCCTCTTAAGTTATCCATTGACAAATCAAGACGAGCAAATACGTCTTTTAAAATACTAAACAGAGTTTGTGATTCAGTGTTGGGGGTCTCGTATAAGCCAATAAAGTCTTCGTTGATAATTAAGGAATCATTGACAGTACGAATACAAAATGACACTTGTTCGTGAATCGAAGAATCACTTGTTTCGTCAACCATAATAGAAAAATGTTCAGTCTTCTTGATTGAAGCCAATACTTTTCTCAACACAGACTTTCCTAGTAGATCAATGAGCTCGTTTTGAATATCGCGGGACGTCCACTTATACCCCGAACGCCCTAACCAATCTTTTAACTCAGGTACGTCATTCTTTCGGAGTTCCAACAATTGAAAAAAATTTGAGTTTACATCTTCGTGCCCTCTAATTGCTAGGCCTTGTCGGCATAGAAATTGCATGGTAGTAAAAATTGTCTCAAGAGCTAAACGGCCTTTCTTCATATCACTATCTAACTGTTCATTCAATTGGGAGGCCACACTTCGGTTAGTGATGGCATTTAGTTTCAGAACACCTTCTTTATGCGTAAACGTATTTTCATGAAGACGGAATTTTTCCAAAGCCTTTTTCCAGTTAGAAAACCCTACGGAAATAAATGCATCTTCTTTTTTTGAAGAAAATTGTAATAGATTTTTAGCATCTGCCTCTTTGCAGGTTTTGCAAAAAACTTTTTCGGTAGATTCTTCATATTCTAGCCATGTATATTTGATCAACCAAGACTTCTGAAATGATCTTCCCTTACCGGATTGTCCAGGTTTTGGCTGTGAACAGTTCTCGCCTGAAGACGACGAAGCAATTGACGACACAATTATTGTCGGAGGTTGACTTGCAGTATCATCAACTTCCAAGCGCACCTTTTTGGTAACAAATTTATCCATTGCAAACTTAATTCACAATACACTAAGAGACTAAAGTAAACGAATAAAATATAGTCATAAAAGAGTCCACTAAACACTAAAGTCGGAACGCTAAACACGTCTGCAGCATGCACTGAACGAAACTATCCACACTGAATGACTGCTCCAGCAGGGTGGGCTTTATATAGCCACGGCGTCGTAATGTCTCGAAGCGTCAAGGCGACGCGAGGTGGAGGGTACCAGGCACTTCTGCTCCAGTCGTTTTGATGTCGCCGCGGCCGCAGCGCTGGCCCGCCAGACCTTACACGAAGGTTCGCGCACCGGGACAAATTCTAAGTGTGCCCGCAGCACTGTAACACTATCATGATTCACACCACTCGTTTTCAGTTAACCTGCATACTACCGTAATAATTATTTGTTTTAACTCATTACTGAATGTATTTTAAAAGGTAACTATCGTCAAACAAGGAAAATAAAAAATACCAACATAATTTTGTGATTTTACAAAGCATAATATAACTAATAATTTTCTTAAATTATTGGGGGGGCAGAGCCCCCCAAACGAATTTTTGAAGGGGCTCGGGCCCCCTCAGGCCCCATGGAGTCGGCGCCACTGCATACAGGATAAGGTTACGGCTCCACTAGCAGTATTCGACTGCTGCCGCGAGCAGCATTCTACTGCCTGAAAATGGAACACATGCAAACAAGTCTAGGTGGCTATATGGGCAGTCATTGTACTGCTCTTAACACAATTACTGCGGCAGTAAAAATTTCTACTGCCGCGGAATAGGACATGTTCCATTTTGGCGCAGTAATCTGCCGCGGCAATCTGGCTTCACTCGCTGTAGAAATCTGCTGGCAGCGGCAGTAAGTCGTCTCGCCGAATGTCTCGAGCACCCTATCCAATTCTGCCTGAGACCACAGGTAGAAGAAAATCGAAGGAACCATCCGACATCCGGTAGAATTTAAAAAAAAATTCTGGATATTCCCTAAGTTTGTGATGCATTGTACCAAACACGCCTTCACTTTTCCTGTGACTTAATATTGGATGAATCCACCATTTCTTTTATGCAATCTCCGGCGACGGCGAACCAATAGCAAACATACAATTACTTTTAAGATATACATTGCAGTGGCGTAAATAGACCACTTGGGACCCGGGGCGGATTTATTTTTGAGGCTCCCTCCTCCAGTAAAAGCCACCACACGGCTATTTTTAACTTCTTTTTCTACTAGCTTTTTTGTCTTTCAGATCTTCTCCACGGGCTAATCTATACGAAAAAATAATAGCTCTATTTCCTTCAATTAAATGATACATCTTCTGCTTATCTTCTAGAGGCCTCTCGCAGTCAACTCGTGAATACGTTAAATTTTTCGTCAATGTTAAATGAAATTACATGTTTTATTTTTCATCAGTTAAATGATACATCTCAGCGCAGTATCCAACTGCGCATCTCCTAGTGATCTCTCGCAACCGACTCATGAGCCTGAGACCAAAACAATGGTAATTGGAGTCAATTTTTTTTTTTTTTTTTGGTAACACGTCAAATACTCTATATTTTTATTTAATACAAAAATTCCGATGAGTGAAAAAAGAGGTGGAACATTAATTTTTATATTAGGATGGGGCATCAATGGGGGCCCCCATAGGAAGTGGTGCCCAGGGCGGACCTCAAGGAACGCCACTGATAGAAACAATGCACTCATGTCCACCATTTATCACAAGACAGTCTATATTCTATGCATAAGAACCCAACAACACCAACAAAACTGTTAGTGAAGCCGGGCTGAGCAGAGCGGAGCAGTAAACTACAGTTTTTTTTCGCAGAAAATTTACAGCAAGTGAAGCCACCTTCTTGCGGTAAAAATCTAGGCAATAGAATGCTGCTCGCGGCAGCAGTCAAATACAGTTAGTGGAGCCCTAGCCTAAGTCAAGCGTCCACGGTGCCTTCTACGCATGCGCGATAAGTTCAGCGGTCGACGACATCCATGCAGGCATTTTCTTTAAAGGAACATTAATAGGTCTTCAAGTTTCCCAAGGAATAGATAGAGGTCTCCTATCAGAGATCTATAGACCACTATTATTATTAATTTAAGGCGGTCAAATACTAAACCCGTTGTTTCAAAATGCAATTCATCACAAAATACATTGAGATCCAATCTGCTCAAACTTTTGGCAAGAGGGCTTTTAACATAAATTGACACTCCACCATATAGGTGATTTTCTCTACTGAAACTATTAAGTAAAGTGAAGTCTTCTAATATCTTGTATCTAAGTTCTTCCTTTGTGCACCAATGCTCATCTAAACAAAGAAAATCGAACATATAATTTGAAAATTCATTGGTAATTAAAATTTTTTTTTTCTCCAATACCTTGAATATTGAGATAGCCTATTCTAAACTCATCTTTTGAAAGTTCCCTAGATTCACGCACTCAAGTGGTGGGATTCGTCTATCCCGGAATACGCAACCTGTATAGTTTACTGATCCTCTCAACGTATATAAGTACAAGGGTGTTCATTCCCAACAAAGGATTTCCCCCCCCCCCTAAAAGAAAACCATTAGCTATGGTTTGTCTACGGCGTTCATCGGTGCCTGTTGCCCTCAATGAAAATCAATGCAACCGGTTTGTCTACGACGAACGTCGGGGTCGACGTTGATCGCCGGTAGTTGCTTTTGAGGCAAACTCAGGGCGTTGATCGCCGTAGATTATCTCTATATATATAAAAGGCTTTGTCCTGACTGACTGACTGAATGAATGACTGACTGATTGACTGAATGACAGGAATCAACGTACAGCCTAAACTATAACAGGTAGAGACTTGGAATTTTAACAGTACCTTCGTTTCATAATGTAGGTGCTCACTAAGAAAGGAATTTGAAAAATTCTGATTCTAAATGCCAAAAATTAAATGTTTTTGAAAATACTTAATCCCTTTTTACATACAATTATCCATTCCAAATCACAGAATATATTGTTGCCAAATGGTATCAGGTGGGCTTGGAAAAACACATGAAATGCACTTTTGACAAATAAGAGAAGTTATCAAAATAATTCATGTTATAAATAAATATTACAGAATGAAATCCACTAAAATAATGGAATCACATAACTTTCTCTACCCTGGACATAGAGAAAACAAAACGAGGTATGGTAATGTGTATATTATTATATTATATCGCAGGTTTTTGGAGAGAAAAGTATGAAGGCTTTATGGTAACATAAGAGTGGGAAATTTCCCGCCTCGATATTACAATTTTATGTTACAGGAATTTCTGTTTCTTCTTATTTAAACCTCTACCAGGCTTGCTGTGCACTGTACAAGCGATGGGATGCAAAATTCTAGATCCTCTATGAGCCATAAAAAACTATATCAAGCGTTTTCTGAGGGAATAGTTTGAGTGTAATAAGTCGTTCTTCCTATTTCAAATTATAAATGCCTATATAAGGACCTAGAATTTAAATTTGAAAATCCTTCATAAGCTAATTTCCAATTACAAAATACAAAACCCGGGCGACGCCGGGTCTTTTAAGCTAGTCATATATATAGTAGGTCAAGAAAAGCAGAAGACAGCCATTTTGCACTTAATCATGGCCAAAGTATTGTAATTTTTACCAAGTTGCAGATGAAATAATAAATCTCGTGTCTAAACACATTGCCCTGTATGATATGAGCTTAAATGACCATAAAGATAGCTATGATGATGATGATGAGTGTTCTGCCCGAAGGCAGGTCCAGACCCGGGACGAAGCCGTGAGGTGATGACCACGACTCATCCGAGGTGATTCAAGCAAAGGTGATACCGCGGAGATTTGCCATTGCCTCTCGCAGGATGGGAATGAAAGGACGCACAACACCCAGTCCTGAACCGACCCGGCCGGGAATCGAACCCGGGCCGCTAGGGTGAAAGGCAGTCACGCTACCAACTCACCCACGGCGGCGGACAAAAGATAATATGTTGCAAATGGTAGATAAATTGTTAGAAAATACAGTTATCTGCATTTACAATTTATGAAACATACAGTAAGATTACCAGTTCATTTATTAGTAAAAATATTTTCGATATATTATTACTGATATTATTATTTAACATTTAGGGCTCACCAAAGGCGAGCTTACCTTTGATGAGGCCTATTAACACATCATTTCTATTATTAACAGTTTTTTTATAGATTTACATCATGCAAATTAATAACATACGGTAACTTATATAATTCTCATCTATTTTTATTAAATTACACTCATGTGTTTTCGTATTTGTTTTATCCTGATTCACATTTTAAAAATACTATTTGATTGTATTAAAGCAAGAATAACTCTGTAGGATATACACCCGTACTGTTGAAGCGTTGTAACTCATAGGTACATTCCTCCACTTTCAACTTCAAATGATGCATCAACAGTTTCATTACCCACAGTCAAATTTAGACGTTCGGAAAGACTGCGCTGAAATAAGACTCACTTAAAAACGCGAGACGTTCATGGTGTCTCGCGAAACGTCGTGATTTCTGTTGTGAAGTTGACATTTATAGTGTCAGTGATATATTATGCGTGAGTTTTATTATTTTATTAAGAAGACGAAGGCTCCACGCAAGATTAAGTAACCTTTGACAACGGCTTCACAAAATGATCAATAACAGTGGTGAGTGCTGCCCAATAATCTATTTATATTAAAATATTGTAGCAAGTAAAGATCAAACTCAGTTGGGATGTCTGCTCGCCACCTTAAACGCGATAATGACTATTACATATCTTACCTACAGGAATCGCTAATTTTATCCCAGTAAATATTTAAAGCTTTTAAAATAGTATATTGCGACACAAGGGCGGAAAGGCACGTTTACGGGTCGAGGAAACAGATTGAAAACCCGAGGCGCAGCCGAGGGTTTTTAAGTTTTCGAGACCCGTAAATGCCTTTACGGTCCGTGTGTTGCATGCTATTTTTTGCACGGCGGTTACTTATATCAATTTAATGATATTAATTGTGATATTACCTGAAAATATTATGTATATACACTATTGAAGATTGATGTTTATTTCAGAAAGTGATTCGCATTTGTTATTGTTTATGGCAACCGAATATTTATAAAGCGGGGAGGCCTTGGTCATTTCTGCTCGCAAATGAGCATTTGCGGGCGGTAAAGTAACTTTCCGCCCGTCGCCCCTAGCAACAATTCACTTTCCGCCCGTCGCCCCTAGCAACAAGATTGCGTGTGGTAATGTCAAGTTACGAGCCATGTAAACAACTTTCGTAAGAAACACTTACTAGCTAAGGAGTGCAAAAACAAATTTAAATGTCGTGTGTTGCATTGGATATGTCAATTCCTCTTCTTCCCTTAGTCCAACGCTTAAGAAGTATAATATTCTTACTGTTATCATCCATTCACATCAGAAATTGTCAAATATCTGAAAAATGAAGACACTTTTGTTGTTTATATTCGCAAATGTTACATCAGATATAACGAAACTCTTGGTCAGATGCAATATACGAAGTGATTATTCGTTTAAATTCTTTTCCGTAATAAACTTTCAGGACGGAATAGCATAAGACAACAATCTAATACAAGAAGATTCGCGGGAATGTTGGACCTACCACGCCATAAAGTTCTGATTACTGGCTGAATGCTTTCAAAGCGCTCAATGATATCCCGTTATAATATGCTCAATACCCATATTGAGGGATCAGGACGGTAGATGGAAATCGCGAGGTAAAATCCATTAATTAATAATAATAATAATAATAATAATAATAATGGACGTAACAGTAACTGTATGCAAGAGAAATATTCTTGACGTTATTCCAGCATGGACACCAAACCAAACGGTACCTCTTTATTGGCTGTCTTAAAGCGAATTAAGTTTTACGTGCGTCATGTAAGGGTTTATTAAGCTTGCCTCTGCAAATTTCCCTATGGGGAAACCAATTAAATTATAAAAAATTTGCTGAACTAACGTATTTTTGTTTTCAGTAAAATATTTTACCTTCTACACTTAGTATTTGGGGATAACAGAAAACGTATTTTAAAGAGCCAAATCTACTTCTAAGAAAAGTAATCCTCATGGCAGACCTAACATATAATTGAAAGTTATACTCAGATTTAGTCTTGTAGCCTCGCGTTTGTCCATTTTCCCCTTCTCTCGGTCGTCCAGCGCATGAGATTAGTTCCTATTGCTATCCATCATCCACATGAGAAATTGCCAAAATTCTGCAAATAATACACAGTTCGTTATTTATATTGGTATGTTTTAAATGACATAATGTAACGAAAAGATACAACCCGAAGGTGATTAAGCTGCCCCAAAGAAGAGTGACAAAAATTGCAAAACTTACACTCTACAGCCAGGGGATAAATAGAATGAAATCATATTTGTCGCGAAGAAAATTAATATCTAGAATTGTTCCTAAGCAACGGGAGCTTAAATTGATACTCATTGTTACACAAAACTAGGGTTCGGATGATTATGATGTCATATTTTTATCCTGACCTCCATTTTCGCCGTAAACACAAATTAAACACGAATTGCACTCTTGTGATCCTAATCGGAGCGCTTTTATTCCACCAATATTGTTAAGACGTGATTATCCGATTGAATTCTTGTAATGTAAGAATTTAGTGTCTTTAAATGTTTTAAACCGGAACATTTATTTCCTGAAAATACGTTATTTTATTAGGTTATATTTAGGATTTTTTGGTCATACTTATCATTTTACAGAGCATACTTGCAGTAATATTTTCCGTCTTTTTAGAACATAAACATCCGAAACCTACACAAAACTGTGAAAATAAACTAACTCTAAATATTCGCGACTTAAATAATTGTAACAACTAAAGAGCAAACTTCGTTCGCCACCTTAAACGCGATAATAACTATTGCATATCTTATCTACAGGAATCGCAAAATTTATCCCAGTAAATGTTTGAAGTTTTTAAAAACAAATTTAAATGTCGTGTGTTGCATTGGATATGTCAAATCCTCTTCTTCCCTTAGTCGAACGCTTGAGGGGCATAATATTCTTACTGTTATCATCCATTCACATCAGAAATTGCCACATATCTGAAAAAGGAAGACAACTCTGTTGTTTATATTCGCAATTGTTACATCAGGTATAACGAAACTCTTGGTCAGATGCAATATACAAAGTAATTATTCGTTTGCATTCTTTTCCGTAACAAACTTTCAAGGACGAAATAGCATAAGACAATCTAATACAAGACGATTCGCGGGAATGTTAGACCTACCACGCCATAAAGTTCTGATTACTGGCTGAATGCTTTCAAAGCGCTCAATAATATCCCGTTATAATATGCTCAATACCCATATTGAGGGATCAGGACGGTAGATGGAAATCGCGAGGTAAAATCCGTTAATTAATAATAATGGACGTAACAGTAAGGCAGGGTTCACACTCAGGCGATAAGCGATAAGCGATATATCGCGACCGATATACGATACGCGACACGCACGGACAGATACTTGAAATCTAAAGGGAGGCGATAAAAAAGGTTCACACTCACGCGATAGCGCAACATATCGCAAGTGCTATATCGCTCGAAGTGCAGCATGCTGGTCGCCTGAGCGATTTGTTGCTTACGATATTGTAACTTTTGTAGTGAAGATTGTGTTCCCACCACATTTTAGGTAGATTTCGAAGAAAAATCTACCTATTGCAATCGACACCATGTCATGACTTTCGAAAAATTCTTTCATATCTTTACGTTTCATGCCTCCAAGTACGAAACCACCGCCCGTTCAAAAAAAAAAAAAAGCTATATATAAGTTATATATATATATATATCTTTACACGCTAGCAGCCATAATTTTGAAGATATTTGAACCAAATTTTATTATGTTATTTCTAGGCCCAATAGTTCGGACAAGTTCGTTAATGACCAAATTTGGCCCCAGGGGAGGGTCGGGGAGGGGTAGAAATTTTGAAATATGTATATCTCGGCTCCTATGAAGTATAGAGGGAAACTTTCTTTGAATAAATTAGAGAACTCCCTATGGAGTTCACAGTGACACCAACGATTCGGGAGTTTTGGGGGTACGAGTTGGGGTGGTTGGTTGGGGGATGGAAGTTCGAAATTTTTGAAACCACGTCTTATGGGGTATCGTTGAAAAGCGCTTGATGAGTACTCTACAAATCAGTAACTGGTTTCTCGATAGCTCTCATATAAGGCGATATTTAGCACATCGAAATCTACCTCAGCCTGTAGGCCTGCCGATTTATCGCTCGCTGTGTGAACCTTCCTAGCAATATATCGCCGCAACAAATTCCTTCCGATAAATCGCTTATCGCTTATCGCCTCAGTGTGAACGCTGCCTAACTGTATGCAAGAGAAATATTCTTGACGTTATTCCAGCATGGACAGATTTCACGCAAACCCAGCGTTACCTCTTTATCGGCTGTCTTAAAGCGAATTAAGTTTTTACGTGCGACATGTAAGGGTTTGTCAAGCTTGCCTCTGCAAATTTCCCTATGGGGCATCAATTTCAAAATTATAAACAATTTGCTGAACTAACGTATTTTTGTTTTCAGTAAAATATTTTACCTTCTACACTTAGTATTTGGGGATAACAGAAAACGTATTTTAAAGAGCCAAATCTACTTCTAAGAAAAGTAATTCGCATGGCAGAACTAACATATAATTGAAAGTTATACTCAGATAAAAATTGATGTCTTACGAATTGTTGCTAAGCAACGGGAGATTTAATCCACATTGTTATGTGTATCAACGAGATTAAATACAGTCTTTTTAAATATACGAGACTTCAATATATTGTAACAAGTAAAAATGAAACTTTGTAGGCCTATCTGTTCGCCACCTTAAACGCGATAATAACTATTACATCAAGGGCGTAAACGTTTCTTAAGGTTGGACAATTTCTACCGACGGTACATAATAGTATATTGCGATACAAGGGCCGTAAGGCATGATTACGGATCGAGGAAAAAGTTTGAAAACACGAGGCGCTCGCGCCGAGTGTTTTCAATTTTCCGAGATCCGTAATGCTCTTACGGCACTTGTATTGCATGCTATTTTTTGCACGGTGATTATTTATATCAATTTAATTATATTAATTGTGATTTTACCTGAAAATATTATGTATATACATTCTTGAAGATTGATGTTTATTTCAGAAAGTGATTCGCATTTGTTATTGTTTATGGCAACCGAATATTTGTGATGAGGGGGGCCTTGTCCATAAAGGCTTGTATAATGAAGTGTGTCGTTATATTCATAACAGCCCTCAAACACTTTCCGCCCGAGGGCCGTAAGCGTTTGCGGGCGGGAAACGCTTATCGCCCCTAGCAACAAGATTGCGTGTGGGAATGTCAACTTACGATCCACGGCAACAACGTTCGTAAGTACCACTAATTAGCTAAGGAGTGCAAAAAATATTTTGTAAAGATCGCTTATCCGCTAATCGAATTACCAAGAAATGTGACATTTAAATTGAGTTCCCGAGAACATCAATCCATGCACCAGCTGAAGGGAGCGCTCATATCTGACCCAGTGTTTTAAGTATCCGGATTTCTCACAGCCATTTCCCGTAGCCACAGACGTTAGTGATAAGGCTCTGGGGGCGGTGATATATCAAATTAAACGATTTTGAAGTAGTTCATCGTCCCGGAAAGGCTCATGACAATTCAGAAGCGTTATCACGCCGATTATGCCCTTCAGGACTTTCGCTATTAAATGTAATAAGGGAAGCATACATATTATCGTGTGGTGATATTGAAGATCCCAGGACTCTAATTGGATTAACAGCAAATGGGTACGTACAATTGTGTTGAGTGATAAGACCGCGTGAAATTGGCACGATATTCTTTAGTAACATTTTAACTAAGTGTGAAGAAATATTTACAGTCTGGAAATTTAACAGCATAGCAAATTATTGGTGAAAGAATATAGAGTACCTTATCCGTTCTAATCAGTATTATCATTCCAAAACAGTATTCCTTATACACATTCCTAATAGATAAGTGCCCATATAATTACAAGGATAGGTCATCACAGAGCAAAGAGAAGCCAGCCACCAGAACCTTTTTGTAAGTAATCATACTGGACTCTGCCTATTTCTTCTAATAAAATCTGACATCCACATACAGCTTCAGGGTAAAGAAGTGTGTTGTTTGTAACAAGCATTCCGACGAGGGGAGACAGAGAGCGGAGCAGCAGGAGTTACCGGAGACGAACCAGCCGTGGAAGAGGGAGAATATGGGCATTCTGCCCCATGCCAAAATCTCAATGGGAAGGAAACAGATATTCGAACTATTTCAGCCGATACCTGGTAATGGTACCACTCACAGGTCAGAGGGCGGAAACCGTAGCAAAAGCGTTTGTGTTCGAGTGGGTACTGCTATCTAGCGTCTTCCAGTCTTACAGTCTTACAAATAATCCAGTTGTAACATTTATACCAGGAATATACACAGCTGAGGAGAAAAGTGTACTAATAATCCTTGCATAAGGCTGAATGTGTGCAACCTTTACACAGCCTGGCCCCCTTGTTTAAACTTGAGGTAAATAATCAAGATGGCCGATATCAGTATCAGCCGGTAGTTTCGTAGATGTCTGAGATTGAATTTTGAGGCTACGCATATTCTGAGCTGCTTTTGCTGAAATATAAACATTGTTCCTTGTTTGCGGGACATATATCCATACTTGCACCCATGATTACAGCTTTCTGAAAACAATATAATGAAATACTGAAACTAGAATTACTGTCTGCAGACGATCCATCGTTGTTTGCCCGCTGCACCGATAGATGGCGTTCAGCAGTCCCTTCATAGCCAGGGGCTAGTAATGTCACAACTAGAGTGACGTATTTGATGACGTTGGACGTACAAACCCGATGTAAACTCGGCAGTTACACACCCTTTATTGGTAATGCGGCTGATGCAGAACTTGCACGGTGAACAACCAAACAACCGTTCAACGCAGATATAAGAATAAGAATAAGAATAAGAATAAGCCCGTGTCATCCCTTTATGGGCAAGGGCCTCCTGCTGTGATGCAGGGTGAGCTCACTTTTGAACCTGCCAGGGGAGCTACTCCTGACAGATTGAACTTTCACTTCACTTGTCACGTCTGTTTGTTGAAGTATAGTGTCCGTTATTCATGTCCGGCGTGGAGTAGTCGTTTCTCTAACTCCTTCCATGTGCGTCGGCATTTTGCTACTCTGGACCACTGGCCACCCGCTATCTTCTTGAATAAATCAGCCCATCGTACCCTCGGCCTTCCGACGGATCTCCTGCCAGTCCTTGGGTCCCACATTGTGACTGTCTGTGTCCATTTTGCTTGGTCCATTCGGCAGAGGTGGCCGCCCCATTTCCATTTCAGTCGAAGTGCAGTCTCTATGATGTCTGTCATTCCTGTCTTACGTCTAACCTCTTCGCTTCTAATTCTGTCATGCAGGGAGATGTTTGTTATTGTACGTTCCATTTTTCTCTGGCACCTCCTCAACAACGTTTTGTCGTTTTCAGTCATGGACCAAGTCTGACACCCATATAACAGTACAGGGTTGATGCAGCGTTCTAAGACGAGTCTTTTTGTTGCTAGTGTTTGTTGTTTGTCACCCAGTATAAATTTTAGGGCCCAGAATTTCCTCCATGCTTGCGCTATTCTGCTCTTGATTTCTTTCGTGCTGGTATTGTGGAAGGATACTGTTTGTCCAAGGTAGATGTATTCCTGTACATAGTCCAAGGGGTGGGCATCCACGATAACTGCTGCTTCCTGGTCGTTAGTCATTACTTTCGTCTTGCTGGGGTTCATGTTGAGACCTACTCTCTTGCTTGCCTCGTTTAGTTCCACCAGTTGTTTTCTGAGTTCTTCTGCTGATTTTGAGAATATTACAATATCATCTGCGAATCTTAAGTGCGTGAGGTTACGTCCATTTATGTTTATCCCTAGCTCATCCCATTCCAGTTCCTTAAACACTTCTTCTAATAGGCTGGTGAAGAGCTTGGGTGAAATTGGGTCGCCCTGTTTGACGCCTTTCTGGAGTGGAAATTCCTCTCCTTCTTTATCCATTCTGATTTTTGCTGTGGCATTTGCGTATAGCTTGTCCAGCATTCGGATGTATTTGAGCGGCACTCCTTGTTTATGTAGTCCTAGTAGTACTTGACCTTGGTCCACTGAGTCAAATGCCTTTGTGTAGTCTACAAAGGCTATGTACAGGCTTGTGTTGAACTCTTGTGCTTTTTCGAGTATTTGGTTCAATGTCTGTAAGTGGTCTGCTGTGCTGAATCCTGAGCGGAACCCTGCCTGCTCAGGGGGTTGACTCTCATCGAGTATTTTTGTCACTCTTCTGGTCATTATCTTACTGAATATTTTATATAGTGTGGGTGACAGACTTATGGGCCTATAGTTGTTAATGTTGTCCTTAGGGCCTTTCTTGTGGAGCAGTATAATTGTGCTGGTCTTCCATTCCTGAGGTATTACTTCCGTTCTTAAGATCTTGTTGAATAGTTCGGTGATGGGTTTAGCTAATTCTTCCTCAGCTAGTTTTAGACACTCATTTGTCAAACCGTCATCTCCTGGCATTTTATCATTCTTTAGTTCACGTATGGTCTTTTGTATCTCGCTCGTCATCATAGGTGGTACTTCTTCGTCCCTGAGGTTGTTGCTGACTTTGTTCCATTCACCAGTGGTTAATGCTCTGTCTTTGGAGTATAGGTTCCTGTAAAAGTCTGTCGCTGCTTTCATTATTTCTGTCCTTACTGCAGTCCTTCTTCCTGTTGTATCCTTTATACCCAGCATCCATTGCTTCCCTTTCCTCATCTCCTTCTTTGCTTTCCGGATTGATGATGTACTTTCGATAATTTCTGCTACTTTATTCCTATTGTATGACCTTAAATCTTTCCTTATCTCTCTTTTTGTTACTCTGTTTAGTTCTGCGTATTCTAATCTATTTTGCTCAGATTCGTCCCTCGTCGCGTGCCTTTCTTCTCTTTGTTTGAGTAGGCTCAGCGTTTTTTCCGTCAGTTTGGTCCTGTTTTTAGTGCTTGTTGGGGGGTGAGTTGTTTGCTTGGCTGCTGCTACGATGGTGCTTTCTAATCTGTTGTATTTCTCCTGGATGCTCACTGCTTCTTCCTCTGGGTTTGCAGCTAGGCGTTTCTTAAGCTCTTCTTTATACATCTCCACTGCTATGTTGCTGTGTGTTAGTGGCCGGGGTTTCACAAACCATCTCCTCTTCTTTTGTATCATTGTTTTGATCCTTATTAGCCTGTGGTCTGAGTCAAAGTTCACGTTGTCACACACTTGGTAGTTTGAGATTATTCTCATGTTGTCACACAGAATGTAGTCTATTTCGTTTTTTGTCCTTCTGTTCGGGCCTCTCCATGTCCACCTGTTGGATGGTGACTTTTTGAAGAAAGTGTTAACTATTTTCAGATTTTGACCTTGAGCGAATTGTATTAGCCTTTCTCCTCTTTCGTTTCTTTCGTCAAGGCCATATGGTCCCACTCCTGGTTCCTGTATGTTTGTCTTTGCTCCCACCTTACTGTTGAAGTCTCCCATTACTACATTTATCTGCGATCTGTACTTGTTTATAGTTTCGTCTAACTTGTCATAGAATTCTTCTACGGCTTCTTCAGGGTAGTTTTGAGTTGGGGCGTATACTTGCACTATGGTCATTTTTGTTCTGATCAGCATTAATGTTAGGACAGCAATTCGGTCTGTTATGCCTGTTATTTCGTGTATATTGTGTCTTAGGTTTCTATGTATTAGGAATCCTACTCCTCTCTGACCTTTGTCTTCTCCTATGTAACTAAAGATATTCCCATTTGTAAGTTCTATTATTGCCTCCCCATGTTTCCTTAATTCACTTAGGCCTAGGATGTCAAACTCTACTTCTTTTAGTGCTTGTTCAAGTTCTAGTTCTTTCTCTTCTGTTCTGAGCGTTCTTACATTGAGAGATCCGATTATTAGTCCTGTCTTTCGGTTGCTGTGGTTTAGATTATTTTCCTTTTTGTGTCTGGCTTCTGTTGCTTTTTCTAATTCCCTGTATCCGCTGAGGCAACTTCCCATTTTTCCCAGTTACCATTTATCTGTATTTTTTGATATCCCACTTTCACGTCGTTCCCTTTCTCACGTTCCTCCCTGGCCCTCCGCCTGATTGCTGCTTGTATCTCTCTTTCCCTTCTCGTCAGGTCATTGTCAATGTAGTAGTCTTGACCTTTGAGCATTATCTTTTTCTGCATTATCTTGAGTTTGTCTTCAAAACTTTTGATTGTTACTCGGACCATCCCCCAGTCACTACTGTTTGTGCCTATGTAGCTCGTGTTCACGTTTTCCACCTTGTATTCCAGTTTATGTAGGAGTTCCTTTACTTTTGCCTCTATCAGACTTGGGTTATTTTTGTCAGCGTTTAACTCTTTGCTTTTGATGATTATGTTCATCTTTCTCTCTCTCCTGTCTCGGCGTTCCTCCTGTTCCTCCAGTGTTTTCATCCTCTCTTCTAGTTTGTTTTGTCTCGTTTCTTCTGACCCTTGCAGGCTCTTTACCATATTTTCTAGCTGTATTGTCTTCTCCTTCGTTATATTTACTGTGTTAGAGATTTTTGTTTCCAATGCTTGATATTTGTCTTCTAGTTTCTTGTCAAGTCCTTTTATTTCCTCTTTTATGGATGCCACATCGTTCCTAGTTTCCTGTCTGAATTCTTCGTTTTGCTTTTTAATGTCTTTTAGTTCTGTGATAATATTTGTGAGCAGTTCCTTGATGTCTGGGTTTCTTCCGTCTTCGGTTTCTTCTTCGCTTGTGTTCGGGGAATACCTCCAATTAACTTTCGTTTTAGCTCGTCTCGGCGTTGATTTTTTACTCATGGTGCTTATTCTTGTTTTGACTTTCTCGCTTCGCTGGTGGTGTTTCTTTGCAGGATTCAAGTGGCCGTGTTTCCCTTCTGCTGCTTTCAGCAGTTGGCACCTCCGCACAACTTCGCGTGGTCTGTTTTTCAGTTTGTGAATTTTTTTCTCGAGGGCCTAGATAATGTCTTTAGTTCGTCGTGTTGGATAGTTATTATTTGTGCAACTGTTTGGTTTGGTTCTTGTTCGACTGGGAACAGTTAGGTGTGCTACTCGCGTGTTTATCCTATTCAATTTCACTTTATCGTAGCTGCTCTGATGTCTGCGTCTTTCTCTCTTTCGTCACTCGTACCAACCTTCAACGCAGATATAAGCAGCTTTTATTAGTAATGCTGTTAATGTGTAAACTACTTGTTGACCGGTAACGAGGCCTGACCGACAATCTCCCCCTAACAGAAGTGCTCTGGTCTGACGATTATTTCCCTCGATTTAAGGACTAGGCCTACTGCCTTTTTTTATTATTATTATTATTTTTATTCCTCAGGTTTGCGAGCGACCCCTGGTGATCCCGTAAGGGGATATTCTCAGCGTATTTGTTACCGGGGTGCGCCAGTCCCCTACCTACTTAAACCTAAGGACACATACACACACCCAGTCCTGAACCCGCGAAAGGAATTTTTCACTATTGAAAAATTCCCGACCTGGCCGGGAATCGAACCCGGGCCGCCGGAGTGGAAGGCAGGCGCGCTACCGACTCACCCACGGAGCTAGGTGCACATTCTTGTAAACAACATTCAGAGTCTGGTCGGTGTGGCAGTTTTGTCAAGTGCTACTGCAGTCATTGCAAGTAAGCTGAAGCATAACAGGTGCAAAAAAATCCAGTCATATGCCACACCTATTGTTTTTTTCGCTAAGAAGTTTACAGGAAACTAAGGTACAAGAGTGATGTGAAAGGAAGTCAACTCACCAGAGGAAGCAGGTGGTCACGTGGTGCTGCAAGCATGATGGTGGTCGCTGTCAGCGTCTGGAACACACAAGGATACAACATCTTGAAATTCTTCACAAGCTTAATCTTATTTAAACCACATTATTTCTTACTAGGGATGGGTCCTCGATACTTTCGATACCTCGATACTCTCGATACTTGCAAGGTATCGGCATCGAACGATACTTCAGAAAACTCCCTCGATACTTTTTCGATACTTTTGTAATTCTGCAATTAAGTGAGAATGCTAGTATTTTTTAACAAAAAAACTTGTAAGTGGACTGTTTTAAAAACTAATTTTAGTTTTAATGTAGAGTTTAAAAATAATTATTGGCTACTGATGATATTAAATTTTGTCTCATTAAATATGCAGACTTAATTAATTTAGTTCTCTCAATTTTTAATGTACCTATTTATTGAAACTGGAAATGTTGAAGGTATCAAGTATCGAAGTATCGAGTATCGAGGAAAAAATCATGTATCGGTATCGAGTATCGAGAAAATCTGGTATCGACCCATCCCTATTTCTTACCCTCTTTAAATGTAATTAAACTTACCCTAACCTAACCTAATCTAATCTAAGCCTTACTGAGTCTTGGGGACTCTGTCCCAAATCCCAAGTGTTTCGAGGTTTTTATAAACTACCTTATAATGTTATTTTAAATAATAAATTATATAAAATTTTTGCTTATAATTACCTCGATACACTTCTCGGAAATGGTCCTCAGAGAAACACCTATCATTTGTATCCGCATATTCCAGGAACCCCGGGAAGTCAGTTTGAAAAGCGCGCGCATAAAGTTGTCGGCAGCCAATGAGAGTGTAGGTCTGCAAGCTAGGGCCCGCGTAACCGCGTGGGAAACTAAACCCAAAAATCTTCCTTTTCCTTACCACTCTTGTACTGATGTATTCTGAGGCTTGGAATATTTAACAAGAGGAATCTGCTCCCATGGTCATGTTTACAGCAAAATCCGTTTTATTAGCCATGGGTAGACATTGAAACACAATCATTAGTGTCATTTTTTAAAACATCAATTCAAAAAATGTTTATGAAAACTTACTTATAGAAGCCAAATTCTAGGGGGCGGGGCGGAATATGAGTTACATAAAGTTCATAAACCAACATTATAATCCAATACAAAGCACCGAAACATGCAGACATTATTCCGGAAGCTTGCAACATGTTTTATAAGTTTTGTATATATGTATATATGTGTAAGTATTTATAGTCAATTCAGAATTTAGGAACAACATTTTTGGAAGAAAACTAAGAACATTTGTTGGATGGCGAATCAGTTTAACTGGTGTTGGAGTTATAAAATACGTAGGCTTACAAGGGAGAATCAAATGAAAGCCCCAATTAATTTCTTTCCACTATTTTACTGCAGGAAGAGTGTTTGCTTGTAAATTATTTTTCTATTTAGTCCCGTCCTAGTTCAATGCACTTGTGCCATCGGATAGGAAGTGCTTCGAAACCGCGTGAGAAACATTCTTTTGGTTGACGCTGTAGGCACTCATGCACCGCCGATTGGACGTCTTCATCAGACTTGAACTTCTGCCCTCCAAGGTGATCCTTTAATGGAAAAGATGTGGAAATCTGATGGTCCCAAATCTGGCGATTATGGCGGATGTCGTCGACGGTTTTCGTTGTTGCACGAGGAGCATGAGGACGGGCGTTATCATGTTGAAGGAAAACACCTGCACTCAGCATTCTCCTTCGCTTTGGCACTATCGTGTTCTAATCTAGCCTATCCTGCTGTAAACTGAACATAAAAACATAATTTCGTAAGTCCAAGTTCCTTTTTTCTTATAGTACGAGATAGTAATTTCAATTACAAAAAAAGAATGCCTACAGAGTTCAATGATATTTGTAAGTCTAATATGTAATATGCTACAATCAATCTTTGAAATTTTACGAACAAAAATTTAAATATTTGTAAGTTTAAAATATATGCTAAATTATATTTAACTATGTTCGTAAACATGTAGCCTATTTTTTACTTTACAATAAGAATCTAAAACTCATTCCAACATTTTTTCAAAGTATTAAGTTTAATTCTTCGAAATTAAATTGGCATAAAGTTTATTTTATTTTAAAAAATCCCCCTCACAAAATGCCCACCCTTTCCATGTTTGCCGACCTGGGTGAATGCCCAGTTTGTCCATTTATTAAAAACAAATTAAATATTAAAAAAACACGGCTTGGATAGGCTTCTGAAACTACAGGGAAAAAATCTTATTTTAATGGACAAAAATACACAGATAAGTGTTATATTATATGAACTACTGTAGGAAACATCTGTGTCATTTCCTTGTACTGCGAACTGCACATGCCAGAGGCAGCACTGATCAAAGCTTTCTCCGTCACAATCGCAATTCATGACGTCACGACATAATTAATAAGTAGAGACTCGGGAAATCCCTGCCAGTGAGATAAAACATCCTTCCTTGCAGCAGTGACTTGTAGTTGTCTGCAACGAGGCTGATTAACTGTAAGTAAGATTTTAATGTATTTTCATCATCAATAGAATTTTGTAGAATTTTAGTAAGGAAAGATAAAGAGAAAGAAAATCCGCAATTACGATATTGGTTACAATAGCAATGAATGTAATCCACAAAAAAAAAATTGTTTAATATCCTTAATCCTTATTAGAATTACTAAGTGCCAGATTTATGAGATTGTGTGAGGGACGGAAAAATGTCCGTCCGTCTACCTATCTTTCCGTGTGTCTGCACGCGCGATAACTCAAATAGGCCTACGCTTTGTAGGATTTTTGAAAAGTTCTTTACAAGAAAAACTGTAGATCACCTGTAAAATTGTTAAAAAGTGATTATCTGATTGAATTAATGTGATGTAATAATTTAGTGTCATTAAACGTTTTAAATTGGAACACTTATTTTTAGAAAATACGTTCTTTTATAAGGTCATATAGCCTATAGGATTTTTTGGTCATATTTAGTCATTTTTAAGGTCATATTTACAGTCATATCTACCACATGTTTAGGTCATAAACCTCCGAACCCTGAACTTAGTAAACCTTTCAGACATATATGTGTTTGTTCGTTAGTAAGTGGAATATTTCCAGAAAGACTGAAGCATGCTATTGTTAAGCCCCTCTTCAAAAAAGGGATAAAAGCATACCGTCAAATTATGTGCAACCGCATAATACACTATCTTAATTTGAATAACATTCTTACTTCATCTCAGTTTGAATTTAGAAGTAGCATGTCCACTGAGAATGCTACATTTCAACTTATCACAGAAATATTGCACGCGTTAGATAAAAAGAAATATGCTCTGGGAATTTTCTGCGACTTAGCTAAAGCGTTCGACTGTACAAATTATGAAATTTTACTTCAAAAATTGCATCATTATGGGTTGAATAATTTAATACTAAAGGTAATAATAAATGGAAATGAATCTAACTTAGGGGTTGTTAAAAATGGAGTATCTCAGGCATAGGCGTAACCAGGCCGACCATATGGGGGGGGTTATAACATCCGCGGGGTCTGGGGGGTATGGAATACCCCCCAGGGAGAGAGGAGTCCGGAGGTCTTCCCCCGGAAAATTTTAAAAATTAAGACGCAAAATAACGAGTTTTAAGCTTCCGGGGGTCCTCCCCCGGAAAATTTAAAAATTAAGACGCAAAATAACGAGTTTTAAGCTTCCGGGGGTTCTCCCCCGGAAAATTTTAAAAATACGCAAAATAACGAGTTTTAAGCTTCCGGGAGTCCTCCCCCGGAAATTTTTAAAAATTAAGACGCAAAATAACGAGTTTTAAGCTTCCCACGCTTTATACTTGTATTAAGTACATTATGAGCAGACTTAAAAAAATTATACAATTTTCCTTTTTTTAATCAATGGGGGGGGGTTTCAAACCCCCAAAAACCCCCCCTCGGTACGCCTATGATCTCAGGGATCGATACTAGGACCTTTGCTCTTTGTAATTTTTATCAATGACTTGCCATATAACCCCATTTATGACGTATTCTTTCTTGCAAACCATTACCCACGTGAAAACAATTGCTGTCACCTTGAGCCGTGACAGACTTTCCTGCTTCAGTTTTCCTGTTTTGTGGTCACATTCTTACGTCACGATGACCCATTCTAAGAACGCAATATTGTCTCTTATCCTCATGTTCACTGTTGATTATATCTAAGTAAGGAACACATATAGGATAAATGAAATTTCATTGTAATTTCGAAGAAAAATCTACCTATTCCAATCGATACCATGTCATGACTTTGAAAAATTCTTTCATATCTTTACGTTTCATGCCTCCCTAAGTACGAAACCACCGCCTGTTCAAAAAAAAAAAATTGTGATATATATAATCTTTACACGCTAGCGGCCGTAATTTTGAAGATATTTGAACCAAATGTTATTATGTTATTTCTAGGCCCAATAGTTCGGACAAGTTCGTTAATGAGCAAAATTGGCCCAAGGGGGTGGTCGGGGAGGGGGTTGAAATTTTAAAACATTTATATCTCGGTCCCTATGAAGTATAGAGGGAAACTTTGTTTGAATAAATTAGAGTAAGTTACTCCCTATGGAGTTCACAGTGGCACCAACGATTCGGGGGTTTCGGGAGTACGAGAGGGGGGAATGGAAATTATAAATTCTTGAAACCACGTCTTGTGGTGTATCGTTGAAAAGCTCTTGATGAGTACTCTACAAATCAATAACTAGTTTATCGATAGCTCTCATATAAGGCGAGATTTGAATGTTTGAAAAAGTGCTCTTTCCTCTTTTTTACAGTTATTATTGCGTGTTTGTCATGCCAAGGCGAAAGAAGAAGAGTGCTGCGCAGCGACAATAAATTAAACCAAAATCACTTAGAAATCTACCTCAGCCTCTACAGCCTGTTTAAAGGGATTTTTTTTAACACCGAATAGAATGCAGCATGGTCTGTCATCTTCTCATTTCCGTAAAATAAAAAATTAGGTCGTCAGAAATTTACATGGATATTTGTCATTTATTTTAATTACTTCTGAATAAGCAATACAGTGAATGCCGCTTAATGTAAACGCGGATAATGTTATCAATCGGGTAATGTTATCACTTTTATGAAGTACTGTACAGATTAATACTCATACTTTGACAAAAAAATTTTATTGTGATCAAAGATTCTGTTTATGTTATCATCTTTCCTTTTTGCGGCTTTATTTCCAAGTAGGCTACTGTACATCATTCAAAATTTCGTTTTTAAGGGTTTCGTTTCTAACTCAACTGTATTATTGTGTTGTACTGGAGGTAGCAATTCTGTTCCCAACTCACAGGATGACCAGTTCGAGGGGATGGCATTACCTAACTTTATTTTTTAAGCAATAAAAAATGTTTTGCCCCTCAGTCAAGCTGCAGCTTTTGATTTATGAAGAAAACAAGTGTGACATGCAGTGATGGCTAGTGTAAAATGAAAAGACTTGAACACACAGGCGTTAGATATTTTGCTACGCGGTGTTCACCACAGATCAGTACAGACTTCCAAAAATATTCCTAACTCGTAACGGAGCATTGGTTAATGGACTCCTAAAGGAAAGTAAAAGCAATTAAAAACTTTGTTACTGGTTAAATAAATAGTTGTTTGCAGTCTATTACTGTGGTTCAATCATTCCCAGTTACGTATTATTTTATGAATAAATATTTTTAATTCTGTTTTGTAGTGTATTATCTTATATATGAATCAATAATCTTCATTTATTTCCTTCAGCTACTGTTATCAATCGGTTAATATTATCAGATTAGCTGCTTCCCGAAGTGATCACAATAAGCAACGTGCACTGTTCAAACTTGCTCACTTACTCAATGGGAATAGACATTCTTAAGCAAGAAACTTTATTTATTTTATGGAACATGAGCCCGCCATTCAACCCTATTCTGTACTCTCTATCCAACCATTCTTCGCAAATCCTTCTTCCCTTAAATCTATCCTAATATTGTCCTTCTGCCTAGGTCTTCCAAGTGGTTTTTTCCCTTCGGGTCTCCCAGCCAATATTTTTTTTAGATGTTATTCCTCCTCCATGCCCGCAACATGTCCAGCCTATCTCAACCTCCGTGATTTAATTACCCTTACTATATCTTGTGAAGAGTACAGGTCATGAAGCTCGTCGTTATGCAGTTTTCATCTCTCTTAGGTCCGAATATTTTCCTAAGCCCCCTGTTTTCCAACACTTTCAGATTATGTAAGGGGCCATGTCTCACATCCATATAATACAACTGGCAGGATAATAGTCTTATAAATCTTTATTTTTAGATTTCTGGACGGAAGACGAGAAGATAAGAGTTTCTGAACTACATAAAAGAGGCATTTCCTGATTATAGTCGGCACTTAACTTCCACCTTAATATTATTTGTATCTGTAATTATTGCTCCCAGATATTTGAATTTCTCAACTTGTTCGAATGTTTTATCTGCTATTCTAATATTTTGTAGCGCATTATTTTGACGTTTCATGACCATATACTTCTTGTTTCTATATTAATTTTCTATTCAACATTCCTGCAGGAATTGAAAAAAACTGTCTGCATTTCTCTCGATTGTGTTTATGTCATCGCCCAATAGACAAACATCATCTGCATAAGCTAAAATTGGGTGACTGCCATTTAATTCTAGGCCTACCTTGTTTTCCTGGACTTCCCTGATGGGATATTCCAGAGTGAAATTAAAAAGTAAAGGAGATAGCACATCTCCTTGCTTGAAGCCACTTTTAATGGCAAATCTTTCTTATACAAGTTTACCCACCCTGACTCTGCTATAGGTTTCATTTAGACACATTTTGTTCAGCCTAACTAACTTCTACGGTATCCCAAACTCAATGAGGATATCGTACAATTTCTCTCGTCTAACTGAATCATATGCTTTTCAAAAATCTACTTCTTATATCCCGACTTTTTCTCCAGAATTTGGCAATTACAAAATATTTGATCAGAGGTTGATCTATTTCTTTTAAATCCATATAGGCCATCTCCAATTATTTCGTCCACAAATGGGGTAAATCTTCACAGATGTATCTAATATATAAAATCGAAAGTGTGTATGTATGTATGTATGTTTGTTCCTTATACAAATCTACATTTCTTTACCAATTTACACGACATTTTGCACACATACCCAGTTAAGCCCGGGAAGTATAGCTGTCAACATTAAAATTGAAACAAATCAGTCCTTCTCTTGAAAATTATATAATTTCTGTGAATATTCTACTGAAAAAAAATGAATGTTGTTCAGTTCACATGACAACAGTGTATTGTTTACTTTGATAACATTGGGCTTTGGCGACTATAATTATAATGCTGGACTTTAACGAATTATGATTTCATCGATGTAATATATTGGCAAAAATAATTACTGAAAATGAAATCCACGAAAAAAAAAAGCACAGTGTGATGCAGTCACATAACTTTCTCTACCCTCGACATAAGAAATATTTTCTCACTTCGCATTTTTATGTCGAAGAATAGGTCGTATTGCAAGGGACAACTTAAGTGTGTGAGTATGCTATATCAGAAGTCTGTAAATAATCCTTTCCACTTATACCTTATCCATAGCTGTAGGCTTTGTATTAGTTGAGAAATAGGGATGTTTATCATAGGCCCTAAGCATGGGGTGGAACATTTTGAGTCCTACGCTCGCAGTATATTATGTCCCGGGTTTTAGGGGAGGAACGTATGAAAGTGGTACTGCATTTCTCTCTAATTTCAGCCCGAAACGGAAATAAAATTTTCCGTCAGGTCAATACAATCTTATTTAATTTATGTTTCTTCTTATTTCAACCCCTCCCAAGCATGATGTGTAGAAGCAACGGAATGCAGTTTTCGACATCCTCTATGAGCCATAAAAAGCTATATCTAGCATTTTCTGATGGAACAGTTTGAGTGTGATAAATCTTTTCCTTCATTTCAAGTTCTACATACTGTACATAAAGTCCTTCATAAATTAATTTCAAATTAAAAAATACAAAGCCCGGACGACGCCGGGCCTTTTCAGCTAGTATAATATAGAATTTTGTAGGATGTTGATAAGAAAGATTTTTCATCGATGGTTATTCTTATTATATTCGGCTCTATCTCCCTTTTTATTGATCGGTATAATAATACATTCCATTCCTTTGGCAATTCTTCCTTTCTCCAAATGATAAGAATGAGTTTATTTATAGATCTTTTGAGTTTAATCTATCTTCACCTGCCTTAATTAATTATTTCTAATTCTCTGCCATTATTAAATGCTATAATGGCTAATAATAATATTTCTGCTGCTACTGAAAGATTATGGCTGCCATGGACGAAACCATTAAAATTGTCACTACCATCATCATTTTTGTAATGTTTAGAAACATTTTAACAGCAGAAGGTCTATTGGCATTCTCTGAGCATTTCTTTTCTAAAGTGAGTGGAAGTAAATTGCAATGCAGCAATCACCTGTGAGAATGAGTGAGCAACCTGATAATCCCACAAAGATTGGCCAACATTATCTTTTTATCATACCAACAATCTTACATTATCTTACCAGCACATTCAATGTCAACAATCAGCACCACCATTATCATATTACAATCTCCTCACATCATCATTGTATCATTGTCGTTTACCACTGTTTCTCATCAAGAATGCCTGGTTTAAATAGAATATCTCTAGAATTATAATTATTTTTCTTTGTGGTTACAAGGATAATTTCAACATGCAAAGATGGGCAGGACGTGTAGCTGTAGTAACAGGGGCGAGTTCAGGAATAGGAGCAGCCATTGCCCAGGAACTTGTAAAGAAAGGACTTAAAGTGGTGGGTCTGGCCAGAAGAGTAGAGAGAGTGCAGGTAAGGATAAAGTTTTTCTTTAGTGATTGTCACTTGTAAGTTACACACACATTACTGTACTAATTTTGCTGTAAATCATTTAGGATCTCTCTAGCAAACTGCAGTCTGAGCGAGGGAAGCTGTACCCACTAAAGGCTGACATCACTAAAGAGAGCGATGTGGAGGAAGCATTCCTGTGGGTAAAATCACATCTCGGTGGAGTCGACATCCTAGTAAACAATGCTGGCGTTAACGTGGGCAATTCACTCTCAGGTAAGTGAATACTGGTACCAGTATATTTAAAGTTACATCAATATCAAGAAAATATCAATTCACGACAGATCAACAAAAACAAAGTTGATGGTAAGTTTCAGAACTTTTCAGTGGCTTCTCACATGTACCATTCTGGTGGTACTGCCCTGATGTCCTGAAGATGGTCGTCCGGTATGTTAAAAGTCCCGGAAATGTAACAGGTATACTGCAGCATTGAGACAAAAAATTTCATAAAACATACAAGAATTGTCAGCCTGCCAAGGAGCTGCAAACTGGAGGGAATCAGTGGCTCATAGTATAGTCAAGGAGTTGCTCATTCAGATAAGAATACTAATTTCATGAAAGACATTTAAAGCCACCAGAAACTTCCATGGCCAGAAAAATTCTAGAGTGAGAGGGAAAAAAATGAATAAGTCAAAAAACCAAAGTTTCAGCAGAGATAAAAAAAATTGTATTTCCTCAGCATTTAAACTTACCAAAATGTCGTTTAAATTGTTTTTATAATGAAATTAATTTATTCAACAAACTGCCTTTAAGCGTCCATGAATTACCTATAAATAGATTTAAAAATTATGTACATCCATCGCTGATAAGGAGACCATTTTACACTGTACACGAATTCCTTACTGCTGAATTTGTCTTATAAGAAGTTATTACGTATATTGACGATGCCTCACCTGTATGGACGTTGGCTAATAAACATTAATATTAATATTATTATTATTATTATTATTATTATTATTATTATTATTATTATTATTTATTATTTATTATTATTGTTACAATATTTAGTTCAGCCTACCCAGATATTTCTAGATAGTAAAGATAGCATGTAAAAATATCAGGGTGGGTTGAACTAGATATTGTAATAATGCTGTGGAAATAAGCAATTTTTTTAGCCCTCCAGGAACTTTGGTTTTTGACTTATTTACTTTTTCCCTATCGCTCTAGAATTACAGAGCTACATTGTATTATTCCTATTCCGTTAGCAAACATTCTCCAATGAATTTAATTCCCTCAGACATCATGAACTCCTGTCCCTCAGAGGAGACACAGCATTACATGGTAACTAGAAATACAATAATTACTATTGATAAAAACCTAAATTCTGAATTATAACAACACTTTATTCTCCACTTACTTTCACTTTTAATTACACAGGACTAGTTTCAAGAGCATTTATTCGCTCCCATCATCGGCTGGTGGTCGACTGTTATTCTGGTTGCCATGTTGGTTTGTATATATGCATTGTTCTGTGCTGCCCTCTCGTTCCGAGAGGGCAGCACAGAACAATGCATATATACAAACCAACATGGCAACCAGAATAACAGTCGACCACCAGCCGATGATGGGAGCGAATAAATGCTCTTGAAACTAGTCCTGTGTAATTAAAAGTGAAAGTAAGTGGAGAATAAAGTGTTGTTATAATTCAGAATTTAGGTTTTTATCAATAGTAATTATCAGTATACTCCACTGTCTATAAAACTTCTTTTTTATTGTGTTATAGAAATACAATACAAGTATGGATTATGTAAGTATTCATGAACCACAGATTATTGTGTCTGTTGGACACTAGCTCAGTTGGTAGAGCATTGGCGCGAATAGCCAAAGGTCCTGGGTTCAAGTCCCAGTGTCGGAGGAATTTTTCTCCTATAATATTCTCATACAATACAAGTAATTACAATAGTCATACACAATGAAATAATACAACAAGTTAAGGAAGGACATACAGCTTTCAATGCTGGAAAATAGGTGAAGTCTCTTTTTTTTTTTTTCTCAGGAGTTAATTATTCTGTAGCCTTGCAATCTGGCATGCTCTATATTGAATAGTTCTACAATTGCATACTGTTTTCAGAATTAATTTAGCTATCACAGTTAATGGGTAATTATCATTACAAAATGGCAGCCAAATTTTGTGTCGTTTCCCTGATAACTCAAACATTTATTAATATATTGCAGTGAAATTTTGCATGCAAGTATATTTGATATTATTGAACAACGCTGTCTAGAATCATTGATGTAAGTTTAATAGTCTATTTTTTATATATATATATATTTCTGATGTAAACATTAAAAAAAATTAACAATTGATTAATTTTTTTTTTTTTATATTTATACTGTAGATAATCCAAAGATCCTGGATTATACTGTTCATATGATATTTTCAAATAGATAGAAAAAAGAAACACTCAGAAATATTGGTATTTATGAAAATTATCAGGGAAACAGCACTTCAGTGCACAAAATTTGGCTGCCATTTTGTAATGATAACTACCCATTAACTGTAACAGTTAAATTAATTCTGAAAATAGTATTCAATTCTACACCATTTCAACCTCAATTTCGGAAAAAGTAATTTCAATTTCGGAAAAGGTAATTTCAAATTCGGAAAAAGTAATTTCAATTTCGGAAAAAGTAATATCAATTTCGGAAAAAGTAACTTCAATTTCGGAAATACCAGGGCTATTTTTTAAAACATTCGATGGGGCATAAAATGAAAACCACAGTGAAAATCAAAACTGTTTTATTTGGAACATTTAGGTACACCTTCTAGCTACTTCTCTACATAATCTCGCTCCGATTGAGTCATTTGTCCTAGCGTGGTACCAACTTTACTATACCCTCTTCATAGCCCTCGTATTTCCGAAATTGAAGTTACTTTTTCCGAAATTGAAATTACCTTTTCCGAAATTGAAATTACTTTTTCCGAAATTGGAATTACTTTTTCCGAAATTGAAATTACTTTTTCCGAAATTGAGGTTGAAAAGGTGTAGAACTAGTCAATATAGAACATGCCAGATTACAAGGCTACAGAACAATTCATTGCTGAGAAAAAAAATAATAAAATGTCATATATTTTTCAGCGTCGAAAGCTGCATGTCCCCCCTTAACAAGAAGTTAATAAAATGACTTAATAAGTTTCAAGACAAGTGTGAACTATACAATCAACACTAGAATAGAGACAAGGTGTCGGCTGTCCCTTTACTTCTATATGGACCCTTGATAGACCATCTAAAAGAAGATTAGCAATCCAAGATCAATTTCTTAGATGAATATCAGCATATACAGGGTGGACCAAAAGTCGCGATCGGATATTTTGTATGTTAGTTTATGCAATAATAAAATGCCACAATTGACGTAAAAACTTTATTTATTGAAGTAGCAAGTATTAAGGGATGGAAATGTGGCAAAATAAAGTTATCTGGGCCTGTCATCGTCTTTCCTAAACGTCAAAAGTTTCGGTATGTGCACCATCGTTTTCCGCGCACGGTTTAATGCGCCGCCATGTCCTTCTGCTTGCCCGCCTCAGCATGTCAGGAGTGATCGTTCTGAAGATACGGATGATCTCTCTTAAGTTGTTCAACAGAATCCACCCGAATCATTCCAGCCCAAGATTTTCTTCTAAGGAGGACCAGAGCCAGTTGTCGCACAATGAAGTTCTTGGGATCTGCATTTCTGCCGATCGCTTCCTTGTTGATTTCATCGGTGAACCCTCCAATGATTCACTCAGACGATTACTAACATCATCGCCGCAATATTTTTTAGGTCTTCCGCTGCGTTTTGCATCCAATACAAAGCCTTTTGAGAAAGTCTTCTTTTCCAGTTTCCCTAGTTTGGCTTCAGTGAGAGCTGCTTTATTGAAACGAAGAAAGGAGTTCTTTCTGATTTCTTCGTACGTTTCGCCAGTTTGTTCTTTTTCATGTTCTCACTAACAATGAGACGTTCCTCAATCGTATATTTGCTTGTATCTGCCATTGCTTACAACACAAACATAACAGAGCGTTGCACATCGACAACAATCTCCTAATAAACCCAATGCCTATGGAATTGGGGGGGGGGGCAGGTTAAATAAGCTGATGGGGCACAATGAGCATTACAAAATAAGGTAATAATGAAATAAACTCATCTGTTAAGTTTGAATTTTTGATGAAGATCTGGATGTATGTGGAATTAGAGGGGAAGAAGAGCCAATAAAAACTATATTTCTATTTATGTGAGACATATAAACAGAGTGAAAATACAGAATACATAATAATCTGGAGGAAACAATAACCTAGGTCTGCTGCTTTCAGGATGATTAATGGCATCGCATTAACAGAACATTAACAAGAATGTTAATGTTATTTTTAGTGCTTCTCATTAAATCTACACAGAGATAAATCTAGGTAAGAGATGACATTCAGTAAAAGTAGTAGGCCTATCATATCCATCTCTCGTGATCTAATAAGGATGTTCTATGCAGATAGCCACTGTAGCCAGCCACTGTAACTCAAACTGTCTTTTCCTACGCAACTTCCTTTCACCATGCATATAACCTCAGATTATTGGTGGCATTGCTTATTTCTGTTTGCCATTTTGTTCTTCTTCTTCCCCTTCCTCTCTTTCTGGAAAGGAGGAAGTTTAAATTCACTGCTCATAACATTACAGATGGTCCCGCAGACGCCTGGAGGGCTATGTTTGACTTGAACGTGTTGGCTCTAAGCACATGTACAAGGCAGGCTGTTCAGTCTATGAAGGAAAGAGGAGTCGATGATGGCCACATTGTACACATCAACAGGTAAGCACATTGCAGCAAAAAGAAGAGTTGCTTGATTTTTAAAACTTTAACAAATTTTAAAAAATAACTAATAAATACCCACAAAAATGCTGATTCTCACGATTCGATCAGGGATCCATTTAGCCAACAGTGTTGATTGAGAAAAAGAACAGATCGGTTGAACTTTGATGTGATACTAGACTTAGCCCTCGAGCAGCAGTGGCATTGGTTTCTTAATTATTCTCACATCAAAAACTGCACCACATTATTGCTTTAGCTATTCTTCTATCAATCCTTAAATGTGCCTTCAGTACCGTTTCTGACTTCAGGCTGCACCCGTTTTTATATTCTTCTTTTTTATATTATCTTAAATTGACGTAAATTTTTGCATTTACATGCTCAGATCATTCCCACATGTCGTTATGTTGTTTTCTTTTCTTTTCTTTGCAGTCTGAGGCCTATTCTGCTTAATCTCATCCGCTGTTTGTTTTTGTTTTCTCGAATTTAATCTCGTCCCCCGCTTGTTTCGCCTGGCTCGCTTATTCAGAAGGGCTGATGAGTTTTTCAGTCAGTCTATGCGAGTAAGTTGTCAGTGAAAGTCTTTTCAACAGTGGCACCTATTTGCACAGATTTCCTCCATATCTGCAGGTATGCTTAGTTGACTTCTAAGTTCTCTGTTCTAATGCTGGTGGGTTTTTGGTTTACATAACTTATTCTTTTGTTCATTACAATTATGTTTAGTTAAATTATTACTATGCACAAACCAGTTTTTTGGTTTTTTCAGTTTTTTGAGTTTATTATTCTATTTATTATAGTCTTCACTTCTTTTGTTCAATTTTGTAATTGGGGGAATGACCTACCAATACTATCAGATGAACCAAAATCACAATAGGCTTGCTTAACACTCAATCACTCTTACCGGATTACACTTTTACATTATCTGCTTAACCATTTCTGTTCTCTCGTAAGCAAGGTTAGAACACTACTTGAATTAATATGCAGGTTGACGTTTTTTTAATTAATTTTTTGTCACACGGAACTAGTCACATTATGTACGGTACCTGTTTTATATTTAATAAATTGTTATTTATTCTTGTTAATTGTTATTGTGTTTGAAGTTCTCTGTTTTCACAAAACCTAATTGCCTCTGGGCCAATATGCACCACAGAACGAAGCAAACTGGAACAAATTCACACTGCTCATGTAAAATTGTATTATTTATTGGGCCAATATGCACCACAGAACGAACTGGAACAGATTCAGAGGCTCCGGGTTCCATTTCTGGCTAGTGGGTGGAAGTTTTCTTTAATTTTGTTCATCCTTATCTCTGTTTTGTCTGGCCTCGCACCACAGCAGCAATTCTGCTACCAGTTTTTTATTTGGGGGATTTTTATTTTTTAAATCTTGGATTTTTGAATTTTTTTATATTTTTGGATATTTGATTTTTTAATTTTTTTTTTAATGTTGGGATTTTTAATTTTTTAATTTTGGATCTTTGAATTTTTAATTTTGGAATTTTTAATTTTTTTAATTTTGGAATTTTGTATTTCTAAAATTTTTTTATATTTTGGATTTTGGATTTTTTAATTTTTAATTTTTTAAATTTTGGGTATGCCTAATCATTGAGTTGATTGTTTTCTTTGCAGTCCGTACCGTCACACCTCACTAATTTCATGATGATTTTGAGCGTAACACTATTTTCGTGACGATTTTTAGCGTTACACAAGCTCTCGATTTACCCCTACTAAAGGGGTTTCACGTCAAAAATATGAAATATTCCGCTTATTGTGTTGTTATTAAAATAACTGTACTGCTTTATTATAGACTTAAACAGAGTTATATGTTGCTATTAAACACTGTATATCATTACTTACTTACTCAATGGAAATAGACAATTCCTTACCAAGTTAAAGGAATATTATCTATTTCATGGAACCCGAAGGCTCATTGCCGTGCTTACCTGAGCAAGCCATTCAACCCTATTCTGTCCTAACTCCATCCAATCATCCCTCGCAAATCCTACTTCCCTTAAATCTATCATAATATTGTCCTCCCACCTACGTCTAGGTCTTCCAGGTGGTCTTTTCCCTTCGGGTCTCCCTGTCAATACTTTTCAGATATGTCTTTCTTCCCCCATGCACGCAACATGTTCAGCCCATTACATCCTCCATGATTTAATTATCATTACTATATCCGGTGAAGAGTAAAGGTTATAAAGCTCATCGTTATGCAGTTTTCTCCAGTCCCCGTTGTCATCTCTCTTGGGCCCAAATATCTTCCTAAGCACCCTATTTCCGAACACTCTCAGATTATGTTCTTCCCAAAGAGTAAGTAACGAAAAGGAATATAGTGTTAAAATATTTAAGAATTTGCACAACTGAAATAATAACAATAATGTTTTCAGCCTCCTGGGTCACGTGATTCCTCCAGCAGAATATTCGCTCTACATGTACACGGCATCTAAACACGCCGTTACAGTGCTCACTGAGGGTCTACGTCGTGAACTGGTCAACCAGCAAACAAAAATACGAGTCACTGTAAGTAAATCACTATGCTGAACTTGAATGATAACAGTCGCACTTCACAAGACTTATTTTTAAAGGTTATTTTTCTAATCATGTATGTTAGTTTTTCTTTTTCTTCTCCGTTTCACCCAACTTTGGGGTATGTTGAATCAATCACTTCTTAATGTTTTGTGTTTTAATTTTAGCCTAGTATTTGCTTCATTCTTTCTGATCTTGCTTTTCTGTCGTCTTCACTGATCTGAATCATTCGTTTGGTTTTGATTTTGACTTGGAACCTCTCTTATGAGCATTTTTTCTGTGATTTTGAGTTCTTTTAAGTCCTTCTCCGTTTCCTTAAACCAATTGGTTTGGTCTTTTATTGCGAAAATATTCAAAGATTCTTTTTTTTTCTGTCTATTTGGGTTCATTCTGAGGATGTGTCCATAAAAATCAATTCTTCTTTTCCTCATTGAGTCCAAGAGTTTTTCAGTCTTTTGGTAGAGTGTTTCGTTTCTGATATGGTTTAGTTTGTTGTTATGGAACTTAGGGCCTAGGATTTTCCTTAATATCTTTCTTTCTTTCTTTCTTTCTTTGTTTTTACTAGAAAGGTATTTCTCAATTTGGGAAATATTTGTATTATGCGCTTGTTGTGCCAACAAGGCCAACTAGGGTGGTTGCTATGACAACCATAACATCACCTGCTTCAGTTTGTCTGTAGAGAGGAGTTGCAGTGAGGTAGAGAACATACTTATCCCTACTTTCAGTATGACATCACAGCTCATGTTTTGAACAAGGCACATCCCCGACTTATCCAGAACCAAACCAAGTAGTGGAGGCATAGAATTGAAACTAATTAAGGAAAATTGGTTGTATTACATAAGCTCCAGTGGCACCAACTTTTGAAAAACATTGGGTGGGCTCAAAGATTTTCAAATTTTCATATCCCCACCCTTATTTGATTCATGAAATGTACTTGTAAATTGAATAAATATAGAATATAGAATTAATATCAATAATAATTAATATTAATATTAATAGAAATAAATATAGAATTGGGTAAGAAACTATGTCTTTGTTTATAATAATAACAATCAACGTAATTCAACCTCCAGAAAAAGAATTGTGTGGCCTGTTTATTGGAAATCCTTTAAAATTAATAATGTTGTTTTATAAACTTTTTTCATTTTAGGTACCTATTAAAATATAGTATATTGCGACACAAGGGTGGAAAGGCACGTTTTCGAGACCCGTAAATGCCTTTACAGCCCGTGTGTTGCATGCTATTTTTTGCACGACGGTTACTTATATCAATTTAATTATATTAATTGCTATATTACCTGAAAATATTATGTATATACACTATTGAAGAATGATGTTTATTTCAGAAAGTGATTCGCATTTGTTATTGTTTATGGCAACCGAATATTTATAAAGCGGGGAGGCCTTGGTCATTACAGCCCGCAAATAAGCGTTTGCGGGCGGTAAAGTAACTTTCCGCCCGTCGCCCCTAGCAACAAGACTGCATGTGGTAATGTCAAGTTACGATCCATGTAAACAACTTTTGTAAGTAACACTTACTAGCTAAGGAGTGCAAAAAAATAATTATGTAGCAGGCGTGTTCCAAAAAGTGTTTCTCCTGACTGGAGTAAATTATCTTCTTTGTCTTTCCTTAGACCAGGAGCCTATTCTCCCCAATCACATTACTTTTTTCATGGTTTATTGTCCCTTGTTGACCTTTTTAATCCATTCTTTCTACATGTTTCATCTGCTCTTTCTTTTTAACCAGTTACCAATTCCACACTTTTGCCTTACATCACAATTTTTTTCCTTGTCTATTAATGGCCTTCCTGAGATTTTCTTTTTCAGAAGCATTGTCTAAATTCTAAATCTAGCTTTTCTCTCCTTAGATATACAGTCTTTAAAACAGCAGTGGCTGTGGAAACTGCACTGACAGAGGTAAAATCGTAATGAATTGTTGAACGATTTTAAATCATTGTGAGGGAATAGGAAAAAGAGAAGTTGTAGAATATGTATGTCTACAATAGCCTAATTTTTGCTTTACAGCGATTCAAAAAATACACACAATTTTGAGTAAGAGCAATAAATAATTATGATAATAGCACAAGGCAAATAATTATTGGGTGGGCCCATATAAGTTGGTGCTACTGATAAGCTCTAGTATTATGAAGTGTTTTTAAGAAGTATAAAACTAATGTACATAGGATCGCCGCTGTGGGTGAGTTGGGAGCATGACTACCTTCCAACCATGGTGGCTCGGGTTCGATTCCCAGGGATTTTTCAAGTGTAAAATTTCCTTCTTGTGTTCAGGGAACGAAAAGGTCATTGGAACCGAAAATACTGCAACCTGTTTAAGGAACAGATTTTGGGGAAACAATGAGGTCTAAGCAAGCAGGAGTAAGGAGTAATCCAAATACCCTGCTTGACTGTGTTATCCAGGGAAGACTTTGGGAAAGGAAGCCAACAAGATCTTCTCCACCAAAGGGGCAGCACAAAAAGCCTCTCTGATGTGCGGGAGGTCTCTAAAAACACATAGATTTCCATAGATCATGCACAGCTCTTTTTCACTTACATTTGTACATAACAGCATAAAAACTAATACATGTCAATTAATCTTAATTTAACTATGCAGAGGTAGTCTATTAGTATATTGTGATACAAGGGTCGTAAGGCATGATTACGGATCGAGGAAATAGTTTGAAAACACGAGGCACTCGCGCCAAGTGTTTTTAATTTTCCGAGATCCGTAATGCGCTTACGGCACGTGTATTTCATGCTAATTTTTGCACGACGATTATTTATATAAATTTGATTATATTAATTGTGATATTACCTGAAAACATTATGTATATACATTCTTGAAAATTGATGTTTATTTCAGAAAGTGATTCGCATTTGTTATTGTTTATGGCAACCGAATATTTGTGATGAGGGGGGCCTTGTTCATAAAGGCTTGTATAATGAAGATATTCATAACAGCCCTCAAACACTTTCCGCCTGAGGGCCGTAAGCGTTTGCAGGCGGGAAACGCTTATCGCCCCTAGCAACAAGATTGCGTGTGGGAATGTCAACTTACGATTCATGGCAACAACGTGCAAAAAATATTTAAGTTTCCTTTTGGACTACTTTTTATTCTTTAAAAACAGTTGGAATGAATACATTTTATATAACTTATATGAATGCTCTCAAGTTTTACTTTTCAGAATTGTATGGAAACCTTACATAATCAGTACATTCTTTAAGAATCCTGCTTGTGATGTAGCGTGTGTTTATAAATTGTGTAAGCATGTGTAAATATATCCTTTCTCTCATACTGGCTCTTCACCTAACTTCCCAGCCATGAGCCACGACTGAGTGATAACTAGATGACTTAAACATTTAAATTCATTATGAGGGATGGTGACTGTTTCATTTAGAAATAAAAAACTTGATGTGTTTAATCAATTTACTTATTGTCTGAATAAATGCTTCATCATCATCAAGATCTAAAGGCAATGCCTTGTTGTAGTAGCCATGTCTTCCTCTTCATTGCTTTTCTCTTTAAATTTTCATACGAAAGCACGTCCATATCCTTGATCATGTTTTTAACAAATGAATTTCTAGGACGTCCTCTTGTTTTCTTCTCGAGTACTTTCCCTTCCAAAATGTACTTCATTGTGCCGAAATGTATGACCCGCTAACTTTGCTCTTCTACTCTTAATTGAATTCAAAAGGGATCTCTCTTCCATCACTTCATTAAGCACTTCCACCCAACTCGTCTTTGTTAGCCTTCTCCATATCCACATTTCTGCTGCTTCTAGTTTCTTGGCTTCTGCTTTTCCGATTGTCCATGTTTTGCATCCATTTGTTAATACACAACTTACAAATGTTTTGGCAAATTTCATTAAACAATTATAAAAAAATAACCTGATGAGTTCCATTCACATAACTTGGGCAATGTAATTTTCACTTCACATTCTGATACAGAATGTATGCAAGGTTGGCACATTTCCAAATATATTTATTTTATTTATTTAACCTGGCAGTGTTAAGGCCAGTACCACTCAGTCAAGGGAAAATGCATGAAATACAAGAATTATACAACGTAGCCATAAGTTAATGGGTTTTAGAGATTACATTAACTGTATTGACCTAAAATACAAAAGAAAAGAAAAACTAATAATAGGGCCTATATGAAACTATAATACACAAATGCAATCTTCAGTACAAGTGCTGAAAAATGCTAAAATATTAAGGAACTTTTTAATATTACATTTAACCAGCTAAGTGTTAAATTGGGCTTGAACTGAGCATGTGGATATATTATTCCATAATACAATTTTTAAGTTTACGTATAAGCCCTCATGATTTCAAATGATACGCAGTTTTACTTGTACAAGCTAGCCTCCTGTCGAGTTGTATTCCCAGAAAGCAATCAAGTTGTGCTCATCTCATGTAACTTCTGTAGTTTCCTGACATCCCACTGCTAACATAACTCAACGTCTCGCTCTGCTCTCATTTCTAGCAATGAAATGAAAATGTCAGCAGTCTATATCAAGGGCTGAAAATAATGGCTCTCATTGTGATCTCTTAAGATAACACAATAATTGATGTCATGCAGCTTATTTCTTGTGCTATACCGGTATATAGAAACATGTGTGCCATGTCACAGTCAAGAATTACTATGTTCCGAGCTGTAATGCACATGGCCACTTTTGTGTACAGCACATAGCCAACATTTTTTCTTTGCTTCCACAAGCGTGACAAACTGAGATTCACATGCCCAATTCTAACCAAAATCCTGCTTCTTTCAATGTACATAACTCAGTTTCATAAAGAAATGCAGAAAGCTGATTTTGCAGGTGCGACTGGTATCATGCAGAGACTGACTACAGATTTATGTATTACTGGCAGGTGCTCGAGGCTTCACCCACGATTATTTACTCAGCTGCTAGATGCTTTGCTTAAATCAAATAATTTTATTTAACAGATGTTTTGTTTAAATCAGTCATTTCATTTAACAGAAAAATAATCAAAACATTATACTTATTAACACTGACATTGTTTATACATAACTTGCAGGAATTACATAATTCTATTCTGATTTGTATTGTTTCACGTTAAAAATATAAATAATTAAATGAACATACCCAATCTTATGCTGCTATGTGGACATAAAAATTTGAAATGAAACGATTAAAATAAACCATATATTCATAAACCTTACCCAATCATCCACAAACAATTGTATTATAACATTTGATCATTAAAATCCCAGCTTCGAGGTACATTTCATGAACAAAATGTTCTGCCCGTGAAAAAAAAGACCTCAGATTCGAGTTCCCGAGCCCCCCCCCCCCCAAAAAAAAAAACTGCACCCATCTGTCCACTTATGTTAAGAAAATCAGATCTCTGCGAATCGTAAACAAATGAATGAGGATAGCAACCGAGCAAGGCCATCTTGAATTAATTTCACAATTGAATACTGTTTTCCACAACAATCAAATTGTTTCAACATATCAGGTAATTCACAACCCAGGTCCAACTCTTTCCACCGGTTATGGACATAAAATTGATTAAAACAGTTATTAAAACTTATATACAGTGGATAAAATTTTACCTTTAAAACGGTCACTACGTTTCAGCCTGACCTCCAGGCCTTCCTCAGGTGAACTAAAGTTTACTCGCATGCTGGTACGTTGTCCATGCTGGAAGGGGTCTCTGCCGTGCTCCCACAGAGACCCCTTCCAGCATGGACAACGTACCAGCATGCGAGTAAACTTTAGTTCACCTGAGGAAGGCCTGGAGGTCAGGCTGAAACGTAGTGACCGTTTTAAAGGTAAAATTTTATCCACTGTATATAAGTTTTAATAACTGTTTTAATCAAATTGCTCGTGTGTTTCTTATGGAAGGCATTTCGTCTCCTGGAAAACATTTGATTTTTGGCATTTTTCAAAATCCTTTCTTACATTATGAAACAAAGGTACTGTCAAAATTCCAAGTCTCTACCTATTATTGTTTAGTCTCTACGTTGATTCTCTGTCAGTCAGTCATTCATTCATTCATTCATTAAGTCAGTCAGGACAAAGCCTCTTATGCATATAGAGATGTTTTGTGCTGTCAAACCTGCCTACCCTGAAATGACACTACTGAAGAAAACAACAGACTTCATTTCCAGACATGACGTAACACTACACCCTAGGAAGTAACAAGCTATCATAATGAAATTAGCGGCAACCGCTCAAAATAAACCATTTCAGTAAATGAAGTTAATTAAGGATTCTGTAATTCTCTTTATAGTCATACCATTAAATACCTCGGCATACATATGACCATAATTTAATATGGAAAGTAAAATTTGCTAATGTTTGCAAAACAACATTTGCATCGTATATTGCATGTATAACATGTTAGAGGGAAGTACATATTTTATTTGCATATCATATCAATTAAACGCAGAAACTACCGATTCCAAATTTTTCTAACTGTTCGCAAAGTGCAAATTACGGATAAGTTACAGACTGGACATGCGCAGTACAACAAATTCTCAAGCAGTCATGGATTTGCTTTGTGAACAAACCTATTGCTGAGTTGTTAGATGCATTTGTTGGCTTGCAAGACACCACTTTTCTCAAGCTGTTAATATTTCTTGTAATTGTAGCTTCTACAATTTTCTATTTTGTCTAATTTATGTATCTATTCTGTAATTCTGTAATTTGTATAATGTCAAGGCATGCAGACATAAGAAATTTTCAACCCAGACAGAGGAGGGGTAATGAATATAGGCCTAAATGGGCAAACATTGATCAATATGGACGTAACTCACAATGCAGGGGTTTTCTGGGCCAGGGAACTCGAATTTGAGGTCCTTTTTTCCCCCAGGTGACGCTTTCTAATCATGGAATGCATTCCAAACCTGGCTTTTTAGCTGTTTTACTATAATTATTAATCGTTTAGTTTAAGAATGATTCATGTGCAAGTGTTAATAAGTATATTTTAATTAATTTGCTCTTAATTTATAATCTTTCAATTAATTATCATGGATCAGTTTTCTGGATTTGTGTCTCTCCATCTTTGTAGCCTAGTTTTTTTTCTGTTGGTGGTGATTTCTGAATTACAAAAGTATAATATCTGTGCTATTGGTTTCCTGTGCTATAGTTTGCAGAATTGATATAGGAAAAACTTTATAAAAAATATTGAAAGTTGTAGATTCATCACTAATACTTTGTTGTAATATTCCTGAAGTCCCTATATCATCATCAAACTGATGAACAATAAGACTGAATGCCACTTGATCGCTTGAACACATCGCTACTGGTAACCCTAAATTTGCACTCCTTTCAGTATCACTTTTGTCATCGTTACCAAAACTAGTATCACTTACTTCACTATTCAGTTCAATTAACCCTCCGGCAGGCACGCTGTTGTAAAAAGTACAACAGCAGCAGTTTTTCTATGTTACTGATGCCTTAATCTTGAGCTAATGCACCAACCCCATACGGTAATTTATTCCATTGTTGATGGTTACTCATCAATCATGGAATGGAATGGCTCCAGTTTCCTTGTTTAGCTTTTTCAGTTGATTTTCTGTACTTTAAGGGATGAGGTGTTGAATGTTGTAAAAAATACAATGCGTGCAGTTCTTGCCACAGATGCATATTTAGTTGAAGCAGCCAATACACAGAAAATAAAATCAGGTAAACTGATGTAACAAAGTGCCAGTATGTTTTTGTTTAATCAGTTATGACTGCAATTATGATATGCAGAATATATATATTTTTTAAATTGATTTCAAAGTTAAGCTCCAGATTTATTCATTAAGCAGGGCTTACGGAAGAAGAAAGGTCTACCATCTCGGCCACCTGGGTCATTTTAACGGTCTAGTTGGATAAGCGCATGTAAATCAATATGTTTTTTGTCATAGCTACCTGTATTTTAATTTCCAAGGCCTTATAAGATCACAGTAAAACAATAGGCTATGTTGTCAAGATAACTGATTTTCATTTTATTAAATAAATTCTTTTTAATACGTATATTACCATAAAATATGCACTAAATTGAGCATTACTCCGAAACAGGTCAACCTATTTTATCCATTATGAATAGACGTCTTCCAATGGACATTATAAGTGCGTATACGAAGTTTCATAAATATCCGATAAAGCGTATTTGAGTTATTGCGCCTTTAAAGTAGACACTAAATTGGGTTTAACTCCGGTACCGGTCAACAGATTTGGTTCAAATTCAATAGGGCACTCATGGACGTCATAAATGGGTATACCAAGTTTCATGGAAATCCGATACAGCGTATTTGAGTGATGGCGCCTTTCTATTAGAAAGGCGTCATAATCTATTAAAATAGGCACTAAATTGGGCATTACTACGGTACCGGTGAACCGATTTGGTTCAATATCAATAGGGTTCTTCCCATGGACATTATAAATGTGTTTTCCAAGTTTCATGAAAATCCGAAAAAGCGTATTTGAGTTATGGTGCGTATAGACACACGGACAGACAGACGGACAGACATTTTTTCGTCCACAACACAATCTCATAAAGTACCATACTGGCACTTAATAAGTCTTCATGAAGTTGCCTCTGATTTTGTGAAGGAAACTAATATTTGTGAATTATTCCAGCAATGTTCAAGAATGTGAAAAATGTAGCCAATGGCCACCATCTTCTAATCCTTGAAATGGAGTAAGAGGCACACATTTTATCTCCAACGTGAACTCCATCTTTTGTCGTGTTGTAGTCAATGTAGTGACAAGAAGTTAGCAGGTCTTATGAAGGATCTAAAGTGCATCTCACTGTATTTCTTATGCTGTTCTGAGCTGAATCATCGACTTCTGAATATCAGATCCTTGAACCTCCGGCAAAAAAGCGTGGGACCTGTATCTCCATGAACATCAACAAAATTAATCCACTTCAGTTAAACGTGATAGATGCCAAAACTGCTTGTAAAAAGCACGTAGAAATACAAATTTGTGAAAGCTGTTACGAAAGTGAACATTTCAGAATACCTGGACAAAATGGTATCATCAACACCTAAAAGAGCTGAAATTTTTGTTATAGCCTGTGATAACAGTTGACATGTACTGTTTTCTTCATATACTAACCAATTTGTATAGCACAGGCTTGTTAAGTGCCAGTATGGTACTTTATGAGATTGTATGTGGGGACGAAAAATGTATGTCTGTCCATCCGTCCGTGTGTCTGTACGTGCCATAACTCAAATACGATTTTTTGGATTTTCATGAAACTTGGAAAACACATTTATAATGTCCATGGGAAGAACCCTATTGATATTGAACCAATCACCGGTACCGGAGTAATGCCCAATTTAGGGCCTATTTTAATAGATTATGGTGCCTTTCTGATAGAAAGGCACGATAACTCAAATACGCTGTATCGGATTTCCATGAAACTTGGTATACGCATTTATGACATCAATGAAAAGTACTCTGTTGAATTTGAACCTAATCTGTTGAACGGTACCGGAGTAAAACCCAATTTAGTGTCTATTTTAAAGGCGGATATTTATGAAACTTGGTATACTTGGTATACACATTTATAATGTCCATGGGAAGACGTCTATTGATATTGGATAAAATCGGTTGACCTGTTCCGGAGTAATGCTCTATTTAGTGCCTATTTTATGGTAATATACATATTCGAAAGAATTTATTTTTAAAAAATGCCAATCAGTTATCTTGACAACATAGCCATTGTTTTACTATGATCTTATAAGGCTTTGGAAATTAAATTACAGTTAGCTATGACTAAAACACTATTGCTTTACATGCGCTTATCCAACTAGACCGTTAAACTGACCCAGGTGGCTGAGATGGCAACGTTTTGGCCTCACATTCAGGAGTTCCATGATTCAAATCCCGAAACCGGCCAATTTGACTTTTTTTTTTTTGTATTCTGCACATCATAATTGCGTCCGCCGCCGTGGGTGAGTCGGTAGCATGCCTGCCTTCCACTCCGGCGGCCCGGGTTCGATTCCCGGCCGGGTCGGGGATTTTTCAGTAGTGAAAGATCCCCTCCCCGGGTTCAGGACTGGGTGTTTGTCAGTAGGTTAAGTCTTAGGTTAAGATAATGCACATTGTGCGCGATTCCTTAATTATTTATATCATAATTGCAATCATAACTGATTAAACAAGAACATACTGGCACTTTGTTACATCAGTTTACCTGATTTTATTATTATATTAAAATATCCATGTTGTAAATTTTACAATGCATGCCTGCTCATGTGACAAAATTATTCATGCCTGAAGGTTAAACACGATAACTGTAGACTGTAATAATAATTATTCAATTTCTCCTGGGCAAGAGCAGGGCATGGATCAGAAGTTGATACAGCTATTCCTATACCTCCTGTATCAAATATGGCAGATCTTGCATGGCAATAGCGATCACTTATTGAGAGATTTTACAACAGTTTTTGTCTGTGTTACAGAGCATTAGCCCAGGACTGGTGAATACAGAGTTCACAACAGTGTCGAGTGCAGACTTCTCACCAGAGACACTTCATCAGTCACACCCACATCTTCAGCCTCAAGACCTTGCAGATGCCGTTCTCTACGTGCTAGGAACACCCCCGCATGTTCAGGTATGCAGGAGTTCATACACCTCGCCCCTTTCAACTTTCCAATTACCACTTTTCAGACAGCTTCAAGAATATCACATTACTATTCATACAGTGAAACATCTGTATAACAAAGATTGATATAACAATAAACCCTCGTATAGCAAAATTTGTTTGATCCCGGCGAACTTCCTATCTTAATAATGTTAAATGTAACTCACTATAACGATGAAGCTATTTCAGAAACAACCTTTTATAACGATACTTGGAGGTTGAATTGTTACTGCAAACCAATAGCTTAGCTCTATGGATGGTAGCTGGTATCAGATCAGTACCTTCCCAGCCATCAGCATTGTTTTCTTATAAATTCAAGAAAAGAAACGTTCATGAGGGGTGGAAAATAGAAATCATCCCTTAAGTGTGCAAAAACACACTGTGAGTGGGATTGTTACTACAACATGTACATAATATGCAATTAAAACACTGTAAGGAGCAACTGTTTTAGTTTTGCCTTAGCTATGTGTTGAATTTGCTTGTCTTTCTCTTCTGTTTTCCCAGCATCTACAAGTTTGAAAGTTCTGACACATGGCTAGAATAAACACAGAACAACTCTGAACCTTAGGCAGAGCAGGCAGAATCATATGACGAATGACAAGCGAACGAGGTTGTTGCAGTGTTGTACAGTTAACAGGCCGCGTTGCCTCGCTAAAGATATGTACTTCACTTATTCCTTTGCACGCTCAAAATCTATTACATATAGGTCTTTTCTGAAATTACCATTGGGAAGCTGTATTTATTTGGAAGCTGGCTGTCCAAATCTCATATCTGTACGACGCTCTCTTGAGGAGAAAACGGCTTATTTAAAAGTAATGAAATACCTTAAAACAATCCTTGCTTGTTCCTCTTACTGAGTAGGCATGCATCTATCTGTTAGACAGAGACAGATGCACACTGCTGAGTCGTCAACGCCACACGTTGAGGAACATTCTATTGGCTTATCATATGTTCAGAGTTGATTTGTGTTTAGTATAGACCCAAAGTGTGCCATGATCCATGATGTTAAACCAGTCTGAATAGTAATGTCTTGGTGTGTGTTGGTGTAAAGTAGCTATGGCTACAATTCAACGGAAGTCAGTAAGTTAAGTAACAAAATTAGCGTTCTACTACTTCACATGTCCGTTCCAAGAATTATCCTGTAGATTACACATTTTTCTGCACGCAGTCTTTCTAATATGTGGTAAATTACAACTCCTCAATATAACAATAACCCTCACATAACAACACAATCCGCTAGGGTTCACAAATATCGTTATACGTAGGCTTGACTGTAGTTAAATTATATTGGTTTTTTCACTGTTGTAATTACAAATATGAGAATAACTGTTTCTTTTCTATTTAAATATTATAGAGGCCTACTTTATTAAAATACATGTAAAAAGTAAATTTAGCATAATTCTTGGTTAATCCCAAAGAGAAACTGCTGTAGCAATAAAAGCCAGGTAGAACAGTTTGACTCCTGATTTCAAAGGCAGAGACTTCCTTGTACCTACTGCATCATATTTAAGATGTCTGACGATGTTACGATCAGTCCATCTCAAAAAATCCCTTTAGGCAGGCCTACAGGCTGAGGTAGATTTCAAAGTGCTTTTGGTTTAATTTATTATCGCTGCGCAGCACTCTTCTTTTTTAGCCTTGGCATGGCAAACCTGCAGTAAAGAGGAAGAGCCTACAATCATTTGTTTTGACAACAAGAATAGAATATAATATTCTGGGAGGCCGTGCGCAAGATCAACAATGAATAAAATTAGCAAAGCCGCTAAACAAGACAAACTTATGATATAATAATTCTTTTAAGTGTTATTATTTTCAAACATTAAAATCTCGCGTCATATGAGAGCTATCAAGAAACTATTTATTGATTTGTAGAGTACTCATCAAGAGCTTTTCAACGATACCCCACAAGACGTGGTTTCAAAAATTTCGAATTTCCATCCCCCCCACTCGTACCCCAAAAAACCCCAAATTGTTGGTGTCACTGTGAACTCCATAGGGAGTACTCTAATTTATTCAAACAAAGTTTCCCTCTATACTTCATAGGGGCCGAGATATACATTTTTAAAAATTTCAACCCCCTCCCCCGACCACCCCCTTGGGCCAATTTTGCCCATTAACGAACTTGTCCGAACTATTGGGCCTATAAATAACATAATAAAATTTGGTTCAAATATCTTCAAAATTACGGCCGCTATCGTGTAAAGATATATATATATATATATAAATATCACAAAATTTTTTTTTTGAACGGGCGGTGGTTTCGTACTTAGGGGAGCATGAAACGTAAAGATATGAAAGAATTTTTCGAAAATCATGACATGGTATCCATTGCAATAGGTAGATTTTTCTTCGAAATCTACCTAAAATGACGCAGCAGATACCTGGAAACCAAAGAAGATTTTATTGTCAACTCTGGCCATGGAAGCCTTAGACTACAACAGACAGCAATTGCTGTTGAGTTTGTGTTCGATAACAGAAATAATATAAGCAACTAACAGAAGTGTCTATTTAAGAAAAATGGAAATATCTATACCAGTAATAACCCTGAGTACAGGTAGAACCACCTCCCTGACAGATGGGTTGTGAGGGCAATTGTAAATTGGAAAGATGTGATAAATATAGCACACAGTTTTTCATCCATCTAAATCAGTAGTTTGATGTTTATGAACCTTATATTTGATATTCTTAGTCAATGAGCAAAATTTGTTAGAAATCGGTTAGATGGCCCATAATCTACTCTTATACAATTCAACGGCCCTAAATAGCGTGCTTGCTCGCCCACTTCGTGAGACATCGGGTATACTCGGCGGTGTTCGTCTCTCGCAGTCTAAACTTTCATGACGACTACAAAATTAGGAAGGAAAACCGTTTCTTTATTATATAAGGCCTAAGTGAAATGAACACAATGAACAAATATTCTAATTTTATTTTTACTTACAATTTTCATAGCTCTGAACCACAAACAAGTTTAATAATCTACCAGTGTAATTTTCTTAAAAATCCTGGAGTCAATGAATAATGGCGGGCGAAGCCAGGGGCAACAGCTGTAAAATATTGATGCTTTTATCCCTTGAAATATCGCTGATAATAATAATCCAAACAAACCATTCCTTCCCTTGAAACATTATATAATTTCTGAAAATTACACTGAATTGATAAAATAAAATTCACATCATATTCATGTCAATAAACAGCTGAGAAACAATACGTATTATGTGTTCACAGGTTCTTTGGAACTGCATAATCGATTCTGGTATAGTTTTCCCAGGGGGCGCTTTCATGTCATGGAATGTACTCTAAAGCAGGAATTTTAGCTGTTTCATTAATTATTAATGGCGTAGTTTATGAATGATTCGCGTGCAAGTGTTAATAAATATAATGTTTTATTAATTATTATACTCTTAATTTTTAATTTTTAATGCACCTCCTAGTATGTAAACAATCAATCACCCAGCCTCAAAATAGGGATTCACTTTTTCTAACTTAATTTTTTTTTCCTTTCTTTCTTTGATTTCTTTCTCTCATCCTCCTTCGTTCCAAATGATTTAGTGCATGGATGAATAATTAAACAATGTTTAATCATAGGTAGTCCCACGAGAGCTGACGAGTTTATTGATAAATTCGCAACTGCGCAGCAGGAGCAAATTTATCTGATGAAACTTCTCAACTAGAGTTGGATTTATTAAGACTATTCCATGAATTAAAATGTAACGGATTATACAAATAATAATTACTTTCGTGCTTTGTTGTATAAAAACGAAACTAACAGCTGCGAGATCACGGCATACTATGAATCTTCCATGAATCAATTTGAGTTACTTGTTCTAACTGAACAGAGTGCCTATAAGACATACTTAACTTCATTCAGGTAAGCTAACAGCAGAACAGAATAAAAGCGAACGAACTGGCTTGCACCGAATCAAAATTGTGTTTTGAATCCATAACAAGTTATGTTGTATAAAATAGTGTGTTTTCAATCTGCTCACTGGCAGCATGTGACGTATTAATCACCGCACATTAATGGCTTATGTGTCCAGTAGGGAGCTGATGTTTTATTGGATAAAATTGCATCCTTGCAAACTGAAGAAGGATAATATAAGATAAACGATCGTGAATGGTCTATATCCGAGGAATTCCTAAACGTTATTGGTCAATATCAGGCACGCTGCACTGGAATAGTCACAATAGAAAACTCCAAATAAGATAGTCGCTGCATCCATGGTAACAGCAACTGAAGTTATTGGAATATTTAATGGCAGATGGGCAGCCACAATCACCCATTGCATTGCATAAGGTAGGCAAGACTGCTGGTGAAGCCAACTGTGTTGCTAGCATCTGCCATGGTATTTTTCAACCAACATAATTGTATTTACTTGTAACAGTAACAGTATGTAAGTCCGCCGCCATGGGTGTACAGGTAGCATACTTGCCTTCCACCCTGGCAGTCCGGGTTCGATTCCCAGCCGGATAGTGGGTTTTTCAGTAACGAAAAATCCCTGGGTTCAGGACTGGACATCGCCCAGGAAAATTACAGGCTTTATTAGGAAGCCTTAAATCAAAGTGGTGACTGCTAGAGTAGGGTATAGAGTATTCACAATAGATCTATTAAGGTCGCAGTGATGAGAAGCCGAAGGGCTTACACTACTCCTCATTAATCTCATCTAACAGTGTGTAAGCTGTGCTGCCATTCGGTGTACAAAGACATAACTAACAGTAACTTAGGTTCATTATCAACATTGTGAATACTTCCATACTAGTTACCATAAGTCAGTAATATCATCAAACACAATGTTTTCAGTTGAAGTTCTTCTCTCGTTGAAGAGGAATAATTTATAAAACTACATATTATTCTACCTTTTTTTTTGTTCTTAACAAACTGTGACATCATAATAAAAGACTGTTTTTAATGCTTCCTTCCAGGTTCACGAGCTGACACTGAGACCAACTGGACAGATAGGATGACGAAGAAAACTTCAAATCAATTACAATGTGTGTGGATGCAATATTCTTCACAATTATTACTGAAATGTATATTTCATTATTGTATGTAACAGTACTCCACATTACTGTTGTAATTTTAAGATTATGATCATACAAGTTCCACAGAAAACTTGATCAAATACACAATAATTATATGATTTGAAATGTATTGCATATATTTATTCTGTAAAATGTTTTGATTTTTATTAAAAATGGTTAAAGCCTCATAAATATCTCACAATTTTTTTTTCTTTCTTTCTTTTCCTTTAAACTAAGGGTTAGGCATTTTCAATTGGCTAAGCAAAGTGATGTCCACATAACATTCACACAACTTCAGCTCCAACTACATGTTTTAGGCCAAAGAATATAATATGAAGATGTATCCATGACAAAACTAAATCAAGTATTAACATAAATATATACAGTGTGTCCCACGCAAGAGTTGGCCAATGACGCGGGTTCCTGCGGCGCGGCGGGCACAGCTCCAACTCCCGAGCGAGCAGATGAAATATCTACGCTAATAAAGCCGCTAATGGCGTTATGATTCAGGTTCTCACATTTACAGTTGGAATTACAATGAAAATAACCACGCACCTCATCACAAGAGATGTTGGAGATGTTCTCCTCTTGCATCCACACAGCACTGGAACCTTTTTAAGAAATTTTCTTTCACGCGCATAAGTTCAGCTTCCGAGATAGAATTAATTTCTCTTCAGTAAGTACGCGCCGCTTGGTCTCTCGTTTCTTATCGAGAATCGAACCTGTTTCCCGAAGTTTACTTACAAGTTTTTGCACGGCTTCTCTGCTTGGAGGACATGCACCTGGGAATTTTTCTAAAAACCGACGTCTTGCGGCCTTGCAAGATGATGTAATCACATACGAATCGTACATAAATATCCTCTGTTCTATTGTATACGTAGGCCTATGTCGTGGCATTGTAACAACAAATCTACACTGACACAAGCAGAAGGAATACTGACCTGCTTTGTCGACACAGTCAAGGTCGTGGCAGTTCAACGACACACGTCCAGTATTGCCAGATAAATTGTTTTTCTTTGTGAGAACCTGAACCATTACACCAACAGCGGGCTTTATTAGCGTAGATATTTCACCCGTTTCCTTTGTAATGTACGGGAAGTTGACCTATACACTTTATTTTTCAAGTTTCTCCATAAATAATATTCACATACTGTTAGAAGAACTTAAAGACAATATAACAATAGGCCTATCACAAGAGAAATGAACTCTGTCTCGGAAGCTGAACTTATGCGCGTGAAAGAAAATTTCCTAAAATGGTGTCAGCGTTGTGTGGATGCGAGAGGAGAACATTTCCAACAACTCTTGTGATGAGGTGCGTGGTAATTTTCATTGTAATTTTAACTGTAAATGTGAGAACCTGAATCATAACACCGATCGCGGCTTCATTAGCGTAGATATTTCACCCGATCGCTCGGGAGTTGGAGCTGTGCCCGCCGCGCCGCAGGAACCCACGTCATTGGCCAACTCTTGCATGGGACACACTGTACAAGGGAGTAAAAGTATTTCTGTTTGAAACTTTTGAAATTGAAAATAGTAGAATTAGTAGCAAAAATTGATTAGCAAGTCTCTTGTGACCTCTTTGCAAAATAAAATTTGTTTAAGACTGCTTTACGAATTTACTTCATTATTTCAAATTCTGTTGTACTAGAAACTAGTCCTACATAAATTATGTAAGTGGAGCAACAAGTGTTTTTATTCTTTGACTCATTTTAATTATTATCATGCTTATTCTGTTGTATTGTTTATAATTTTCCATCTCTGTGTGCCATATTTGTTTTAGCCATTGTTCTGAATTGCCATGCCCATCATGAGCATTATGCTCGGGGATTGTAATGTTTGAAGACATATGCAGTAGATTCTCCTGCTCTCATTCAGAACAGGCAAAAACTATTTTTCAAAAAAGGCCTTATGGATGTAGGCCTATGTTAAACTACAGAAAGTCTTTCTCATTCTGAAATGGAATTTTAAAAAGTTTAAATGTGATTTCTTTTCATTTTTGTAGGGTTTAAATAGTTTTCACTAGTTGTTAAATTACAAGGGTGTATCAATAAATAACCGGACTGATTTAATTGTATTTAAACAAACCACACTGAAACGAAACGGCTGCTAGCCACGGAAAGGTGAATCCTTCGTCTAGCAGTGCTGTGAATCCCAGTTATGCAGAACGATTCAGTTAGGAGTTACACCCAGATATCGCAGGTGGTGTTTACTGTACCCAACATGGAACTGAAATTCCAGCAAATCGCATCGATGTTCAACTCCTTATCACTTTGAAAATGGCGACAACGTGGCTCCTTTTTCACTTTAGGGAAGAGGAGAAAATTGCAAGGCACGAGATCCGGAGAATGCAGTGGATGAGGCATGATCTCAATGTCCAATTCTTCGACGACATCTTGAGTTGCACGCGCTCGATGAGCCGGCGCATTGTCTTGGTGCAAGATCCATCCTGTCCTGGCAAGATCTGATTCCTAAAGACAAATTCATTATATCTGCAACCTTCACAATTGTTATGCGACGATCTTCTTGCACAGTTGCGTCAATTGTGTTGATGTTAACTTTTGTTTTTGCTGTTAAGGGCCTTCCAGGGTGCGGAGAATCTTGAAGGTCTTCATAACCCTCTTTGAAACGTTTGTGCCACTCAAAGATTTGAGTTCTGCCTAAAGCAGGGTCTTTATATGCTTGGTGCACCATTTCTAAGGTTTCTGTAGGAGTTTTGTCTAGAATAATACAAAACTTTATTGATAAATTGATACACCCTCGTGTTAACTCTTTACACTGTGCAATGTAACCCCACCCTTGGGGATAGATTGGACAGTTTGAAACTTGTAGTTCTTTATATCTCAGAATAGAGGCATAAGTGTGAAAAATATTTTCATGTAGAAGTGCACATTCTGAAGAATCAGAAGGCTTATAAATCACAGCAGTTAGTTGTATCATCAACCTATAAGAAAATATTAACCAATAACTAGGGACCGGATTCTTAGGTTTTTACCTATTTTTTTCCTTGCTTCCAAAACAAAAAGCGCTCATACACTTTTCCAATCATGTCCATAGGATTCACCCACATTAATTCTGTGGCACCTAAAAATACCTAAATGGGGTATAAAAACCTAATTATACCTAAACGGGATATAAAACCTAAAATATATAATTTAGGCTACTTTTTTTGTCTTTTTTGTTTGTCACTTGAGGAATCGATATTTGTCGGGATGAAATTAATACCACCAGCGTTTCGTTCAACCCATTGTCGTCTAGGATGGACAGTATCAAGAGAGGAAGTGTAGAGTACCGGCGTATTCCTTTTAAAATATTCGTACGAACAACCATTGCTGCCGTGTATGAACAAGGATATAGAATTCTGTGTTTTAAAGCATTTGTTTGCCTTTAGTATGGTCTTGTTATTCATACTGAGTGGTCACACTGTGTTTTAAGAAGACTTGTTAATTATGTATTGAATCCTATGTAGCACATTCAAATTCATTAAACCAATTATTCTACCCAAAAACGATATTTTGGACAAAAAACCTATTTCACCTAATGGAAAACCTAAAACAGTGTTTTCAAAAACCTAAAAATCCGGTCCCTACTAATAACTGTCCCATCTTCCCTGTAAGTTACAGGCCTATAAATAAATTATCGACATTCTTCTGTCACCTGTATTTCAGTCATTAGGTAACGAAACCTAGTCAGTTTTATACAGGTCTACACAAAACAAATCTGAATCCCCCCCCCCCTAAAACAAACAAATCAAAAAGCTTATTCAAAAGGTGAGAAAATATTTACTTGTGCCATGTATAGTCCATTTTTCAGGAAAGCATCATGGCCAATGAATTTAGCTGAACCTTGCCATGTTCATTCACTCTTATGAAGTCTATAACGAAGTTCTTCTACCTTCAACGAAATCTAGGCCTAAATTATCAATATTATACATTTATTATTATTATAAAAGCTATTTTAAGAAGGGAAATATTAGTTGTTCATTTGGAACACTTCCCTGCAAAGTGTTTGTAAAAACCATTCTCGTGAAAATTCTCTTGTACTCTGAAAAGCAATCTGATTCTGAATAAACATTTACGTAGTGGCGGCTCATAGATAAAAAAATCCCTTTAGGCAAGCCTACAGGCGGAGGTAGATTTCGAAGTGCTTTTGGTTTAATTTATTGTCGCTGTATAGTACTCTTCTTCTTTAGCCTTGGCATGGCAAACCTGCAGTAAAGAGGAAGAGCCTACAATCAATTGTTTTGACAACAATAATAGGATATATAGTATTCTCGGAGGCCATGCGCAAGATCAGCAATGAATAAAATTAGCAAAGCCGCTAAACAAGACAAAATTATGATATTATAATAATTCTTTCAAGTGTTATTATTTTCAAACATTAAAATCTCGCGTCATATGAGAGCTATCAAGAAACTATTTATTGATTTGTAGAGTACTCATCAAGAGCTTTTCAACGATACCCCACAAGATGTGGTTTCAAAAGTTTCGAATTTTCATCCCCCACCCCCACCCTCACTCGAACCCCCGAATCGTTGGTGTCACTGTGAACTCCATAGGGAGTACTCTAATTTATTCCAACAAAGTTTCCCTCTATACTTCATAGGGGCCGAGATATACATTTTTAAAAATTTCAACCCCCTCCCCCGACCACCCCCTTGGGCCAATTTTGCCCATTAACGAACTTGTCCGAACTATTGGGCCTAGAAATAACGTAATAAAATTTGGTTCAAATATCTTCAAAATTACGGCCGCTATCGTGTAAAGATATAAATATATATATATATATAAATATAAATATATATATATACAAATATCACAATTTTTTTTTTTTTTGGACGGGCGGTGGTTTCGTACTTAGGGGAGCATGAAACGTAAAGATATGAAAGAATTTTTCGAAAATCATAAAGTGGTATCCATTGCAATAGGTAGATTTTTCTTCGAAAATCTACCTAATTAGTAGGGGTGCTGATCCAGAAATTTTTTAGCCTTTGTTTTAAAATTGTGTAAAAGTAAACAAACATGTATAAATAGAAAATTTATTCAGAAACTTGATGAAACCCTAAAAGAACAAAATCAAACATTTTTACTAACTTTAACGTAAATTGTTATAGTTCAAGCTTGATCTATTCATTTAAAACTGAAATCCATTCTTGTTTTTTTCAATCTGCATGAAAATATAAATAATTTTCTATTTCACCTCTGGATGACAACTGAGGGAATTTTTCTCTATTGAAAGTTTTGCAAATGCATTTAGTCTTTCCAAATTCATAGTGCTTCTTAGAAAAGTTTGTACCGTATTCTTTTCAGTGTTGAAAAGCAGCATTCTGCCTCTGATGTCATGGGAACTGTGAGGAATATATTTCTTCTTGTTGCTTATGCCTGACTGAGATTAGAATATCAGGTGTTGAACGACCTCTTTTCTTAACTCTGTACCTTTCTCATGGAGAGAGACAGCTGTTGACTTTCACTTACAGTTACAGAACTTATTTCTTGGGGATGAAAGGCTATGGTTAAGTTTTCTGTTAAATAAAAGAACCGAAAAAAATGAATGAAATAGAATAGCTGGAAGCAGGATAATAATCCACATGCACAAAACAGTCAAAAACAGCGCACAGTTTCATACAAACATTTTTGTATCTTTTTCTCAAACTGGGGATGGCTATTGGCATTAAGCTTAAGGATTACATATTATACAAGTATGAAGAAAAAAAGGGCTCATTACATTAAATGTTATCAATAATATCAAGTGGAAATAGGGGGTGCTGTAGTTCCACAGCGCGTATGCACAAGCCGCCACTGCATTTACATGTTCATATTGTTGGGACATCTGAGAAGACAGAGCCCATACCCTACTTGAGCAAGAGATCAGCCCTTAAATATAGGATCTGGTAATTATAGTAATAGTGCAATAGGCTACACAAAGTTCACATGGCTTCAACAATTTTGAACTAGCTTGTTTCTCTAACGATTTCGGGTAAATATTAAGAGCCTGTGGTGGTCTTGTCAGTCACAAACACTAAGAGCTAAATATGACCACTTTATCTAAACATTTACTCTCCTCGCATCAGTAACAGAATGGGAAGCATTGTTCCTGATATCAAGGGCACCCATATGATATTTTCTATGTAGCGGGCAAATTTTTTTAAATTTATTTTTTATCTCTTTAACTTCTTGGGCCATTTTGTAACCTAACTAGGAGGTGCCCATGGCTTCGCCCACGATAATTCATTTAAAAATTAAAAATTAAGAGTATAATGATTATTAAAGCATTATATTTATTAACACTTGCACTCGAATAATTCATAAACTAAGCCATTAATAATATTATTGAAACAGCTAAAATTCCGGCTTCAGAGTACATTATACGATTATAAAGCGCCCCCTGGGAAAACTATATCAGAATCGATTATGCAGTTCCAAAGGAACCTGTGAACCACCGCCTTAGGCAGCGTGTGGACACATAATACGTATTGTTTCTCAACTGTTTATTGACATGAATATGATGTGAATTTTATTTAATCAATTCAGTGTAATTTTCAGAAATTATATGATGTTTCAAGGGAAGGAATGGTTTGTTTGGATTATTATTATCAACGATATTTCAAGAGTTAAACCATCAATATTTTACTGCTGGTGCCCCCGGCTTCGCCTGCCATTATTCATTGACTCCAGGATTTTTAAGAAATTTACACTGGCAGATTATTAAAAATGTTTGTGGTTCAGAGCTATGAAAATTGTAAGTAAAAATAAAATTCGAAAATTTGTTCATTGTGTTCATTTCACTTAGGCCTTATATAATAAAGAAACGGGTTTCCTAATTTTGTAGCCGTCATGAAAGTTTACACTGCGAGAGACGAACATCGCCGAGTATACCCGATGTCTCACGAAGCGGGCGAGCGAGCAAGCACGCTATTTAGGGCCGTTGAATTGTATAAGAGTAGATAATGTAATAATTATTACATAATAATATAAGTGCAACAATGACGTAGCCAGAAAATAATTTCGGGGAGGGTCGAAAGTGCTGGGGGTTTGGGGGTATATTACTGAAGTGATAAAACCTGAAGAGGACTATATGTAGAATGCTTCATTCCACATTTTTAAAGATAGGGGATTCAAATTAAGGGGCACATATTTAAGATCTTAACAGTTCTGCATGTACAACATTTTAACTTTTTAGCAGGTGAAATTTTGGTTTTAGTGGCAATTTAATTTAGCCTACTAATATTTAATTACACAAGCTACTTTATTTATATGTAGACCTACGTAAAGTTTGCTCTGGGTATCTTCTCTGATAAATTGTTTCAGGAATTGTTGTTACATATTAACAATAACTTGACCATTTAACAAAGATAAATACTATCCAACACAATATTAACAATAGGGAAAATGGTAGTAGGCTATATGCCACAACTGAGTCCCCCACTGCAACTCTCTAATGGACCCGCCTGGATAGTAGGGGTTTTGGGTGGGGAGAAACTTAAAACAGTGCAGACATCTAGCAGCGGTGAAATATTATGATGGTGCAAGGGTCATTTTTATTGTGAAATACTGTTTTTTTTCATAATCGTTTTTTATAATAGTGAAATATTATGTTGGCGTTGGTGCAAGGGTAATATTTCTTTTAAAAGTGAAATATTAAGCTGCATTATCAGCATTGAGCAGCGGCCGGTGAGTGGAGGGGAAGGCGTGAGGGGTAGCAGCCAGGCAGGGAAAGCAAACTTGGAAGACACTGTAACAAAAAGTGTATCACAAGGAAGATTTTAAAAAAAGAAGATGCAACCGGAAAAAAAGTAGTGTAAACGCACAACTCATGATGGGGCATATCAACTCTTGCACGCTCATGCTTAATAAGATTAACCAATACACTTAAAAACAGCATAGGGTATAACGTACTATTTCAATAGAGGAAGAAATATGCTTTTTAGCAAGAAATGTAAAAATTTAATTTATGATAAAAAATCATCAAAAATTTTAGGGAAGAAAGGTACTTTACAAATTTGTCAAAATACCAATTTTTATTTTATTGCTTTATTTCATAGTTTGAAGTGTGCGTTATGAATATATAAATGTATTTTGAACCAAAAGGCTATTTAAAGGTCCTGAATGACAGATTACATGACAGATTATTTATAGGCCAATAATCTAGGCCTATTTTGTTCTATTTTGTGTTATATGTCCTTGTAAATGAGCGGTCCCCATCTCCCCTAGCTTCATTACTCATCCCTCCCCTAGTCTCATGGAAAGTAACCCACCTTACAAATAGTGGGCCTGTTCTAAAACTTCTCAAGGAAAAGGCATTGCTGTATTTCTAATAAAAAATTGTCAATTAAAATAGTTACTGATGATGCAAGGGCTTAAAGAAGGATTTTATTTTGCAAGTAGGTTGTTTGCAGAATGAGCACGTAAAGGCATGTGAAGATATTCTACGAGCAAAATAAAACCATTTTAATTAAGTGGAAGGAAAGGAAATAGACATTAAATCCATGTCTGGGATATTAATACAAGTAAGAATCAGCTTGAAAAATTTTATGTCATAACCGGGATTTCCACTTAATTAATAGTACTGGGTATATAAATAATAACTAGGCTTCAAAGTACCTACAAAGGTAGGACGCCATTTGGATGTGTGTTCTCGACGGAGAGAAACCTCCCGTGGTTTGCCTTGTCTTCTGAATCAGTTGAGGAATTTGATGTCAGACTGGCATGTTGTCATGGTAGCTCAATGGTAGAGCATCGGCGCGTTAAGCCGAAGATCCGTGTTCAAATCCCGGTTATGACATAAAATTTTTCAAGCTGATTCTTACTTGTATTAAAACCATTTTACCACGAGTATCATACACTCATGGCAATGAACCTCCGTGTTCCATAAAATAGATAACATTCCTTTAGCTTCCTTAGGAATTATCTATGGCCTTTGAGTAAGCAAGTATCACACACTATTTTTATGCAGGCGGTAATATTATTTGTGATATGCTAATATGTAATACGTACACTGCAGTCATTTTGGGAGCTTGACAGCTGTTCGTGAACTCTCCTTGCGCAGACAGAGGTTACTGATTTCTCGTACATGGCTGCCAATGTAAGAGATGGAATGGACGACGCTTTTCAGTCAACAAGGATGACTTATTTGCAACCACTGTGAGAAATTTAGCATTTAAAAAGGCATAATGAATTTTAACATTTTAAATCTTTTATTAGACTGAGTCTATTTTATAATCATATGCAATTATTCTCAACCAAAGGAGTATTTTCCATGCAAAGCAATCCAAGCAATCCAATTGACACACCCTGGAGTGTCATAATGTTATAACACTTAGTGGATACTTTTTTCCTTTTAATTAATATCGTCTACCATTAAAAGTACTTCTTTTACCTTCGCCTGTCTTCATGTTTAATGAGGCAACTTTTACATGATATATACATAACTGATAACAAATAGTTTACGGAATATATTCTAAAGAACTGAAGTGTGTTTATTTTTTAACATATGAAATGTTAATTATGCAATAATTTTCATGCCCCCCCCCCCAGAAATTTCAAAGAAGTAATGTGCATCTTAACCAAATTGAATGTAACTCAGAGGTCCTGTGGTGAGCGGTGGATCAACAAAGAGTTACCTAAATCTGCAAAGTCATTTTCTCGTAATGTTTATTTTTCTAGCCTTATGTATCTTTTCTCCGAAACTATTCAACCCAGAACACTGAAATTTTTATAGTCTATTTGTGTGTCATATGAGCACAATTTGAAATTTTTCTTAACTTCCTGGTACCAATATTAAGGCTAGTCACAAGATTTCTGATTTTAAAATAAGGATAATCATTTTAAAAAATCATAGATACTACAGTTTTTAAGATACCTGTCTGGAAATAATGTCACTTTGTAGGTAAGCAGTGTAAATGTCTACTTTCAAAGTTCTTGAGACAAGGTACAGGTAGGGAAAAAAAAGCGAACCGACTCTTGTAGCTGATTTCAGAACCTTGTGATACGTAAATAAATGTAAGAGATTGCAACTGTTTCACGGACTGACCAGACCACCCACGACATTTCGACTCCTAAAGACAAACAAAACGCATTACACCGGTGACCATTCAGGACTTATTACGACAAAACGACATATAGCATAATAAAACAAATTACACCTTTAGAAGGAGGACATTAAGACCTACAAGATGACATATTACAGTTCATTTCGCTATTTAATTGAATTACCCTTTGATATCAAAATCTATTTATACACAGTAATAATTAGCCGATATAGGTCAGACTTATATCAAAATACTTTTAAAATTAAGGACAACATTTTTATGACCATTAAAGGACATCAGGACTTATATTATAAGACTTAATGATTGATTTATCTTAAACAGGAAATGGGATGGGCCGAGTCCAGACTTTACGTCTCGGGCCATTAATGTCACTTTGGAGCTATGGAATGAGGAGAGAAAACGCATCTTTTAACGGCAGAATCTTGGAAAGACGCGAAAGGAACAAATTTAAGAGAACCAATAAGGACACACATGAGACCAAGAAGGGCACATGTGAATGATAGTTAGCCAATCGAATTACAGGAAAGTAGGAATATGCATCGCAGAGTAAATGAAAATAGAAAACTGGGGAAGCGACCCAGCATCTGGTGTTGAACTGAACTCCGAGTGAAGAAGACGTCGTTAGAATCCGCGCTATAGAAATTAGATAGACACCCAGTATAAAGTATATATTTGAAATCGTAAGTAAAGTTTATTTCAGCGCGTTATAATAGAGATCAACCAGTATCTCTTATTGCACCGAACTCCGAGGGAAGATGACGTAGTTAATCCGCGCTATAGAAATCAGATAGGCACCAAGTACTAAGTATATACCTAAAATCGGAAGTTAAGTAAAATTCAGCGCGTTATAATAGAGATCAACGTTATTGTAAAGTAAGGATTTATTGTGCCATTTAATATAAAATAGATAAGAAGTTTATTATATACACGTCAATAATATTCTCTGATAAAGTATAAAGCACTAAAGATTTGCTTCCTCTGTGCAACGGACGTTTATAAAGCCTAAATAAACTAATTTACTGCAAAGTGGACATTAAATATTGAACTTTTGGAGATATTTTGTGTTATTATTTATACAGAGTCCAACTTACCTTTAATTCGAAAGTACCACGGAGATAGGGTACTCGTCTCTACCATCTGAGATTAGCTAGGCAAACACTACAACTCTGGCGATTCGGAACTGATCTGCAAATAAATTTATCTGCCCAACGCAGATTGGCGCCCGCAGATCGGTGAAGTTGTGATAACAACCCGAATTACCGGAGGGCGGTTAGGTTGTGTTTAAGACCACAAACGAGACCGCCCCATGTGACGTCCCAACTGGGGCAGAATTTTTCGAATTAAAGGCAAATTTTACGAACTTTTCATCGACAATTTAAAGACAGTAAAGAATTTTAGAAAACAACACTTCAAAATTTTTTCAAGTTTGACATTGAAATTGCATAAAGACATATTTAGTTGGACAGTTATACCGAGAAACCGAACAAGAATAATAAAATACGGGTGTTAGAGAGAATTAGGCAGGCATTCATGGATTAGAACGAGAACAACAGCTGGCTGACCGACTGAAGGAAGGAAGCAGGACAGCAGGACTCCACCACTACCTCCGAAGGGATACAAAGGTATTGTTTAGGAAATCTTTTCATGTAGAAAATTCAGGGTTCTCCATTTAAGTGTCCGGAGTAAAATTTATGAAGTTACGCAATAATAAGATAATAAAGAAAATGGACGCTGAGAAAACTGAAGCCTCTGTTTCAAAAGAGATTCCTTGTGCAGAGCCTTTAAATGAACAAAACATAAATATGGATGATAATATGAATGCGACTAATGATATTGTGCCTGAATTTCATAATGTAGTAGCATGTGAAAGTGAAGTGATTCCCACTAGTACTAATCAGAGTAATAACACCGACATGAATTTATTGAGTAACACAATTTTGACACAAGTAGGAGCAATAATGGCTCAAGTGACTGCTCAATTGTCTGACATAACCACTCAAATGAGCACGCAATCGGAACAAATGAAAACACAGTTAAATGCACAATCTGAACAAATGAAAACACAATCTGAACAAGTAAAGAATGAAGTGAAAACACAGTTAAATGCACAATCTGAACAATTAAAAACACAATTAAATACTCAATCAGAACAAATGAAAACAGAATTTGGTACACAAATTGCAAGATTGAACACTCAGTTAGTTGAACAAGGTAATAAATTGAAAGAAACGGTAGAAAAGCAAAGAACTGAAGTTGAAAATAAATTGAAAGAATTAGATTCCAGGGTCACAACTCAAATTGCCAATTCAGAAAGTGTACTATCCGGGCAAGTTGATTCTGTCCGAGGGCAGGTAAGTGAAATTCAGCGTGTGACTGTAAATATGCAATCGGAAATAGACCGATTGAGACAGCAGGTACGAGACCATGAATTGTCTATTGAGAATAGGGAAAACCCACCTGTAAACACCCCTGTTACCAACTCGACCACCTCTCTCCCAATAAATAATTTTCAACTACCGATTCCACAGGAACTTCCCACTCCATTATTTAGATCTAATAACGGATTGAACTTACCTTCCACTAGTGGAAATAATTCTATGCAGGACATAAATACAGCAAATAGTGTAAATAATTATGCACTGAGTAATAATGATTTACCATTACCCACCTTTGAAGACTCACAAAAGACAAATCCTGTGAGGTATTTGAGTGACTTAAAAACTTATTTCCGGTTACGAAATGTACCAGAAAACCTCAAAATGGTTTTAATTTCTCGATCCCTACAGAAGTCAGCACTTAGATGGTTTCATGTTATAAATGATACTCAAAGCTTAGATATGCAAACTTTCGAGGAGGCCTTTTTGCAAGAGTACTGGTCGAAATCAACACAGGAACGTATCAGAAACCTCATTTTTTATGGTAAATATGACCGAAGTTGTGGAATGAATTATTTAGAATATTTTATTTCCTTGTGTGATCAAAAACAACTCCTGATTCCAAAAATTGATGAGCAAAGTTTCATTCAAGCCCTCTGTCTTCATTTTCCAACCTCAATAAGAAATAGTTTGATAGTAGCCTCTCCACAAAATACCAGCGATATGTTACGATTATTGAAATCCTTGCAGGAGGTACCCAGTCAACCAATAAGAGTAGGACAAAATCCTCAGGTGCCGGATGCAAATAATCAGAAAAAGACCATAAATTATGTGCATACCGGACCAGAGAATTTTGAAAGTGAGGTCGGGACACCGGAAAATAATAATAATCAAATGCAGAATACAAGGAGGGAAAATTTCCATTCGCCCAGTTCACAGCGAAGAAGCCCGGAGCCCTATTGGCAAAATTATGACTATCAGAGAGGCACACGAAATCCATTCTGGAGAAATGGAGGCAATAGGACAGCTAATAATAATAATAACTATTCCCGATACAGGCCTTACCCTAATAATAATCAGCAGTACCAGAGATCCTACGGACGAGGCAGAAACTCGTATGGTAATTATTCGCGAGGCAGGAATTTTCCAAATAATCGTGGCAGAACCCCCTCTTGGTATTATCGGAGCCATTTAAATCAGGGATATTTTCGTCCTCAATTTCGTGGTCGTGTAGTGGATAACCGATACATAAGAAATGACAACAATAACAGGTTTGCCCGTGCCGAAGCAGAGAATCGTCCCAGATCCCCTAATGAGAGGAATAGTAGAACGACGAGTAGGCCAAACACTCCACCAGCTGACGTAGCTTTAAACGCTTAAGGGCTTTTGTAATACCTCCAACCGGAAGCCCTGCGTCTATTAGCAATTCTGGAGGAAACATAAACTCATCTGAAGCCTGCAGTAATGATAACCCTACCAATGTAAATAATGAGAAAGACACAAACAGGATAGGAGTTCCCCTTGTAAATATGAACCCCCATTGTACTCCTAAAACCACAGTGAACCCAATAAGCGACATTTCGTCTGAGAAAAACAATAAAAACAAGCAGTTGATACATGACAATACCACAACACCAACACCAGAAAACCCTGCACAACTCAGTAACAATGAACCACAGGCAGATGTAGCTATAGGCATTTTACAAAGGAATGATGTCAACCCAATGAATATGAAATCACCTGTAATAAATGCACAAATAGGAGACCAAACATATCCCATAACACTGGATACTGGATCCGATGCGGAAATCATGTCTCGCGCGACTTTTTTAGAATTACAGAGAGTTAAAGCTATAAAACAAATACTCCCTGTACAGAATATGAGCGCTCAGTTAGCCGTGGGCCAGAAAAGGTGTAGAATCACAGATCAATGTTTAGTTCCAGTAACTATAAAAGGGCAGACATTGGAAATATTATTCTTAATTGTCCCAGGTTTGAATTTACCCATTATAGTAGGTTGCGAAATATTTAGGAAGTTACAAGCAATACTCAATTTCCGTAATAATTCTTTGGAATTTATAAATGAGCAGGAAATAGAAACTGTAATACCTTTTAACGCCCCAGAAACAGTTGAAAGAGAGAATTCCCCTGATATTGGAGAAGAAAGCTTTTTTGTTGAATACCTTCAGGCTGGACCTCATCCCCTTGTAAGAATTAAACCCTCTACAGGGCCAGCTGACCGCTCAGCAGGGAGCCTCACACCCCAAATGAACTCTTTGCAAAAGGAACTTGACCCAGATTTTGCTCCACACGAAACAGTAAACACAAATAATTTTAGCATTGTAAATACACAACCATCATTCAGAAGTACAGGAAATTTTGTTCAAAACTTCGATACTGATGATGAAGATGAATTAGAATTCATATGCATATAAAATTAAATCTTCTTTTTTATCTTCACCTTCCCAGATTCAATGTAAATAAACGACCCCCATAAACTTAAAACACCATAATACAAACTTGAAAGCGGAGGAATATCGAAACAGAATTGTTGATGGATAGCAGGGAACCCCTCAAGTATTATCTCAGTGAAAATAGCGGTAATTAGAGGTATCAAAATGATAAAGAAATGGATTGACAAAAAGGACTTCTCGGATGAGTAAAATAATTATAGGGTGATTTCTTCGTGATTAGTGCCTTGTTCCAACATATGTTGTCAAAGGGACACATATGAATACTAAAATCCTACGGTTGAGTAAAGACGCCTTAATGTAGTGAATAATAGAAAATGGACTGATGAAAATGGTTATTGCATAAGATGTAGATCATTGCAAACACTACATAACTAGATGGTACATCGAGATTTGCTCTGTCCTCTAGGAATTTGTACATAGTTAGCTATAAGTTGTAAATAGATTGGCTAATTCCCGTATTGAATTGAAATGTTGAGGGGAAAAAGGCATTAATTTCGGCTAAGTAATCACACAATTATTTGATTTAGATTAAGTTTTAACTAACACTTATATGATGTAAAAATCTTAAAAGCCTCACACATTTTGGAAAAGTTAAAAGACAAAAGAAAACACATTTTATGACCCAAATTTATTTTGCCTGATTTTGAAAAATTTCAAAAGTATAAATAAATTATTTTATACTATTTGTATATCTAAGGAATTTCTTCTAACAGCTGACCAATCTGATAGGAAATGTAAGAAGGTAAAATGCAAAAGAAAAATAAGGTATAACAAGGTATGAATATAAGGTAAAGAGTATTGGTAAATAAACATATATGCATATGAAATGGTGTGAAATGAGAATTATTAAGTAATTATTAAGTAGTCAAATAGGTAAAGACTACCGAAGATGTGAAAACAAAATGGTAGAAATAAAATGATATGATGGATAAAGAATCAAACTATGTAGATTGGTGAACGCACAAAGTTGTGAAGGAATCCTCTTTTGAAATTGTAAAGGAGCAATATACATGAAAATTTGGTCTAAACTTACCTAACCACTGCATAGAAAATCGAAGTATGAAGAATTATGGTGACAAGTGGTAATAGAAGGCAAAATGAAGAAAGATAAAATGTGAAATATTACAATATGTTAAGGGTTATAAATTGAATAATGTATGTTTAACAGAAATTGAAGGACACGTGAGGACAGTCATCATATATTCAATTGAAATGTGGAATTCTACAACAAGGTACTGTTCATATTATTTTGTAATTGTTTTTGAATTTATGTGTTTTTTTTTTTAAATGTTGAACTAGGCGATATACGAATGTTGCACAGAGGAAACAATTAATGAAAAAGGAATTAAACGGATATTTAAAAGAAAAATGCGATAAATGAATTAAAAGGATATTTGAAAGAAAGAGGCGATATAATAGAGAAAGCGATTAAGTGAGAAAATTGGCTAAATTAAATAATTCTGATGAAGAGAAGCTAGGACATAGGAGAATTTGAAAGTGAGGGTATCAAAAGTTTTAAAATCATGCATTACTAGTGACCACGAATGTTCACTGCCAATTACCTGATTATTAAATCTTTCAATACGGACATTTGCAACTGTTTCACGGACTGACCAGACCACCCACGACATTTCGACTCCTAAAGACAAACAAAACGCATTACACCGGTGACCATTCAGGACTTATTACGACAAAACGACATATAGCATAATAAAACAAATTACACCTTTAGAAGGAGGACATTAAGACCTACAAGATGACATATTACAGTTCATTTCGCTATTTAATTGAATTACCCTTTGATATCAAAATCTATTTATACACAGTAATAATTAGCCGATATAGGTCAGACTTATATCAAAATACTTTTAAAATTAAGGACAACATTTTTATGACCATTAAAGGACATCAGGACTTATATTATAAGACTTAATGATTGATTTATCTTAAACAGGAAATGGGATGGGCCGAGTCCAGACTTTACGTCTCGGGCCATTAATGTCACTTTGGAGCTATGGAATGAGGAGAGAAAACGCATCTTTTAACGGCAGAATCTTGGAAAGACGCGAAAGGAACAAATTTAAGAGAACCAATAAGGACACACATGAGACCAAGAAGGGCACATGTGAATGATAGTTAGCCAATCGAATTACAGGAAAGTAGGAATATGCATCGCAGAGTAAATGAAAATAGAAAACTGGGGAAGCGACCCAGCATCTGGTGTTGAACTGAACTCCGAGTGAAGAAGACGTCGTTAGAATCCGCGCTATAGAAATTAGATAGACACCCAGTATAAAGTATATATTTGAAATCGTAAGTAAAGTTTATTTCAGCGCGTTATAATAGAGATCAACCAGTATCTCTTATTGCACCGAACTCCGAGGGAAGATGACGTAGTTAATCCGCGCTATAGAAATCAGATAGGCACCAAGTACTAAGTATATACCTAAAATCGGAAGTTAAGTAAAATTCAGCGCGTTATAATAGAGATCAACGTTATTGTAAAGTAAGGATTTATTGTGCCATTTAATATAAAATAGATAAGAAGTTTATTATATACACGTCAATAATATTCTCTGATAAAGTATAAAGCACTAAAGATTTGCTTCCTCTGTGCAACGGACGTTTATAAAGCCTAAATAAACTAATTTACTGCAAAGTGGACATTAAATATTGAACTTTTGGAGATATTTTGTGTTATTATTTATACAGAGTCCAACTTACCTTTAATTCGAAAGTACCACGGAGATAGGGTACTCGTCTCTACCATCTGAGATTAGCTAGGCAAACACTACAACTCTGGCGATTCGGAACTGATCTGCAAATAAATTTATCTGCCCAACGCAGATTGGCGCCCGCAGATCGGTGAAGTTGTGATAACAACCCGAATTACCGGAGGGCGGTTAGGTTGTGTTTAAGACCACAAACGAGTCCGCCCCAAGATGTTACGGAAACGTTTGTTTTCACAAGCAATTATTTCTCAATTCAAGCAATTTATCGGCTGCAGAACACATTTCAATCCGCAGTGACTCATATCAGCAACTTAGATATTTTAATCGATTCGCTTTTTTTTCCCTACCTGTACACTGAAATTGACAAATTTGGTGGAGATAGAAGGTACTTTTTTCCTTAAGAAACTAGACTCACCACGGTGCATTTAAATGCATGTTTAAAAGAATGGAGATATTTAAAATGGGATAGCGTAAAATTTAGACAACACTAAAACAGGACGAAGTTTTGGTGGTGAGCAGACGTGTTCCACTCTTAAAACGGCTGGTGAAATTACGGCTGAGAAGGCTCTACTGCTATGTCTATGTGTAAACGATGCAAAGCTAAATTGAATACGGTAGTGGCTTCAAGTGTGTAATCTATGGAAGTGTTTTCCACAACAGCTGAGCAAAATGTGTAACTAGTATTAAACTTATAGATGATAATTCTGTAGAAACATGGAAGAAAATCCTCTACAACCTGAGAGTTCAGATGTGGATGTGAATTCTAAGAAATGTATGACTTACTACACGACCTCTCTAACTCAGATATAAAAGATGCATATAAGACTTATGAACTACATCCTCAAGCAGAAAGACAAGGTTATTTTTGAGCTTCAAGAAAGAATAAACCTACTGAAGCAACATGTTAATTTACTAACTCAACAGTGGAATTCTAGAATAACTGAGGGTGGAGAACCAACAAGAGTGTGCAAACAGAGCATAGAATCTTTGAGTGACAGCGAAACTGATAAGATTCAACTTAGAGATAAGGTAAAATAACGCAGTACCTTCCAGAGCAAAAAAGAGATAAACATTGAGGATACAAAAGCACAAGAAAATAACCAATCAGTGAAAACTGTATTAGGTAGACAATACACAGGAAAACCGTAATGCAATAGGAATGAGTGATATTGCCGTTCAACAAAATTTAGTTCATCGAATTCAACAATATGGACATAAGACACTTGGAGTCAAGTGGTGAGCAAAAAAATATGTCCTCTCATGATAGGAAGTCATGGAACGTCAAAATAATGCTCCACAAAATATTAGAATAGCCGGTAAATTGTTTGAACAAGTGGAGAAATTCAAATATCTGGGAACAGTAATTACAAATACAAATAATATTAAGGCAGAAGTTAACTGTAGACTCAAATCAGGAAATGCTTGTTTTTATGCAGTTCAGAAACTCTTATAGTATCGCCTTCTGTCCAGAAATCTAAAAATAAAAATTTATAAGACAATTATCTTCCCAGTTGTATTATATGGATGTGAGACATGGCCGCTAACTGATCAGGAAGAACATAGTCTAACAGTGACAGGAAAGACATATCTGAAAAATACTAACTGGGAGACTCGAAGGGAAAAGACCACTTGGAAGACCCATACGTAGGTGGGAGGACAATCTTACAACGGACTTATGGGAAATAGGATTTGTGGGGGATGATTGGATGGAGTTAGCACAGAATAGGGTTGAATGGCGGACTCAGGTAAGCATGGCAATGAACCTTCGGGTTCTATAAAATAGATATAATTCCTTTAGCTTGCTTAGGAATTGTCTATTGCCATTGAGTAAGTAAGTAAGTATCATGATAAGAAACAATGATGGCGAAGGAGTTCCTAAGTTTGTGCCACTACATGTTTTCAGGCTAACACCTGAAACTCAAGTTCAAGTGATAGTTTTCCTGAGGTCACATGCAACCAGCTAAACTCCAAACAACCCGAGCAGTATGCCTCTTTTAAAGTCAGTGTATATGAACAGAATGCGGAATCAGTGATGAACTCTGAACTATGGCCAAGAAATACTTTTGTTCGTTATAATTTAATGCCTCAAACAAACAAGGGCAATCTAACCTAACTGGGCTCAATGACAAGGCGAACAGTATGAATCATCTGCATTTATGTCCCTTTGAATTTTCTTTAAATAGTTGTTTGAATTATTTTCCATTAATTGAATATTTAGATTTTGATCTAAAACAGATGGACAATGGACAATCAATGAGGAATATACGAGGAACATATAAACTGAAATGCTGAAAAAGTGAAAGCATAAAAATTAAGTTCTGATAAAGGTATAATTCATTATTTTATGTACAGATTCCAATGACTAGTCCATTATTTAACTGACATAATAATAATAATAGGCCTAATAATAATAACAATAACAATAATGATAATAACAATAATAATAATAACAGTAACAATACTTTGACATTACACACGTGTTAGCAGCAGTATTATTAACAAAGCAGCACATTTATCCTGTGTTTAAGAGGTAAGTTGTTGCTACAGGTCTTGTTTTGATTATTTGCTTCCTTTTGACTTTTAAATGTTATAACAACAATAATGACAAAACAGTAATAATAATAATATTAACAATAATAACAACAAAACAATAATGAAGTAATAATAAAATAATAATGATTGTAATAATAATACCATACAAGAAATTAAATGTTTACAATACCAAAATCATGTAAAAAATCACTTTTTTCAAAGACCATTTATTAATATTATTATTATTATTAATTTTTTTTTTAAGAAAATGTAACAGTATTTGCTTTTACAAATGCTAAAATGGAAACATAGGAACTTATTGTAAGTTTAACCCATGCATTTTATAGCTATAAAAGAAAAAAAAAATCCCTTTAGGCAGGCCTACAGGCGGAGGTAGATTTCGAAGTGCTTTTGGTTTAATTTATTGTCGCTGCATAGCACTCTTCTTCTTTAGCCTTGGCATGGCAAACCTGCAGTAAAGAGGAAGAGCCTACAATCAATTGTTTTGACAACAATAATAGGATATAATATTCTGCTAGGCCGTGCGCAAGATCAGCAATGAATAAAATTAGCAAAGCCGCTAAACAAGACAAAATTATGATATTATAATAATTCTTTCAAGTGTTATTATTTTTAAACATTAAAATCTCGCGTCATATGAGAGCTATCAAGAAACTATTTATTGATTTGTAGAGTACTCATCAAGAGCTTTTCAACGATACCCCACAAGACGTGGTTTCAAAAGTTTCGAATTTTCATCCCCCACCCCCACCCTCACTCGAACCCCCGAATCGTTGGTGTCACTGTGAACTCCATAGGGAGTACTCTAATTTATTCAAACAAAGTTTCCCTCTATACTTCATAGGGGCCGAGATATACATTTTTAAAAATTTCAACCCCCTCCCCCGACCACCCCCTTGGGCCAATTTTGCTCATTAACGAACTTGTCCGAACTATTGGGCCTAGAAATAACATACTGTATTAAAATTTGGTTCAAATATCTTCAAAATTACGGCCGCTATCGTGTAAAGATATATATATATATATATAATTATCACAACATTTTTTTTTTGAACTGGCGGTGGTTTCGTACTTAGGGCAGCATGAAACGTAAAGATATGAAAGAATTTTTCGAAAATCATAAAGTGGTATCCATTGCAATAGGTAGATTTTTCTTCGAAAATCTACCTAAAAACACATGTTAAATCAAATCTGATGCAAGAGTGATAACTTGACAACCACAAGCAATCGCAGGTTAAAATAAAATATTTAAATGATCATACCTTCAATTATGCTGCCATGTGAACGTCATACGTTTCAAAAACTCTTTCGCTTGTACTGTCTTGTATGATTTCTTTCATAATCTCCCAATTAAACAATTAAACAATTATGCTGACCAATTGTTTACTCAGTTATATCTACGTAAGGAGAGTTAATATTATAGGCCTCTGCTTATCCATAATTCCATAATATATTTAAACCTAAAGATTTTATATTTCAAGCTGTACAGGTAGCGAAAAAAAAAAAGCAGACCATCTAGAATATCAAAGTTGCCGATATGAGCCACTGCACATGCCTAGCGGCATTCACAGGATAGCAGGGAATGTATTGAAATTTGTATTAGTGTCGACTGTTGACTTAGCTCATTTCGAAACCCATTAGAGATAATGTAAGAGGGTCGTAACTTGAGCTATAGCGCCACAATTATCTGTAAATATCCTCATATTTGGGGAAATCCTTCCCCATCAGCTACAAGAGTTGGTCCGCTTTTTTTCCCTACCTGTACATAATCTTCCTTTTGTCTCCAAAGAAGGAAGAAAAAACTTCATCATACAGATCTCAAGTGAGACAATTGTTACTATACTGTACACTATGTATTTCATCATTTATTGGTATTCAGTTTAGCTTTCTGTGATTGTAAGAGAACAATTCCTATCTGCTGATTAGTATTAAACTAAACTAAACTAAACTCCGTGGCGCTACATCCCTGGAGGGACTTGGCCTACCACCCGACCGCTGCGTCATCTCCCGTAGGCAGATGGCAGGATTGGGGGGCATGTGGTTAGCATGCCGACACCCACGGCCGTTATTGGTGGTTTTCATGACCGGAGCCGCTACTTCTCTATCAAGTAGCTCCTCAATTTGGAATCACGAGGCTGAGTGCACCCCTACCAGACCTCCCTACCTCAGAAAAATCCGAGGAGGTACCGGGAATCGAACCCGGGCCGACGGATCTGTAGTCAGCGACGCTAACCACAAGACCACGCCGGCGGACGCTGATTAGTATTATCCCAGATGAAATAGCACGTCAGAGCAATTGATAAATCCCCAAAAATTCTGGAAGATAATTCAGCTTTAAACGAACTCCATCAGTTTTGCTTTCTTTTCTGTTGCTAATTTTTAGATTTCACACCAGTAGTCTAAACCCAAGTTACTGCAGGAGGACAGCGCTACGACACTGTAGAGATAGGAATGGCCACACCACTGGGGGATGAGAAGCGAGTGGTCCACAAGAAGCTGATCTAAAACGCCCACTGCTCGGGAAAATCCCATTAGAATGTTAAGCTAGGGGTGTATGCCCTTCTTGACCCCCATTTTAATAATATACTTCCTAAGACCCATCATTTGTAAATAAGACATGGAAAAAATGATAAGAATGAACATATTTTCTTTTCTGATTGCTATACTAAACACAAATCAACTCTGAACATACGATAAGCCAATAGAATGTTATGCAACGTGCTGCGTTGACGACTCAGCACTGTGCAGCTGTCTCTGTCTAACAGATAGAGAAGGGAGATGCATGCCTACTCACTAAGAGGAACAAGCAAGCATTGTTTTAAGGTATTTCATTATTTTTTAATAAGCCGTTTTCTCCTCAACGGAACGTCATACAGATATGGGATTTGGACAGTCGGCTTCCAAATAAATACATCTTTCCAATGGTGATTTCAGAAAAGACCTATATGTAATAGATCTTGAGCGCGCAAAGGAATAAGTGAAGCCCATATCTTGAACGAGGCAGCGCAGCCCGTTAACTGTACAACACCGCAACAACCTCATTCGCTTATCACTCGTCACGTGATTCTGCCTGCTCCGCCTCAGGTTCAGAGTTGTTCTGTGTTTACTCTAGATGGCACTTTCTCTACTTTTCAACGCCCTTTTCCAAATAATTGAATACCAGCAACCCTACAATATTTCAATATTCGCCTAGGCTTTTCAACAAATTTCCGTCATCTTCAGAGCATCTCATTAAAGTGGTGTGGATGCATCAATACTTTAACACATGAAGAAAAGTTATTCTGGCACAGTCCAATTGTAGATGACCCATTCACACGATATGCACATTTGCACGGACGATGTCTTTTTGTTTCTGAGCAAAGCAGTATGACCAACTGTACTTGCACATTGCAAAGTAGTGGCAAGTAGATTCTACTTAAGCGGGAGTTAGGTTAGGTTAGGTTCGTTAGGTTATGAACAGTGGTATTAGTTTCATAGAACATACTGAATTCTCGCATTTTGAAAATGTGCCATATTATATCTCCTGTAAGGTTTGTCGACCTGTTTACCCAAAATTCTAGCTACTCTGGCAGCATGATGTCACACCTCTAACATCCAATCACGAGTGTCTTCATGATTGGAGGAATAAAATATGCCGGGAATTTCAATACTTCTTGCTAGATGGTGTTATAAAAGAAAGTGTATGATTTAGGGTGGGTGGGACGGACCAAATCATTCGTCGTGACATCTCTTCTCCACAGAACATACATATAAAAAAATACGTGCGATATTAGTTGTTTTATGAAGAGAATCTCGGTTTTAAAATAAGGGTCCTCTACAATTAGACTTCGTTATTTTTTTTCATATTTTTCTAAAAAATGGCTCAACAATTTTGTTTAATTGTTGTAATCTAGCCAGTAGCATAATCAAGGATGTTTGGGACCTCTGCAAGAAATATTATTTGGACCCCCTTTCACAAGCTCCAGAATCTTACGTAAATTGTTTCCTGTATTATTGAAGTGAAACTTCTTTAGGCGCGCTAGGAGTAAATCGAGAGCTAACCCAAAGTTGCATTTCGCTCTAGCGTTACGAATAAAATTGTCACAAAAGTAGTGGGGGGTAAGTAGCAAGCATAGAGTTGTTGTCGAAAGAGTGGGGCCACGGGAGCAAACGGGGAAAGGTATCAGGCATTGAGAGTGGGGGGCTATTACTGCTTCGAGCTAGTGGTGTGGTGAGCCCTTCACCATTATAGATGGCTCTACTCATTGCGTGAGCATCGTTTACACGCCACCTACATTCTCGGAAACTTAACCAAAGCATCCCATTCATGCAAACAAATACAGTGGCTACGATCAGTGACAGTTTGGGCATTAGTTCATCACAACTGTGTTATTGTTTTATACGTATTCGATTTAAAATGAAGAAAAAGGGAATTTCTTCTTTTTTTTTATTCAGATGATTTCCTTCTTCTGTTCGATATAATTATATGTATTCCTCTATTTCACTCTCAACGTTGCCAAAGAAGTTTCACTTCTGTCGCGTTGCGTTCCACACACCCAATTTTTTTACTAAATACATGGTTCTGTGGTTAGCTTCACTGTCTACAAATCCACAGGCGTGGATTCGATCCCCAATACCTCCTCCGATTTTTCAGAGGTAGGGAGGTCTGGTAGGGGTGCACTTAGTCTCTTGATACAAACTGAGGAGCTACTTGGGTACATGTCTGGCTCTTGGGTCTGCGTACATATTGTAAGACTCTCTCACGTATATTTTACCAACCCTCAGTCAATGTTGTGATCTAGGCAGCAATGAACTAAACAACATAGCCAACCATACAGAATACATTACACTAGAAACGCATTCCCTAGTGTAATAGGGGATAAGTTGTGTAATTATAATAATAAATCACAATTTACGAAGTGGTCTGTGTGAGTCGTCCACTGCAACCTACCTGATTCACAAATCACAACGGCCATTCATACTTCCAACTCTGGCAATTGAGAGCAGAGTCCTTGTTTTGAAAAAAATTAGCACATGACCCCGTTTTCCTTACAGGTGGCAGTTAAATAATCCCTTCCTATTCATGGGTGACAATTTTATTTGATATAGAGACTTGCAGAGAAAAATTTATTATCAAAACTATTGCAAAAACCTGTTCTACTCACAGGTGATGAATAAATAATCACGTCTCTATGTAAAACAAAACTCACCTATGAGTAGAACGGGGTTTTGTCGCTAGTTTCGATAATCCTTTCCCTAGAAGTCCCTATGCCAAATTAAACTTTCTGTGAGAATAACGTGTTTTGCGCTAGTTCTGACTGTAATCCTTTTCCTACAAGTCCCTATGCACAATAAAATTGTCACCCATGAGGAGAACAGGGTTGGACTGTCTTCCCTGTATAGAATGGGATTATGTGCTATTATTTTCTGTACTAAATATACTCTTAGAGCAGTGAAAGTTTGTTCAAAACTCTATAACCATAGGCGAGAAAATAGTAAAAAAGTACAAAGGACAGAGAAAGTTGTGTGTATATAATGATAGAATTGCATGTTTATAAATTTATAGTGTTTTCCACAAGGCCGTCACGTGGGCAGGGCGAGCGAGGCGATTGCCCCGGGCGCCACTACCAGGGGGGCGCCGTAGCAACGGCAAAAATAAAACAACAACATTTGAAAAAATAAGTCGAATTTACATAACGTATTTTTTAAAGTTAGGTATAACTGAATTTTGAATATTGCATTGTATGTTTTTATTGAACAAATAAATATTTGACACCAATAACTTTAGGCCTATATTTGCTAAGTTATCCCATAATAAATATTTGCATATAAAGACTAATTTACGATCAACTATGTCACAGAAGAGACTGAATTCTCTGGCCTTCTTGTCCATTGAAAACAATGAAGCACAAAAAATAGACTTGATGGAAATTCTAACGACATTTGCTCCTGCAAAAACCAGGCGAATGCCATTTAATGTTTAGTACCTTATCTTAATTTCATAAACGCGATTCCCTTTTCTATATTCTATTCAATGTATGTAACGAGGTTTCCCACACTATTAATTTGTAGTCCATTAATAACGCCTATAGTATTTTTTATGATTGTTAAGATTTTCTTACAATACTAAACTTGTATTAATTTGATTTTCAATACAATCTTATTAAAAAATTTAAATAATTTTATTTCTGGTATATTTGTAAGGTAATCCGATTAGGTGTCTCTTTTGGGCACAAAAACACAGACAGCAACGCAACCCGACGCGCAACTTTGCTAACGAGCGATTGGACGCGATGCAGCTTGGAATTTGTCCAGTCAACGTCACCCCAAGTCACGTCACTCATTGCGTGTTTAACCCCATATGTTTATACGTATTTGATAGTGTCGCGTCACGTGGCTCGCTGTGTGTTTGTGTTTGAATCCCTACAGATAGGTGGAATGTCGGGAAAATACACGTGGGGCGCCTGACGAAATCTTGCCCCGGGCACCAACAAACCACGCGACGGCCCTGGTTTTCCATTATGTTTTGGCCGGCTGTATAGTGTAACTCCATTTGTTTTGTTGGCGACGTCCTTTCACTGCCTCCTTACCCAACATTGACTGGCAGCCCATAAAATAAACTAGAGAGTTACTTCTTTCCTATGTACATCCAAGAACCAGACATGTACAGCTACCTGAATGAGAAGTAGCAGCTCTGGTCACGGAAACTGTCATTAATGGCAGCAGGTGTCAGCATCCTGATCACATGCCCCCAATCCTGCCACCTGCCTATGGTAGATTATGCGGTGGTCAGACGGTAGGCCTAATCCCTCCAGAGATGTAGCACCATGGAGTTTAGTTTTACTTAATTCAGTTCACCAGAACTGGTCTCCATCACACTTTTTCCAAAGTTGCATTCTTTCGTCAACAGGAACTCGCGATCACATTTTTCACATCAATATTGCTTTCAGTGTCTAGAGTAACTAATAGCCAATGACAAAACCTCATCAGGGACATGGTACTGCACATATGAGTTTGGATGCTGTGACCAGTAAAATGGGATAAAGTTAAATCAGGGACGCTACTGGCAGTGGTGGAGTTTTCGGCTATCAAAAATTTGGTCAGTCATTTATAATTAAAACATTACAAATGTTGTCCAACATAGATTTGAGGAAGTGTAGGAGATAAATCCCCTGAATAATATTCACAAAGTCTGCTTTGTGCACAATTTTTTTTCATTCTAACTGATGAGCTTTGACAGCTCAAGTACCGGCAGTGAAAATCTCGCTGTGATGTCATTCATAGCGTACTCCAAATTCTAGATTAGGGAAAAAATAGTTTTATGCTGCGCACTAGGCTTCTCCCACCAACTCTCTAATGGGACTGCCTCGGAAGGCAGGGTTTAGGGTTTCATCACAGAAGAGATTCAATGTGAGACATAATAAATCTCGCACTATTCAGTAAATTGCTCCTAAACTAACATAACGTTCCTAACCTAACAAAACCTGTCACTGACCGAGAATTTACCTATCATTATTTAACTAAATGCATAAGCTTTTTACCCTTCCCACACCTTTCTTAAAACATCGTTACAACTGTCAAGGAAGCCATGGTACAATAGTGAGATGCGTGCACAGGCTCGGAAGCGAGGGGAAGGAACCAGCGGACACATCTTGCCTGGTGTGCGGCATAAATCTATCTTTTACCAATATTTGTTTTATTTTGTGTTGCCGTCTTAATTTAACATTCTTCATACGTATATGACAAAGGCTACAACAGTGAGATGCAGTATCGGCACTGAGCATGTACATAAACGTGGTAGGAGATGTAGGGGAAGTAAGCAGTAGCGTGCGCACTGGCTCTGAAGGAAGGGTCAGCAGGGGAAACAAGCAAGCAGGCGGGCAAGAGCGGGTGGAGCTTCGACGGTTCGCAGCATAAATCTTTCTTTTGCCCTAGATTATATCCAAGATACCTTTAAACGTACATATTCCAAGCCTTCTGAGTTTTCTATTCCTTCATCAACCGTTAAATCATTGAAGAACGATAATAGTAGGCCTACCATAATAATAACAGTAAACACAATAATAATAAAACCATAATAACAATAAAATTATTAATATATTAACAAACCTTAAAACTTTTGCCCTTAATATGTCTGAAAAGTTCATTTTGGGCCCGGTGGTTATGTCATGATTTTCTTACACATTTAAATAAAAAAGACCTAGGCTTAGATCAATAATAAAACATGATCATTTCTGGTATAACAGCAGAAAGATGCTTCACAGTTCAGTATTAATAAGATATAATTTGTAATAATTCCTGTAGGCTACTTCACATTTTCTTACATACAGCTGTCACTACGGTGTAAGTTATTCAGTCTTTAACATTTATGCCCTGCTTAATTTCATCTAGAGCTTTCTGCACAAGTAGTTGCAGCTCTGGTGGTAAACTGTCTTGTAGAGGCAAGCTATCTTGAATACTAGCATTAGAGTCAGTTGTTACAACGCTCTGATATGTGTCTTGTCTTGAATTAGAAGCAAGCCTCCTAGAAACGTTATCACCCGTATCATGTTTAGGCCTACTAACAGTGTTTTCCCCATCCAGTTTGTCACTTTGACAGTTTGAAACGTCAAAATGACTGCTCGATACACTTTCACCTTCAGAGTCTGAAACAACATGGTCACTGGAAGACAATATGTGACCTACATCGCGATCTACCTCTGAACTGGCATAACCTTCCAAAAGTAACTGCGATGGAAATGCTGCACCTCCTTGAACAACAGCCTCTAATTCTGAAATACGACTCGCAAGAATTTTATTCGCTTTCTTTTGATGAACCAGTGCCAGGGTCTTATCTCCTAATGCTTCTAGAAGAGCAAGACACAAAGACTTCAAATCCGACAGCGTGGCAGCAGTGTTAGGTAACTGTGCTGACGTACCTCTTTCCAGCAACTGTTGTACCTGTTTGTGCGACATAACCAAGCCTGTATTGTTGCTTGTACCAAGTTTTACCGTCCCTTTGTTGCGTTTCTTGTCTAACATGCATTTGTACTTGGAAAGTGCTTGAACAGACATTTCTTTTTCCTCTTCAGCCTGTTTTAGTCTCTCTTGTAAATACCTGTTCTCCATTATGAGGGCATCGACATCGACTAATTTCTTGCTGTCTGTTTTCAGGAGTGTGTTCAGTTCATGATTCAAACGATGCACTTTGCACTTAAACGCATCTCTTTCGGTGACCAGCTCTTCTTTTTCATCCAACACTGCCTGCAGATCCGCTCCCAGCTGGGTACACTTTCGATTAAGCGTTTCCAACTGCTGCACCAATTCCTCTCTCTGATGGGATGGAAATAACTGATTTTCTCCCACATTTGTTCCAGATCGCAGCTGATTCAATCTAGCCCTAAGTACTTTTATATCACCTTCCGCATCACGAAGTTTCTGTCGCAAGTCTTCTATTTCAATCCTCAACGCTTTATTCTGTTCTTTTGTCTCACTGATAACTTCAGCTAAATTACTGCTGCAAGTTCTAGAATCGGGAAATAAAAGAAAGTTACTGGAGCTGGGGTCATGTAACTTCTTCTTTAGAATATGATAACGATTTTGCAGTTGCTCTGACATCAATTTGAACTGATCTCTTTCTGTTCGACATTGATCCAGTTCTTTGCTCAAAATTAGCAGGGCCTCCGATTTACTTTGTAGCTTTCGTCGTAATGCAGAATTTTCGGCTACAAAGTTATCTGTATACTCCTCCATAACCAGCCTGAAATAAATTATAACCTAAAGAGAGTCTTCATCACGTAGTACGAATGACTACAACAAGAATTATTACTGGTATTGAACGAAAACTAAGGAGACTTACTCGAGGTTTACGCATACAGGCCTATCATCAGCGAGGCCGAGCATCGCGCCCATTTCAAAAGCTGTATATATCTGTGAGCTGTACTGTACAATGTACATTAGCTGCCGTGATCCAAACTTTGTTTTGATTTTTGCTTTATTTATTTTTCTGCAATTCTATCTTATTTAACACGGAGTTCCATAATGTCAGCCCTGTTGGTATGTAAACTCGACAACAGATAGCACCACATAACTCAATGTTCTTAATTTTGATGGTTAGCCATTCGATTAGAAACGACAATAACTAATACATACTCTCACTTGCTCGATTGCATACAAATGTATTCCCTTGTATTCCCTCTGAACCATGGATGGTGTTTATAAAGAGGTTTTACTCATTGTCAGTGCTTAAACGCCAACAATAAAGGGGGTGGAGGTGGGGGGTACTAATATTGAAAACATTGCCACAGGTCCGCTGTTGATGTGGAGCGAATTCCTGGGGTCTTGTGAAGATAATGTGTACAGCAAAGGAATCGGGGACGAGTGTAAGCCTTGGTTTTACTGTATCGTGGTTTGTGTAGAGAACATCGACTCCATCCCTAGCCTAGTCACACTCTATCTGTGATAAGCATAAACAATCTACTCACCCCACACCACACCAGTTGGGATGTCCACGTCCTGTTCCATGCACACACTTCTTGGAGTTCACACGCCTCTTGGTAACTGCAAACACAATACACACTTCGATTACACACGAATATAACACATGATAAACCCGTACTGACGCGAGAAGCCATTTTAGGCACAGCGTGAACACTACACAACTGCCCTCTGTGGATAGAATAGCGCATCTAGCATGTCATTTCTTTATCATTGCCTGGTACAGATTTTTAACGTGATTTCAATTTAGCGTTCAAGTTCTTATGAATTCGCGTTAAGTACCCTAAAAATTACTTTTTTTGACAGTTGAAGGTAAAAGAAGCATTTTTAACTGGTAGACGATATTAATTAAAAAGATAAAATTATGCCACTGAATGTTATAAAGTTATGACACTCCAGGGTGACCAACTTTGATTGCTTCGACACGGAAAATACTCTTTTAGTTAAGAACAACTGCATAATTATGATTATTAAATAGGCTCAATCTAATATAATTGAAAACGGTTGAAATTCATTACGTCTATTTAAATGCTGGATTTCTCATGGTGGTCTATCATACTTGTTGGCTGAAAAGCTTTGTCCATTCCATGTCTTACATTGGTAGCCATGTACGAGACTTGAATAACCTGTATCTGCGCAAGTTCATACCACATGGCAGGAGAACAGCTGTAAAGCTTCCAAAATGGCTGCAGCGGATATGTTAAAAATTATTTCACAAATGTTGACGCCTGTCTAAAAAATAATGTATTATACATGTAGTAAAATGATTTTAATTTCATCGTAGGATTGCTTCACACGCCATTAAGGGCTCGTTCCCCAAACATACTACTCGCAAAATAAAATCCTTCTTTTAGTCCTTTTATCATAACTATAATCTTCGACCATACTGTAATTAAATATATTAAAAATATATATTAAAAAATCAATTCTGTTCGTGTTAATTTTATTACGATACTAAAATAAATCCATTTCTTGATGTAAAAATCCGTTGGTTTGAAGAATACAGCAAAAAGAAGCTTAGATTTGACTGACGCCGTAAGCTGCCATCTCTCGTAGAAGACACGAACTACGTCAACCATCTTGATGCGAAGGTCATGGCGGGTTCGTTTCCGTCTGTTGGGTGAACCGCAGGAGCGTCATCTGGTGCTGTGAAGCGAACCCTGGCTTAGCTCAGTTGGTAGAGCATTGGCACGGATAGCCAAAGGTCCTGGGTTCAAATCCAAGTGTCAGAGGAATTTTTCTCTTATAATATTATAATTTTCGAAAACTTCAATCAAAGATTCAATGTAATTACTTATCGCAATTCTAGACTCATCAACAGTAGTAAACAGATGAACATGGCCTACAGGAAGTGTCTGTTTCGAAATTCTGTCGTTTTAAGGGGGTGATGCTTTATTCGGTCGCCAGTCTTCAACGCAGTCACATCGAGCCACTGTATATTTATTAAGTGCCAGAATGGGTCTTTATGAGATTGTGTGGGGGACGTGAAAGTGTCTGTAGGCGCGATAACTCAAATACGCTTAATCGGATTTTAATGAAACTTGGTATACGCATTTATAATGCTCATGGGAAGAAAGCTATTGAAATTGGACCGGTACCGGAGTAAAATCCAATTTAGTGTATACCTTCAAGGCGCGATAACTCAAATGCGTTTTATCGGATTTTCATGAAACCGGGTATCCACATTTATAACGTCCATGGGAAGAAGGCTATTGATATTGGACCAAATCGGTCAGTGGCGGACGCAGAGGGGGGGATAGGGGGGTTATATCCCCCCCCCCGAAATTTGAAAAAAGGCTATATATGCACTCTAAGTGGCAAGTTTTATGAACTAATTTTATATATATATATATATATATATATATATAAGTTAATTCATTTTTCAAATCCCCCCCCCCGAAAAAAATTCTGCGTCCGCTACTGAAATCGGTTGACCGGTATCGGAGTATTGCCCAATTTAGTGCCTATTTTATGGTAATATATTATAAAGAATTTAACAAATGCAAATCGGTTATCCTGACAACTTATGTTTCACACTGTTCATATTGGCCTAAGGCTTTGGAGTTTGTAATAGAGTTAGCCGTGACATATCCCTTCGCATTTGATTATCAAACTAGTCAGATGTTTATTTCGTTGATCAACTTGAATACTGTTATATGCAAAGATATAATACTATGAAATAATTATGCCTACGTACATTAAGTGGAGTTCTTCGTCTGTGTATTTTGTGAAGTGTTGACATATTTTGAGAATGTGTAATATCAGTGTAGGCCTGTACGAGTTTGAATTAAGGTTAAGTATGTTCTTCCACAAACCCTACTTAATGAATCGATCTGCAGCTTAACTCTGAGATAGATTACAAAAATAACTTTTTTGTTCATAACATAATTGTAATTAATTTATCACTGATTAAACAAAATCATTTTATTTAACACACTTTCCTTCTCCATGACAGAAAAAAAGACTGAATTCCATCCACATTTCCTCCTTTCTTCTAGGAACGTGAATGGACTATAGACGGGTTTGATTTGTTGTGCCGGCTCTAATGATGTTCGCACTTCAGTTGCTCATATGAAACTACGATGATAAAATAAATTCCCTGAATCAAAGATAAAATTATCAACAACTTTCCCATTCGGCACAATGGGATGACGTAGGAGGGCGTACCTTTGCAATTCCTAACCACGTGGTTCTGTGAAAATGATAATTTATTTTATGTTATTTATGGGTGAAAATCTTTAATCTCATATTTTCGCTATGTTACTTTTATAGCTTTATAAGCTCATTTGTATGTAAAATCTGATGTGAATCTCACTTAACTTCCTCTGCCCAAATTAAAGTTTGTCTCTTACTTGTTAGTATATTATAGTATGGTGGTCTAGAGGTAGCGTGCCCGCCTCTAGATCGCAGGGCGCGGGATCAAACCCGGCCGCGATCGATGGATTTTTCAGGACGTAAAAATCCTGGGCACGGAGTCCTCCGGGAGGGACTTTAAGCTGGGGGGCCCGTGTCGTAGATTTACGGCACGTAAAAGAACTCCAAGCCTAAATTAGAGCCTCTGGACAAATTTTCTCAGCTCTTTCACGTCCAAGAAATACTTAGTTTCCAGAGGGGGGTTGCGAGGCGATGGGCTTACCACCTGTCCCTCTGCCCTCTCTCGGAAAATAAGCATATCAAAATTAGTATAGGTAATGAAACCTCCAATGGAGGCCCCTTCGCCCCACCTGGGATCATAGGGTACCAGATACAGATGTATGTACTTCAAGCAAACTGCTTGTAAAAATGAAGACAATGTCGTTACCACATTGTTTCGCATCCCCGAAGGACACATAATCCAATTAAAATCTTATTCATGCACTCATGTAACTTTCTCACTTCACATTCTGATACAGAATAAGAGGCTGTGAAAGAGCGCGTATTCAGTGTTTGAACATGATGCAAAGCTTTATTATTCAGGAAATACTGAGTTTCTACAAACAGTGGGTGGCTTATAACTATCCTTCAGAGATTATTTTCGAAAAATGTTACATTAAAAATTTTAGCTCTTGGTACAAACACCCCATGTACAAATTTTGTCAACGTCATTGGAGCCGTTTTCGAGAAAATCACAAAAGCAAAAATTTTCTTTATGTAGCACCATAGGTCCTAATAGGGATTCAGGATGTGGAAAACTGAAATGGCAGACAGGTTTCGTCCACTAAAATGCCGTTTCCTTGATAACTTCCACAAAATGCAATATTTTTTAGTGACCCTTTTTTCAATCTATTTTTTTAACATCATTATGAACAAATTCATGATCTACGATCTTTGGAATATCTGCAATATAAGTATTTTTAAAAATGTGCTTTTTCATTAAAATATATATTCTTAAAACAAACTATTAATGTTAAATGAATAATTGAAGATATTGTTGTTCATATGATATTAACAAATACACAGAAAAATAATCACTCAGAAATACTGATATTTGTGGAAGTTATCAAGTAAACGGCATTTCAGTGCCATTTTGTAACGATAATTACCCGTAACTGTAACAGTTTGGTTAATTTTGGAAATAGTGTGCAATTGCAGAAGTAGTCAAAAAAAGTAGGCTATGTCAGATTGCAAGATTGTAGAGCAATCCATTGCTGAGGGGGAAAAAATTCACCCATTTCTCACCTATGAATTTCACCGAAAGCTGTATGTCCCCCCTTAAAACATTCCAAACGTAAACAAACAAACAAACAAAAAAGTGTGCGTGGAACGCCACACGACAGAAGTGAAACTTGTTTTAATTTTTGGATTTTTACAATTTTGGATTATTGGATTTCTTCAATTTTGGATTGTTGGAATTTTTAATATTGGGTTTTTGGATTTTTTAATTTTGGAATTTGGATTTTTTAATTTTTTTTACCTTTTAATTTTTTTATTTTGAATTTTTGAATCTTGGATTTTTTAAATTTTGGATCTTTGAATTTTTTTGTTTATTTTTTTTTAATTTTGGATTTTTTATTTGTTAATTTTGGATTTTTAATTTTTTTAAATTTTGGATTTTCTATTTTTTAATTTTTAATTTTTTAATTTTTTACATTTTGGATAAACCTAATCATTGAGTTGGTTGTTTTCTGTGCAGTCCGTTCCGTCATACCTCACTAATTTCGTGGCGATTTTGAGCGTTGCACAAGCTCTGGATTTACCCCTACCGCGGCTAAAGAAGTTTCACTTCAAAAATAACCAATTAGGTATTTTCAATGGTTATTCATTAAGTTCAAGTGAACATTTCCAAGGGTGAGAGAGACAAATGCGAGACACGGAACTAGTAGTGACGTCACTGTGTGGGTTTCAGCAGACTACAAGGTTCTGAAGTATTTTAAGTAGTTAAATATTAATGAACGGGGTAATTGTATCCGTCACTGATATATTAAACTTTATGCACTCTTCACATTAAATAAAAGCCGGTTGCTAGTTATCGGAACTAACAAGGAACCTGGTGGTTCTGTTATCAGAATGCCTGCGGTGTTCAGGAAATCCCGTCTGAAGGAAGAATACTTAAGTCGATCTGAACACGACTTCTGTCGCAGAAGCCGAGACGCGAGGAAGGTATCGAGGGGAGGGAAGCAAGTCTTTACAGTAAGTTGTCTTACAAGTATAATTTATGTGACCACTTTTACTTTACTAAGTAAATAGCTTTATCGACTTTTTTATCCAAGAAATTATCTCAAGTCATTTATCTCTATTCTTAACATTATTAAGTGTCACTATGGTAATCTATGAGATTATGTGGGGGACGGGAAAATCTCTGTCCGTCTGTCTGTCTGTCCGTGTGTCTGTATGCGCCATAACTCAAATAAGATTTATCGGATTTTCATGAAACTTGGAAAACACATTTATAATGTCCATGGGAAGAACCCTATTGATATTGGACCAAATCGGTTCACCGGTACCGGAGTAACGTCCAATTTAGTGCCTATTTTAATAGATTATGGCGCCTTTCTATTAGAAACGCTGTATCGGATTTCCATGAAACTTGGTATACGCATTTATGACGTCCATGAGAAGTACCCTATTGAATTTGAACCTAATCTGTTGACCGGTACCGGAGTAAAACCCAATTTAGTGTCTATTTTAAAGACGCGGTAACTCAAATACGCTTTATCGGATTTTTATGAAACTTGGTATACACATTTATAATGTTCATGGGAAGACATCTATTGATATTGGATAAAATCGGTTGACCTGTTTCGGCGTAATGGTCAATTTAGTGCCTATTCTATGGTAATATACGTATTCGAAAGAATTTATGAAATGCAAATCAGTTAATCATGTCAACATAGCCTATTGTTTTACTGTGATCTTATAAGGCTTTGGAAATTAAAATACAGTTAGCTATGACCAAAAACACTATTGCTTTACATGCGCTAATCCAACTAGACCGTTAAACTGACCCAGGTGGCCGAGATGGTAACGTCTTGGCCTCAAATTCTGGAGCTCCATGGTTCAAATCCCGAAACCTGCCAATTTGACTTTTTTTGTATTCTGCATATCATATTTGCAATCATAACCGATTAAACAAAAACATACTGGCACTTTGTTACATCAGTTTACCTGATGTTATTGATATTGTTATCGTTAGCCCGCTTTCTTCGTGACGATGTCAGTGTAAATAAAACATTTAAAACACTTACTAGCTATTGAATATTGATATAATATTGTCTTTCTATCGATATGAATGGCTACCGATATCAGCATTATGTTTTAATGTCAGTATTTTTCTTATTCTCTCCTGTGGAGCAGTATATCTAATGTTGCTTTAAATTTGAAACAAACATGTCAGCGAATCGTAGGCCTATCCCATCATTAATATTGTTGTCATTGCATTTTGCAAAATGTTGACATATTTTAAGAATTTATTATTTCAGTGTACACCAATATGAATTAAGGTTAAGAATCAAACTCTAGACATTTGTTCTTCCGCAAGCCCTGCTTAATGATTCAATTTGGAGCTTATCTCTGAGATCTGTTACAAAAATAACTTCTATTCTGCATGGGGCTATCATAATTGCAATTTTCACTGATCAGAAAAGCACACTGGCACTTTGTTACATCAGTTTACACGATTTTAACAAGAAATGGTGACATTATCGCCTATTTCAAAATGTGTTTTATCTCTTGCCGAATTTTACGACCCTTTACAAACGTAAAATCGCCTTGTAAGTTATGTCTGAGGCGTACTTATAATTTAGGAAATGGAAACGTAATTCTTGGCAAAGAGTTTGTTGATATAATTCCATCTCTATTTAAATCAAATGACTCTCAGAATAAAGATTTTGTTTAGTAAAATACAGCAGTGAAAACCCCATGTTTCTACGACAGGAGCGTATTCAGGGGGGGGGGGGGGGCTGGGGGCTGAGGGGGCTAGAAACCCCCCTCGAAACGTTAATTCATGCTAATTATTGCATATAAGGACATTTCAATATCTCATGTAGGAGTCTGTATAATTACACAAACTGATTCATGATATGCAAAAGGTGATGTACAGTCGGTCAAATAAAAAACGTCGGGCGGTATTTGATTAAGTATCACGAACGAGCATATGCGCATGTACAGGAAGACTTAAGGTTAGGTTCACACACGCCTCTTGTCTATCCATGTATTTTCTTGATTATTTAGTCAGTTTTGTTCCAAAACAAACATGTATAGAAGGCTGTGGCGATATGCCTCAAATCCGCCATATTCTTGGTTGCAAATTTTTATAATATTAATAATTAATAGATTCGCGAGGAATATGTTTATTCAAGGAGCATTTTTTTAATATTTTATTTTATAATACCGGTACTTCTAGTGCAAAATCAATAACTTACGCTCAACTTCTGCAACCAATCTTAGCATCGAAATACGCGTCCGGCCAGATCAACGTTTGCTATGAAAACTTCCGGTCGCATTATAGTCAAGTTCCCTCCTCTGAGCTGCTCTTTCAGAAAAAAAAATGGAACCTTCTCGCTGCTTCAGAGACCGAAAAATGCAGTGATAAATTACAGCCCTAACTACACTTTCTCTCACGTTAGCAATTGTATGTGGCGATGACACAAAGCAAAATGAATTATGACATTGCATTAAGTTGAATATCGTGTGTTGCGCTTTCCGCGATTTTCATTTTTTCCCTCCTTGTTCATATTTTCCCTCCTGCCGCATGGCCTCATATGTTCCGAAAATGACCTGTATTTTGTGTTTTTTATAGGAAACTTGTGAACTAATGCGTCAAAACTTTAATTTTAACAGCATACGAGTCCCGACGTTTTTTATTTGACCGACTGTATATAACCACAATTTTCTTATATCAATGAGAAATTCCCAGCCCATAGAGTTAACAAGGAGTAGTTTCTGAACTCCCGAAATTGTGCTTTGAAAACACCATCCATGTTTGATAGTGCTTATGTAAGCAGAAGAACAAATGTGACTGCCATTAGTGAAGTGCAAGTAGACATTGAATCTGTAGTAACTCAATAAGGGGGGACACACAGCTTTCGATGGTGAAAAATAGGTGAGTTTCATTTTTTTTTCTCAGCAATGAATTGTTCTGTAGCCTTGTAATCTGACATGCATTTGATATGATATGATTTATTTGTTCTAAGACACTTTACACTGGCCCTTAAGTTATACACTTTCGAAAAGGACCCGTACCTACCTTCCGGTTTCTGGCAGGTCCTTTTCCAGATAATACATACATACATAATTAACACACGGCAGATAGTTCAACGTCATCAAACACATTAGTTTTCGTACTTAAACACTACCTTTATTGAACTGCCGATCGTATATCTTCATAGGGCACACGCTATCATGGACGCTGGATGTGATACTAGACACTAAATTATTATTTGATCCTAATCTTACAATAATGATTTGAACTATTCTACTTTCTCCCTATACTCCTTGGCAATTCACTCTTAATGAACCTTAATCTATTTAAATTAACACTTCATCACAAGTTACTATTTGAAAGACTCCCGGCTAAGTTCTATTGTTTGAAACTTAGTAATCTGGTACGGGTAATCTGACATGCTCTATATTGACTAGTTCTACAATTGCATACTATTTTGTATTTTCAGAATTAACTTAAATATTACAGTTAATGGGTAATTATCATTACAAAATGGCAGCCAAATTTTGTGCACTTAAGTGCCGTTTCCCTGATAATTTTCATAAATACCAATGTTTCTGAGTGATTCTTTTATCTCTCTATTTGTAAATATCATATGAACAACATAATCTAGAATCTTTGGGTTATCTGCAGTAGCCTATAAATATTTTTTAAAAAAATCCATCGATTTTTTATATTTTTTTACATCAGAAATATTAAACTATCAAAGTTACATCAATGATTCTAGATAGTGTTGTTCAATACTATCAAATATACTTGCAACATGTTAATACATTTTATAAAAGTAAGCGTATTGTTGTTATTTGGTATAGGATGCTAAAATGAAAACTGATTTGCATTAAAGAGCATCACATGTAATATTACGTTGTCGATTTGATTTTAAATTATTTTCATCTTACAAAATTAGTTTTCTGAGCTAAATGGCCGAGACGGTAGCGTCTTGGACTCGCATTTGGAAGGTCCAAGGTTTAAGTCCCGTCGCCGGTTTTTTTATGGCTTCTCCAGTCAAAAGGGCCGTTTGGATACTCACTTACCGTGAGTCATCGTTCTATTTCGTCTTATATCATAATCATCAAAATTCCGTCAGTTGATATACGTATAAATTAAGGTTAAAGAATATACTGTACAATTTTGAAAACTATTTCCAAACACTGACTCTTGAAAGGCCTGTGCACTACTTTTTTTTTATAAAAGAATCCCTTTAACTTATAGAAATCTTATTCAGTTGAGAAAGTGAAATATTACATGCTTACAGAAAATTAAGTCATTCAGTTTGCGGTGTTTTTCAAGGTCAGGTTTGTTTGCATCCCTAACTTAAGCAACCATTCGGTCATCATTCAATTTACAGGCTAATAAAATCAGGTAAACTGATGTAACAAAGTGCCAGTATGTTTTTTTTAATCAGTTATGACTGCAATTATGATATGCAGAATGTGTTTTTTTTTAATTGATTTCCAAGTTAAGCTCCAGATTTATTCATTAAGCAGGGCTTACGGAAGAAGAAAGGTCTACCATCTCGGCCACCTGGGTCATTTTAACGGTCTAGTTGGATAAGCGCATGTAAATCAATATGTTTTTTGTCATAGCTACCTGTATTATAATTTCCAAGGCCTTATAAGATCACAGTAAAACAATAGGCTATGTTGTCAAGATAACTGATTTTCATTTTTTTTATAAATTCTTTCGAATACGTATATTACCATAAAATAGACACTAAATTGAGCATTACTCCGAAACAGGTCAACCGATTTTATCCATTATGAATAGACGTCTTCCCATGGACATTATAAATGTGTATACCAAGTTTCATAAAAATCCGGTAAAGCGTATTTGAGTTACCGCGTCTTTAAAATATACACTAAATTGGGTTTTACTCCGGTACCGGTCAACAGATTAGGTACAAATTCAATAAGGCACTTCTTATGGACGTCATAAATGGGTATACCAAGTTTCATGGAAATCCGATACAGCGTATTTGAGTGATGGCTCCTTTCTATTAGAAAGGCGCCATAATCTATTAAAATAGGCACTAAATTGGGCATTACTCCGGTACCGGTGAACCGATTTGGTTCAATATCAATAGGGTTCTTCCCATGGACATTATAAATGTGTTTTCCAAGTTTCATGAAAATCCGAAAAAGCGTATTTGAGTTATGGTGCGTACAGGCACACGGACAGACGGACAGACAGACGGACAGACATTTTTTCGTCCACCACACAATCTCATAAAGTACCATACTGGCACTTAATAAAAATATAACCGAACAAAACACTGTCTACTTTCAATACAGAACAACTTGTGTGTTAAGGGTTAAGGCGGAACTTTGTTAAATATTTAAATGAAAACAAACTGACCTAAGAATTTCTATTTTAGGTTTGCCTTTGCATTTAGAAAAGTGTAAAAGTAAAGAAAACTTTTCCCTTGCCCTTTATGTGACCTATAATTTTCAAATCTTATAGCTTTTATCCTATAAGGATGGGAAAATTTTAAAAAGTTCAATTTTACCCTAAAAAAAGAAACTTTGAAAGGAATTGATTGCATATTTCCACGTCTTCAGATATTTTGACAGAAATAAAGGAATATTGTTTACGTTGAAATTTGTTGTATATTGGTTCTGTTATCCCACTTATTCCTATACATATGCTTATCAAACTTCTCAAGAAATCGTGGTCTAAAACGCAATAGTTTCTGAGATATGGCTACCAACTCCATCTGTCATTTCTTACAGAGCTGCAAGATGGTGTCCTGCCCACACTTATCTGCAACGCTGTGCTCCATAGCCAACTTGCTCATCAACTCTATGAACTACCAGACGCCTCAAGACCTGAATTCCCCTCAGCAGTTGACAGACGGCGATGTCTACGACTTCATTGTTGTAGGAGGAGGCTCTGCGGGATCTGTGGTAGCCAACAGGTTAGTAACAAAATGAACAACAATGAGATGTAAACTAGAGACTCACTTATCATAGGTAAACTCGTCAACTCGAGTTGGATTTATTAAGACTATTCCATGAATAAAAATGTAACGGATTATACAAATAATAATTACTTTCGTGCTTTGCTGTAAAAAAAAAACAAAACTAACAGCTGCGAGATCACGGTATACCATCCATGAATCGATTCTAGTTACCATGTTGTGCCCAATGCTACCAATGGTGCATATAAGACATAGTTAACTTAATTCAGGTAAGCTAACAGCAGAAGAGAATAAAAGCACACAAACTGGCTTTCACCGAATCGAAATTGTGTTTTAAATCGATGTACGTTTCTATTATTTCAATTTCCAAACAAGTTATGTTGTATAAAATAATCTGTTTCAAAGACTTATTGTAATCGACATGATCAAGTTATCTGTTGTTTTCCTTCTGTTTCTCACATCAACTGTGAGGGAATAATCTATCAGACAGACTTATCGTGTTATTCATACACCATACTGAATTCTCCGTGACGTCATTAGGTAAATATGCTATATTGTTTCTCCCGCTAGGTTTGTTGTGTTTGTCAACCGTTTTACCTATAATGCAAGTAGCTCTGGCGAAGTTTCGTCACACTTCTAATGTCCAATCACGAGTTTCTTCATGATTTGGCAAAGTAAATATGGCAGAAATGTTAAGAAAGAGTATCATTTAGGGCAGGTGGACAGGACCAAATCATTCGCCAAGGCAACATCTCCTCTCCACAGAACTATCTATAACAAAATATGTGCGATATTAGGTGTTTTACAAAGAGAATCTCGGTTTTGACATACGGGTCCTCTACATTGGGACTTCACTCCTAGATGAATTCACTGTTGGCATTGCATGTGTCAGGTTGTCGGAGCAGCGCAACTGGAAGGTGCTGCTACTGGAGGCGGGCGGTGAGGAACCGGACATCGCAGACGTCCCGGCCTTCACGGGGTACACGGGGGCCTCTAGACTCAACTGGAACTACACCACAGAGCCGGACTGCAGATTCTTCGCAGGGAGATCCAACCTGTGGATCTCAGGCAGGGGTCTGGGGGGCAGCAGCCTGCACAACAACATCGTGTACAACAGAGGAAACCGACTCTCCTATGACCAGTGGGAGAAACTAGGTAAGGCCTGATTGCTACCTCTAAACTCATTAGCAGTGGCGTAGCGTAAGGGTAGACTTTGAGACTGAGTCTACCTAAATAATATAAGAAAATAGTGGATTCATAAACAAATAAATAAAGGCAGCATCAACCAAGCCATTAATCATTATAAACTCATTATCCGTGTCATCAAAATATTTTTCGCTGTTGCATTCCCCAACCCCAATGCATAAAGCGTCAACTTGTGGTGTCGCGTGCTTAGGCAGCGTCGAAATCACTTGATGCGGCAGTCAAGACGAGCTGAGACTGAGCGATGAATCAGGCAGTCGAGTTTCATCAAGTGCGAGTTATGTGACTTCTCCCACTAAATGTTAACTTACTCGTTGCGAAGACAGGCCAATTTGTTTCGCAAGAGCGGCATAAAGTCACCACCAAAGAGACTGGAGAATTTTGAGAACGCTAGTCTCTTCAGATACATAGATTGAATAAAGGGAAGGGTACGGTAACATAAACATTTCATTGAGTGCAGTATTTGTTATTGTTTCCGTGTTGCATGTTTTAATCTAATAAGTATGGATAATACAGTTTTCGACTCTATCGTATGAACCAAAGGGTAAAAACCAACTTCTAAGCTTGATTTAGGCGTTTTTCTAAAATTGAATCTTATACTTTATTTTTTAATCTATGTAACTTAGTTTAGTTTAAAACCCAAATCCACTAAAATTCGATAATAATTAATAAAGATTGTGGTACTAATACTAATACTACTACTAGCCAACTAGTAATAGTAGTAATAGTAGTACTAGTAATAATAATATACTTATATAGGTATATACGAAATCGAATCCATGTGCATAATATTAACATTGTTTTATTATTTCAAACATTAATGGGAATTTGAGTACCATTTTAACAGTCATAAATTCATATTTTAAAATCCAGTTTACCCAGAACCCAATGTCAAGCTACGCCACTAACTCACAGCAAGGGAATAGGTTTGAACAAAGTGTATCTACTAAAATAACATGATTATTTACACTACCAGTGTGCCCCAGCCCGATGTCAGTAGGATCTGTAACAGGACACGTTGTATGATTCATACTTCACTGGTGCTAACGATATCTGTGGTACAAGTGGATCGTTAGGTTTAATACTATGATATCATGTTGAAATGAATTATTAATAATATAAACATTTAACATTAATCTCCTTATTGAAGTCAGAAACAGATTATGCAACTCTTAAAAACTCAATTTAACCAAAACAATTAAACCAATTAGCTGTTTGATTTATTCCATCCTTTTTAATTTCATTGGGGTGGGGGGAAGACTTAGATACTGAGAAATAGATTAAATTCATTATTTTTTTTAGCAAGGAATTGTTCTGTAACTTCTGCAATTGCATACTATTATAGACACAAGTAATTATCATAGAGTTGACAAGTTTATCGATAGATTGACGACTGATGCACCGCTACCTGCACCCCTCTGTCTGAGGAAAAGCGTTTTTCAGCGGCCCAAACAAATGAAAGTCCGACGGAGCAAGATCTGGACTATAAGGTGGATGTTCCAGCACCTCGAAACAAAATTTGTGGATGGTTTCAAGGGTGAGTCGAGCCCTGTGAGGGCGGGCATTATCGTGCAATAGCAACACTTTCCATGACGAAAGACCTCGTCTGTTGCTGCGAATTGCTGGTCATTTAGTTTGGGCTGCTGAAAGACGCTTTGCGAGGTCATCGATTTTCCTCAGACAAGGAGGTGCAGGAAGCAGTGCATCAGTGGCTTTGCAACCAACCGAAAACCTACTTTTTTGGCAGGAATACACAGGCTTGTGGATAAAGTGCATTACAAAGAAGGGAGGCTATATTGAAAAGTCATGAGAAAATCATACTGTAAGTTATTTTTGAAGTAAATAAAGTGTTTCATGAGAAGTCGAGATAATCGTTGACTCACCCTCGTAGGAGTTTGCATTAAGGCTACAAAAGAACATTTAAGGTGCGCCAAAGCCTGAGATAAACTAACTGAATAGTGACAAATGTTTTGCAAATTTTATTGCCATAGTTAATATGGATCAGTTATAAATCGTTTTCCTGGTATTGTTATTATTGCTATCATAGGCGTACCGAGGGGGGGTTTGGGGGTTTGGACCCCCCCCCCATTCATTAAAAAAAGGAAAATTGTATAATTTTCTTAAGTCTGCCCAGTGCTTTAGTTGGAAAATATTTTATGGGGGTACTCAACTTCCATAGAACGCATATCTATTGCGAATTTAATAGTGTTTGTCATTATTAACAAATACAGTCTCGTGAATTGGACATTTAATAAGCATTTTAGGACAATATCGTTCCTGTACTGCCAGTACGACATACCGGAGCACATATTTTTCCCGGTATGGTAGAAGGAAAATAATTTTATACCGGTACGCAGTACCGGTGCGTACCGGCCCAACTAAAGCACTGAGTCTGCCCATAAATTACTTAATACAAGTATAAAGCGTGGGAAGCTTAAAACTCGTTATTTTGCGTCTTAATTTTTTTAAATTTTCCGGGGGAGGACCCCCGGAAGCTTAAAACTCATTATTTTGCATCTTAATTTTTAAAATTTTCCGGGGGTGGGCCCCCGGACCCCCTCTCCCTGGGGGTATTCCATACCCCCCAGATGTTATAACCCCCCCCCATATGGTCGGCCTGGTTACGCCTAGGGTGGCCAGATGTCCGGCTTTTGGCCGGACTGTAAGGCTTTTTGCTAGTAGTCCTCCATCCGGCGCAGCTTTATGCCGGACTTTGATTTGTCCCCCTTTTCGAGACTCTGATGGACCGGTAGAGAGTATTAATAAAATTTGTATTTTCCCGTATGTTCCTGCCAATCCTAAGGTTGGCACGCTACGTGGCGTTGGCTTTACTGTTGATTGTTGTTCAAGTCGCCATTTGCATTGTACATTCTTTGCAGTTTGCCGTGTTTTTCTTCAATTACCAGAATGCTAAAACGAAAGACTTCTTTTAATTCTCAGTGGGTCAAAGAATTTCGGTACATTTCAAAAAGCAGTAAAGCAGTGTATAATCATTTATTTTATATAAATGCAGTTATTAAGTCTGAAATTAGTCAGGGTTATACCATGTAATATCTGCTGTCCAGCCGTCCATGCCCGAAGTTTTATACTAAGCTAGATTACCGAAGAAGTGTCCTCCTTTCTGACATTTTAGAAATGGCCACCCTAGTTACGCCTATGATTGCTATTGTATAAAGTTTCATTAAATTTCAGGAAATACTGGTTGGGGGTACGAGGATCTTCTTCCATACTTCAAAAAATGGGAGAATCAAGAAAACACTTCACTTGCCAGAGATACTAGGTACCACAGCACGGGTGGACCACAGAGTGTCGGCAACTACCAAGAAGACAGAAATGCTAGAATACTATTTAATGCTTTCGAAGAACTTGGATACCCTCAGACAGACATTAACGCCAGAAATCAGACTGGAGCATGCATGGTGCAGTATTTCCAAAACAACGGATTTCGCCAAAGTGCTAACAAGGCATTCCTTGCTCCTGTACGCAATCGACCTAACCTCAAAATCGTTACAAATGTCAGAGCCATCAAGATCGTAATCGATCCAGAAACAAAAGAAGCCAAAGGAGTGGAATATCGATGGGAAAACGACAGATGCATCGGCGGTACTGTTTATGCCAGGAAAGAGATTATAGTAAGTGCTGGCTCAATTGCGTCGCCACAACTGCTTATGCTCTCTGGAATCGGGCCAGAAGAAACACTTAAATCACTGGACATCGACGTCATTGCAGATCTTAAGGTTGGATACAATTTCCAGAATCATATGATGTCTGGTTCGCTGTATTTGACTCTTAGCGAGCCGCAAAACCCGTTGCCAAGCGACGAGCAAGCTGTGCAATACCTTACGCAGTATTTCTCAAATCGCACGGGACCATTCGCTAAGGAAGGCACATTTGATGTTACGCTATACTTCTCTTCCCGATACACGAATGCTACATTCCCTGACCTTCAATTCCATTTCTACCCTTCCACTGCTTACACGTCAAACAACGTAACCACACAATACCCTCCTCTGATGTCGAATTACAATAGAATTGCTGCTGTTGTTCTGCTGGACAGACCTAAGAGCAAAGGACAGGTCACCATCAACACAACCGACCCATTCGCATACCCCCTCATTTTCCCCAATTATTTTTCAGACATTCAGGACGTAAACGCAATGATCGACGGATATAACTGGGTCCTGAACAGGCTCTCTAAGACTGATACCTTGAAACAGCATCGAATCACGGTGGACACAACACCTACGGAACAATGTAAAGATTTGCCGTATGCCAGTGACGAATACTGGAAATGCGATTTGAAGTACAACCTAAGAACTTCTCACCACTTCAGTGGGTCTTGTAGAATGGGCCCCTCCACTGATTCTAACGCTGTAGTGGACCCAGAACTCAAGGTTCATAATGTAAAACGCTTAAGGGTTGCAGACACTTCGGTTCAGCCAGAGATTATCAACAGCAACACCCATTCGATAGCTTTAACGATTGGAGAGAAAGCCTCCGATTTGATTAAGAAGACTTGGGCTAACTAGTGGCTGAAATTAACTGCCAGATTACATATTTATTTCAATGTTGTGTACACTTTATAAGTAATAATAAATAGAGAAATTATGATCTATAATATCTATGTTCCAAAACACCAAATTTATTATAGATATATGAGCATTCATGAACCACAGATTATTGTCTCTGTTGGACATTACATGAGAATATTATAGGAGAAAAATTCCTCTGGCACTGGGACTTGAACCCAGGACCTTTGGCTATAAGCGCCAATGCTCTACCAACTGAGCTAAGCCGAAGCTCAATTCACAGCACCAGATACAGCACCAGATGGAACCTCTCTCCTATGACTGATTGCCCTAATGGTCTAAGTCACAGACAGACAAGTCATGTCATATGCAGTACTGTGAGGCACACTAAGTAGTGACACAAAAATCACTACTTAGTGTGCCTCACAGTACTGCATATGACATGACTTGTCTGTCTGTGAGGTAGACCATTAGGGCAATCAGTCACAGGAGAGAGGTTCCATCTGGTGCTGTGAATTGAGCTCCGGCTTAGCTCAGTTGGTAGATCATTGGCGAGAATAGCCAAAGGTCCTGTGTTCAAGTCCCAGTGCCAGAAGAATTTTTCTCCTATAATATTCTCACCAAATTTATTATTCAGCCTGTCGCTGAACATTTAATAGTATATTGCGACACAAGGGCGGAAAGGCACGTTTACGGGTCGAGGAAACAGATTGAAACCCCGAGGCGCAGCCGAGGGTTTTTAAGTTTTCGAGACCCGTAAATGCCTTTACTGCCCGTGTGTTGCATGCTATTTTTTGCACGACGGTTGCTTATATCAATTTAATTATATTAATTGTGATATTACCTGAAAATATTATGTATATACAGTCTTGAAGAATGGTGCTTATTTCAGAAAGGGATTCGCATTTGTTATTGTTTATGGCAACCTAATATTTATAAAGCGGGGAGGCCTTGGTCATTTCTGCTCGCAAATAAGCATTTGCGGGCGGTAAAGAACTTTCCGCCCGTCGCCCCTAGCAACAAGTCACTTTCTGCCCGTCGCCCCTAGCAACAAGATTGCGTGTGGTAATGTCAAGTTACGATCCAGGTAAACAACTTTCGTAAGTAACACTTACTAGCTAAGGAGTGCAAAAAAATATTTTCTTTTATTGTAAACTACAGGGGAAAGTTGTCGTGGGCGAGAATCGAACAGGTATGAAGGTACGCTGGTACCTAGGCTACTAAGATCACAAAGGGCAAACATTTCTCTATATCCCTAATAGCTGAGCTATAATTATATTGTAGCCTATAGGAAAGTTATGCACATTGAAATCTATCTAACAGCTGTTTAAAATGGCGTCATACTGATATGAGTGGTATTGAAAAACTTCTCTAGGATTTACGATCATAGGTATATATGCCATGAATTGGTTTTAAATTAAAACTAATAAATTCTATATTTTTTAAAACTTGGAACATCATGGGTTCGAATCCTTGCAGGATAGATAGGGTAGGGGTTTAAGTCGTTGAATTAATATAACAATGAAGCAAATTTTGATCAAACTTAATTTTTGTCAACTAATGTGTGATGGCCTTAGATTCCATTGTTACTACTTCCAGGCTTCTTCTGGTAATATATAAATAAATGGTGCAAAAATGTTTCACAAACTTTCTTGCATATACTTGTTAAAAGGTAGAACAGGAAAAAGTAAATTATAGAGAGAATTAAAATTTTTAATACATTTTTATAACACTATCCGATATCTAGAACGGAAAGCATCAGGGACGATCTTTATGCACAATACTTTACCATGAAATAATAATAATAATAATGTTTATTAGCCAATGTCCATACAGGTGAGGCATCGTCAATATACGTAATAACCAGGCTTTAAAACTTAGTGCCCGATCGAATATGTTAACAGCAACCGTACTGTATAGACTTTGCTCGGCGTATGCCCTAGCTACCATATGCTAGAGTTCACGTGATAGTAAACAAACCGCAATACAGATATAGGAAGACCACAAAATAACTTCTCATTATCTAAACGCACATTACAAGCATGCAAAACGATACTTTCTCCTGTTTGTGCATAATAGTCCCTCCCAGATGTTTCAATATATGTTTGCGTTTTAGAACACTTTACTTTCGGCATGCCGAACACGTATTATAAATTTAAACACGCACAATGACAAGGTACAATGTTGACCAATTTGAGAGGCACCGTACTACGAGCGAATTCACTTCTCGGTACTACAATCTATGACTGTCTTATCAGCCTACGCAATCACCCTCCACCCCCTATACTCAAGTTTTTGGTAACCAGAATCAACTCTCTCTGTGGGTTCGGGCACTAAGTTTTAAAGCCTGATAATAACAGTTCTTATAAGACAAAGTCAGCAGTAAGGAATTCGTGTACAGAGTAAAATGGTCTCCTTATCAGCCATTTTTAAAACTATATATGGGTAAACAACGGACGCTTAAAGGCAGTTTGTTGAATAAATTAATTCCATTGTAAAAACAAATGTTATAAGAGCTTTTTAAACGACACTTGGGTAAATGTAAAGCTGCCCTTTGTCTTGTATTATAACTAGGAGGTGCCCGCGGCTTCGCCCACGATAATTAATTGAAAAATTAAAAATTAATAGTATAATAATTATTAAAGCATTATATTTATTAACACTTGCACGCGAATCATTCTTGAACTACACCATTAATAATTAATGAAACAGCTAAAATTCCGGCTTTAGAGTACATTCCACGATTAGAAATCGCCACCTGGGAAAACGATCTCAGATTCGATTATGCAGTTCCAAAGATAACTGTGAACCACTGCCTTCTAAACTGTATAATCCTCGTGCGTAATTCTCGAGACGGCGGTGGATAATAAGTATCGTTTCTCAACTGTTTGTTGACAGATGAATGTGATGTGAATTTTATTTGATAAATTCAGTGTAATTTTCAGAAATTATATAATTTCTCAAGAGAAGGAGTGATTGATTTGGATTTTTACTGTCCGCGATACTTCGAGGATTAAACTATCAATATATTAAACCTGATGCCCGCGGCTTTACCCGCAGTGTATTAAAAATATTTGTGGTTCAGAGCTATGAAAATTGTAAGTAAAAATAAAATTAGAATATTTGTTCATTGTGTTCATTTCACTTAGGCTTTATATAATAAAGAAACGGTTTTACTAATTTTGTAGTCGTCATGAAAGTTTACACTGCGAGAGACGAACATCGCCGAGAATACCCGATGTCTCACGAAGCGGGCGAGCGAGCAAGCACGCTATTTAGGGCCGTTGAATTGTATAAGAGTAGATTATGCACTTCTACATTAGTAAAACTCTCCAGATTCATATTGACATATAGGCTAAGATACAATGAAATACATATAAATTAAAAACTGTCATAATATTCATTTCAGTAAAAAGAGGTCTACAGCTTTCTCTCTTACTGTTGTTTGCCATTACCCTCAGAGCCTTTTTTTTTTTAAAGTAAAATCGAATTTGTTTCCCTGGAATGACCCCAAAGATATATTCCATAAACAATTTGGGTTTGAAAAAGAGCAAAATACACAGACCTTAAAACCTCGAGTGAAATGCAAGTCTCAATTCTTAGAACAAAAAGACCTCTAGCCAACTTCTTAAACATATTTTCAACATAATAATAAAATCAGGTAAACTGATGTAAAAAAAGTGCCAGTATGTTTTTCTTTAATCAGTTATGATTGCAATTATGATATGCAGAATACAAAAAAATTCAAATTGGTCGGTTTCGGGATTTAAACCATGGAACTCCAGAATGTGTGGCCAAGACGTCACCATCTCAGCCACCTGGGTCAGTTTAACGGTCTACTTGGATAAGCGCATGTCAAGCAATAGCGTTATTTTTCATAGCCAACTGTATTTTAATTGCCAAAGCCTTATAAGATCACAGTAAAACAATAGGTTATGTTGTCAAGATAACTGATTTGCATTTGTTTTTATAAATTCTTTCGAATAGATATATTGCCATAAAATACGCACTAAATTGAGCATTACTCCGAAACCGGTCAACCAATATCAATAGACATTTTCCCATGAACATTTGAAATGTGTATACCAAGTTTCATAAAAATCCGGTAAAGCGTATTTGAGTTACCGCGTCTTTAAAATAGGCACTAAATTGGGGTTTACTCCGGTACCGGTCTACCGATTTGGTCCAAAATAAGTAGACGTCTTCCCATGTACATTATAAATGGATATACAAAGTTTCAGGAAAATCCAATAAAGCATATTTGAGTTACCGCGACTTCTTATATATTAACATAAAAGGCACTAAATTGGGCATTATTCCGGTACTGGCAAACCCATTTGGTCGAATATCAATAGACGTCTTCCCTCGGATATTATGAATGCGTATACGAAGTTTCATAAAAATCCGATAAAGCGTATTTGAGTTATTGCACCTTTAAAATATACACTAAATTGGGCTTTACTCCGGTAACGGTCAACAGATTAGGTTCAAATTCAATAGGGTACTTCTCATGGACGTCTTAAATGCGAATACCAAGTTTCATGGAAATCCGTTACAGCTTATTTGAGTTATGGTGCCTTTCTATTAGAAAGGCGCCATAATTTATTAAAATAGGCACTAAATTGGGCATTACTTCGGTACCGGTGAACCGATTTGGTTCAATATCAATAGGATTCTTCCCATGGACATTATAAATGTGTTTTCCAAGTTTCATGAAAATCCGAAAAAGCTTGTTTGATTTATGGTGCGTACAGACGCACGGACGGACAGACGGACAGACATTTTTTCGTCCCCCACACAATCTCATAAAGTACCATACTGGCACTTAATAATAATAATGATAATGATAATAATCAACGGCGGAGGATGGATATTTTGAGTAGGTGTACACAATCAGTCAAATTTTCTTTGTCGAAGTAAACCACGCATTTGGCAAAATTTATTACCTGCCCATAACGAAAGAACTCTATTTGAGCAAAGAATGTACACAAGAAAAGCTTAAATATTTTGAGAATCTTAATATTCCACAATAAATATCTCTGCAACGTAGGCTACTGTGAAATTGTTTGACATGACCAAGAACGCCAGCTTTGCCGGTATATTTTTTTATATTTTATATCCAATTGTGATAGAATTAGGTGGTCATACTATATGACTCGAGTTCCTATTGATTTCCTAATGACATCAAAATTATTCTACAACGCTCCACTACGGTTCCCACCTCCGCTCCGCATGCATGTGGATAATATTATGCATTTTTAGACTATCTGTTCAAAGTACGTTACCTTTAGAAAGTTAGTTGTAGAATTCATTTTAACGCAACGCTCCCATTGTAGTACAAGCAGCAGTCAATATAACAATGCAGTATAACAGCGAGCTGCATTGCCGGCATGGCGGAAGAATATTGGTGTTGGCAGCATCGTACGATCGTTCGTACATAACCGACAGACCCCATACCCACACGAAGCAGCAATTGCAAACCTGCAATACCAGTGTCATTATTGTTATTATTATTATTATTATTATTATTATTATTATTATTATTATTATTATTATTATTTAGCTTTTATTTCTCGTTTTAACTGCATATAGGTCATATCACGTGTTTAGAATGTTTGCGTGAACCAGTAGTCTATTATAACAACTCATTCGCGTCATCTGTTTATATTGTTCATAATTTCTTCTTTTCTGATATTCAGTTTAAACGATTGCAATATCCAGTGACATAGCGGCCATGAGTTGTGGAAAATAAACAAGACATACAAATGCCTTTGCGAATGAAAAACCTAAGTCAACTTGGACGACCACGACGTTTGATTTGAACCCAGGACCTCTTCCCTTTTATCCTGTACCACCTCGCTGTAATTGGTTTTTGTGTGTTCATTACGACTGAGCTAAACTGACTGCATTTCAGAACAATAAGTGGATTATAGTTGTTTTGTTACTATGGGCAACAAATTATCTATCATAATTTAATTAACATGTATGTTCTGAAATTCGCATTTAAGCCGTACTTATTTCGTTTTTATCTTGATATCTATTAATTCTATAAAGAAATGTATTTAACAAAAACTGTCCAGCTTAATTTTCTCTACAACTTGACTGTGGTAGGTTTTCATGTATCGCCTACTGTAATGGATATAGTCTAGAGTTCCCATGATAATTTAGAGTCTAACCAAAGACCAAACATTTTTATTCATATAATTTTTTTTTGTAGAGCCTAAGAGCAGTGTTGTTGAAATATAATTTTAGATCCTAGTTTTGTGCTTGCTGGTGTAAAAAATATAAATAAACAGTTTTATCGACATTTAGCTGGAGTTTGTTTTCTGTTAACCAGCTATGTAGGCTTTTACTTGCCATATTAACTTGTGTCTGAAGAGATAAGGGATCAGAAGTACTAAAGATAAAATTTGTGTCATAAGCGAAAATAACTGGTTGAGCATAGGGAATGTACTTTGGGAGATCATTAATGTAGATTAGGAACAAAACTGGACCGAGGATCGACACCACGTTGAATATTTAGTTTAGATGATTGCACTGAGTCTATGTCTACAATTTGTTGTTGGTTTTTAAGATAGGATTCAAACAAGGTGTTTGCAATTCCTCTTATTCCCAAATTGTGCAATTTAATCAGGAGGATTTCGTGATCAACTAGATCGAAAGCTTTTGTTAGATATAGAAATAGATCTAGTGAATGCTGTTTTTTTTTAAATCCCTGGCCTATTTGTATAGTACACATTTCAACTTGATCAACAAAGTAAACAAACATCTGACTGTTTGGAGTCAAGGCCCTCAATGATTAGCAATGCGGCATTGTAGTATAGTCATGATTAACCATTCAAAAAGCATGTGGATTTTAATTAGTCGTTACTCCATTAACGGTCAATCGATTTAGTTCAAAATAAATAGGCTTCTTGCCATGGACATTATAAATGCGTGTAACAAGTTTCATGAAAATCTGATAAAGCATAGGCCTATTTGAGTTATCGCGCGTACAGACGGACGGACGAACAGAGAGATAGACGGACAGGGATTTTCCCGTCTACCATACAATCTCATAAAGTACCATTCTGGCACATAATAAGCAATATAAGTCTAAGTTTCGATTAAATTTACTAAATGTGAAAAGTTATGTAATGAAATATGATATCATTTCTTATTCTCCACTGTTCGCTGAACTAGATAGATTTATCGAAAATTCCTATTTCAACTATACACATGATTTCCTCTACCCTTGAAGTATATGGTTGCTTATAACCACCTTTCAGATAAATTGTTGGAAAATGTTTGAAATAAAAATTCTAGCTCTTTAATTATATGAAAATCGTGTAGAAAATTTAAATAAAATCGTTAGAGCCTTTTTGATAAAATAGTGAAAAATTAAAGTCTGTTTTAGCCTCACCCAATGATGTAAGATTTAAAAGCCTGAGTTTGTACAAAAGATAGCTGGCTTATAACTACCCTTCAAAAAAAATAAGAAAAAGTCGTCAATCTCCCAAATACGTTTTATTTATACACGATGTTATTTTTCAAGCCACGCTGATCTCAGACATGCTTCTGGAAATGTTAATAACAGGTATCGTATTTATGCTTTAAAAATCTTGATTTCGAACTACCTGTGGTACGGGTACAGGAAGTGAAGATGGTGTCTTTTATATTTCAAAAATAAATGTTACTGCAGTAACGATGGCACCGACGAATGAAATGAAAACCAAATTAATGTTTGGGACTTGACCAATTAAATGTGGTATGCGGGAAGAAATGGAACTGTTAGCAGATGGCATTTTGAGGAGAAAGTACGAAAGCCACCGAGCACTGTCAACAATCGTAGCAGTTCGGCTTACTTCGGTAACCAGGCGCCATCTTAGTTCTTCTGGTTTTATTCATAGATCACTGGTTTTATTATAATGGAGAGAGGACCTCAATTTTGGGGTGCGCGGGCAAAGAGAGTTAAGTCCACCATCCTAAAAAATTGAGATATGTCCACAGAGTTATAGATAAAAATGTTCTCTACATTTGTGCTAAGTCCAGTAAGTCATAATCAAAATTGTACGGTAGTTATGGATGTGTGCCTCATGGGTTTATCCATTTCTAAAGCTATGTTGGGCTGGTATAGTGTGTTAAGTCACTCTAATTCTCAGTAACAAGAAAGTGGACTTAACTCTCTTTGCCCTCGCACCCCGGAATTACAATGGAGTACGAGCTTTGGCCACGACCTACGAGATGATACTTAGTATTGTCCAGTGTGTGAATTTTATACCATTTCTTCTATGTGTTTGAGAGTGGATACAGAATGGAGGCTGTACTTAAGTGTGAGGATATTAAGGACTTTAAGATTGAAATTAAGGAAGAGATTTCTGCAACACAACCAAAGTGTGAACCTGTACCTATTTTATTTGACACACTAAAGACACAGGAAATCAAAGATGAGAACACAGACAATGATTCCACAGGATACAGCATCACAAAGAAAGAACAAGTTTCAGGAGGAATTTGTGAAAGGAATAATGAAGAAGAGGATCAGCTAATGCAATCACACTCGCCTGTAGCATGTACAAGCACAACTTCCACTAGAAACAGTAAACACCGTACTCAGACGGGGGACAAACAGTTCTCATGTGATATATGTAAAAAGAAGTTTTCCAGAAAAAACAATTTGAGTAGACATCTAATCACGCACAGCGAAGACAAGCCATTTTCCTGTGATACACGTACAAAGCAATTTGCAAAAAGATGGCATTTTAAAGGACATCTCACCGACAGCGGAAACAAGCCACTTTCTTGTGATATATGTTCAAGGCAATTTTGCCGAAAAGAAAAATTAAAGGAACATAGGCTCACTCACAATGTAGACACACCATTTGCCTGTGATATATGTACAAAGCAATTTTCCCGAAAAGAAACACTGAAATACCATATGCTCACTCACAGTGCAGTCAAACTATTTTCGTGTGATATGTGTAAAAAGAAATTTACACGAAATGGGAGTTTAAAAGTACATCGGCTAACTCACGGTGGAAAAAAATTATATTCATGTGATATATGTACAAAGAATTTTTTTCGAAAAGAAAGTTTAGGAATACATCTGTTAACCCACACTGGACAAAAACCATTTTCCTGTGATGTGTGTACAAAGAAATATTCCCGAAAACCGAATTTAACAAGACATATGTTAATTCACAATGGACAGGAACCATTTTCCTGTGATATGTGTACAAAGAAATATTCCCAAAAACAAGATTTAGAAAAACACCTGTTAACTCACACTGGAAACAAACCATTTTTGTGCGATATATGTACAAAGAAATTTTCGACAAAACAAGATATCATTCGACATTTACTCACTCACAATGGACAGAAACCATTTTCATGTGATATCTGCACCAAGAAATTTACCAAATCATGGAATCTCAAATCACATCTTTTAACTCACACTGGAAACAAACCATTTTCGTGTAGTATCTGTAAATGCAGTTTTTATCGAAAAACGAATCTCCGAGCGCACATGTTTGTTCACACTGGAGAGAAACAATTTTCATGTGATGTATGTACAAAAAAATTTTCCAGAAGAAGAGATATCAATAGGCATTTGCTCACTCACACTAGACAGAAATCTTTTTCTTGTGATATGTGTACAAAGGAATTTACCTCCAAAGGGCAAATCAAAACACACCTTCTCAGTCATGAGAGAAAAAACCTTCCTTGGGTGATGGTTTCCATGATTACTCACTATGCTAATTCTAAGAAATAGAGTTCAAATGCAGTGATTTTAGCTTCTATTGTTAATAAACCATAGAAAGCATATGGTACTCAGCTTCGAAGAAACCATAGAAAGCATATGGTACTCAGCTTCGAAGAATACTGAACTGTAAGGAATGACAGCAAATAGTAACTGAATTATGTTCAGGGAAACACTGAAGAAAACCACATTAATTGTTTGCACAACCAGTGCACATTTTAGGTAGATTTTCGAAGAAAAATCTACCTATTGCAATGGATACCACTTTATGATTTTCGAAAAATTCTTTCATATCTTTACGTTTCATGCTCCCCTAAGTACGAAACCACCGCCCGTTCAAAAAAAAAAATTGTGATATTTATATATATATATATATATTTATATCTTTACACGATAGCGGCCGTAATTTTGAAGATATTTGAACCAAATTTTATTATGTTATTTCTAGGCCCAATAGTTCGGACAAGTTCGTTAATGGGCAAAATTGGCCCAAGGGGGTGGTCGGGGGAGGGGGTTGAAATTTTTAAAAATGTATATCTCGGCCCGTATGAAGTATAGAGGGAAACTTTGTTTGAATAAATTAGAGTACTCCCTATGGAGTTCACAGTGACACCAACGATTCGGGGGTTCGAGTGAGGGTGGGGGTGGGGGATGAAAATTCGAAACTTTTGAAACCACGTCTTGTGAGGTATCGTTGAAAAGCTCTTGATGAGTACTCTACAAATCAATAAATAGTTTCTTGATGGCTCTCATATGACGCGAGATTTTAATGTTTGAAAATAATAACACTTGAAAGAATTATTATAATACAGTATCATAATTTTGTCTTGTTTAGCGGCTTTGCTAATTTTATTCATTGCTGATCTTGCGCACGGCCTCCCAGAATATTATATCCTATTATTGTTGTCAAAACAATTGATTGTAGGCTCTTCCTCTTTACTGCAGGTCTGCCATGCCAAGGCTAAAGAAGAAGAGTGCTATGCAGCGACAATAAATTAAACCAAAAGCACTTCAAAATCTACCTCCGCCTGTAGGCCTGCCTAAAGGGATTTTTTTATTATTGTTGTCATTAACTATGAGGTACTGCTGGATGTGATATTTTGTTTTCAGAAACATGAAAAAGGTCAGATTTGATGTTACAGTCCTATTTAGAACCTATGAATTCGATATGAAAGCACCATATCTTTGTTGGAAGTGAAGAAGTAGACACAAAATTAATCCATAATGGCCCTATGAACAGATGATAAATCATGATCTTCGTGTGCTGGACAATGCTGTATTCATATTGGCCCTAAATTCCCTTCCTGTGTTTCTAATTGGTGCCCCTGGGCCCCCTTCACCAAGAGCTAAGAGTAGTGTACTTAACGGGGGAACCTGGTAAAACTATTGACAGCACTGGGAGTGTTGGTGGCCAGCCTGTGCTATACTAAACTCTATCGTTTTTGCCTGGAGGTTGTGTTTAATCTTGAGTGCAATTGCAGTAACGCTTTCAAATTAAGTGTAAGTAATACAGTACCGTGTTTGTAAAGTAAAGTGGATTTTCTTTTTGTGCGATTATAGCAGACTGTATAGGCATGACATGCACATTTTCTTTGAATAATAAACACTAGAAGAGTTCTAAAGAACAAACATTTGTCTGGTAGCAAAAGAAACATTGAACAGAAAAATAAGAGCCTTCATATGATTGTATAACCCTCCTAGTAAATAATTGTCACTAATGAAATGATTGTGTCCAAGTTTGTTGGTTATTAAAAGACTTACCATACATTCGATAAGCCTTATAAGGAAATAATTTCATAAATACAATATTTATCTTGAAGCTTTCTTGGCTAACAAGGTGAATTCTTTATGACGATAGCAATGCGAAAACATTTGTAGATTTCTTGAAGGTTGATTAGCTCTGGCGATTGTGGAGGACCACTAACATTTTGTTAGAATTTGAAGCGTAGAAATAATCTTCATAGTATCGAATAATAGTTATCACTGATTCTTTAGCTAGTACTCTTAGCGCATTATATCTCCGAGCTTGTGCCACATCACAAGTCTAAGGGTTTGTTAGAGTGAGAGGACCAAGAGAGGGAGCAAGACGACAACATATTTTGTTAGCTAAAGAAAACATGAAAACATCAGGTACTGCAGTCAAGTGGAGTGATGCCTTCTATTTCATCGTCGCTTTCCATATTTTCATCATCGGTCTCGTATTCCATTCCTCCCAAGGATATCACTAGTGGATCAATAATATTATCAAATTGAGCCTCCCTGTCATAATAGTCATCTTCTAGCTTCTTTACGTGTTGACAAATTGGGTACCAGTCTTCTTTCCCCATGCTGCGGAAAATATCTTCACACAATTGCTTAACATCTGTTAGTTTGCAGGTAACATTCCTGGCAGCTACCTGACCCTTAACTTTAGCCCATATGTTCTCAATCGGGTTAAAATCAGGATGGTAAGGTGGTAATCGTAACACTGTGTGTCCGTGGAGATTCAAGATATTGTCTACAGAATACTGCGCACGAGCTGGTTTATTTTCCCTCACAAGTTTGGCTAATGTGGGTTTCAACGTATCCTGTGAAATGGGAATATTGTTACTTCTTAACCACTCTTGCAATTCTTGTTTTGATTTATTAGAAGATAGGGCCCTATTTATTTGGACATTATGATATGGGGCGTTATCTATCACAACGACACTTCTGTTTGGAAGATTAGGAATTAATTTTTCCAACAACCATTTTTCGTAATTAATTTGATTCATGTTGTGATGATAATCCCTGTCGCTTGGTTTGATTTCCATATTGCAAGAGCATTCGGTATGAAACCGTCTTCCCCACCTGCGTGAATTATTATCAAGCGCTGCCCCTTAGAAACAGGTGTTAGCAGCCCGTTCACAGAATCGTCACTCCATGATTTCTTTTGGACATGAGATGAAAGTACATATGTTTCATCCATGTAAATAATAGGGCGATTTTCACTTCGGAATTTTTTTATCATTTGCAAATATTCAACCCGTTTCTCCTGAATGTCAGATTTCTCAATTAATACCTGGCACTGTGATTTGGTCTTTCGCCACCTGAAGCCGAGTTTCTTAATTATTTTTCTCAATGTTGTGATGCAACCATCAAAATTAATAGTGTCTTTTAATTTGAGTCGCAACGTTTCGATGGTGGGCGAACGCTTCTCTGTAAAATAAAAGTCATAGATTGTTCGACGAATGACTTCTTCATCAAATTCATCTATATTTATTTTACACGTTTTCTGTCTTTTTTTGTCCGGCGTCTCAAATGAGGTTCCTTCACCCGCCTCCATTTTTTTAGCTTCCCTTTTTATTTCTTGCACCGTAGTACGTGAAACTTTGGTCGCTGCCGAAGCTCGCAATTGTGCTTTTTTAATTGGAATTATTGGTTCCCCATTTTTTTATTCTTCTTCCATAAAAAGTGTGACATTATAAAGCATTTCTCTAGATTGTGAATTTAATTTCTTTCCCTTCAATTTCGATATAATAGGCGGCATTTTACTGGGTATGCACGCACACGCACACGCACACAAATACACAATTTTACACAAGTGGTGGTGTTAATAAATTACGATTATTGAATCTTACACTAAGAACAGAAAATGATTTTCACTTTAAATCTAACTGCCACAAGACACTTTTCAATACTGATGTGATGTGTAACACAGGCGGGAGCTCTAGAAATGCCAGGTAGTTGACCCTCCCACCCTCATTTTTGTCCTTATCCCAACGGTCGTGCAAGCTCGGAGATATAATGCGCTAAGTGTAATTACTGCTAGCTATGAAGTACATTATTTGCAGTTAACCTTAGCCACTGAATAGTATAATCACTGCCAATATAGTCTTGATGGCTAGATTACAAGATATATTTAAGCAGTTCTATAATAATGATAAAATTAACTGTTTCGAACAAATAATAGTCTTCAAGCTTGTAATTATTCACATAAATCATTATTCTAGAACTATAATTAAATCAGAAAAGGATAATCCTTCTAGAACAAATAGCATCTTCACAAATATGCTTGAAATCTTGTTAATATATATTTCTTGACTGAAGAAAAAAATGCATCATAAAAGCATTATAGATCAAGCTACGAAGCACCAACTTCTGAATATAATAATAATAGGGTGAAGTGACCCAGAAATTGTAAACGCGATTACAAGACGTGTATAGAAGATGGTGACGAATGGCCACGGTTTGAACAAGAATGAAAGTTTAACAATACTCTCAGAAAAGCTCTGATTGGCTTAGAATAATGAGAAGAGTCAAATAAGCATTTATAGTAACCAAATGAGATTAGCAGCAACTAATGAAACTTTAGAAGCACTTCCTCTTAATTTTCAACAGTTATGCTAGCCTATGTAGAACACAATATTCGGTCATTTACAACTACACCACATTAATTCAACTAGAACGCTTTTTTCAATTAATCAGCCAACTTTCTTTCTTTGGGATTTCGGCGTCTTGCTGGAGCAAACACTGTGAATAAACTGCAAGTGTGAGCTTCTTAAGAATGACTTTAATTTGCTTCTAAAGAAAATCGGGGATTTCGGTTCACTAACGATTTCCTTGGCCGGGACAATGAAGCTACAAAATAACAAAATTACAAAACGCAATGCTATAAATATTTTCTCTTACAAATGTACTGGCAAGAAGCAAAATGTAGGCAGACATGCAAAAATAGTTTAGTAGAGCAATACAGTACTAATTAGATAAATTGCATTTATTAGTGTTAAATATATTATTATATTTTATTTTATTTGAATTACGAGACGCGTTTACCAAACAAAACAAAATTTTATGGGAATATTTATTGCAATAGATTCAGCAAGTGCTCAGCTATTTTTCAACATATTCGCCACCGGAAATTAGACATCTGTCATACCGTGGGACCAACTTTTGAACACTTGTGTCGTAGAAGACTGCCGCCTGGGATTTGAACCACTGTGTGGCAACCATCTCCGCTTCTCTGTCATTTATTGAGGTGTAAGAAAAGATGGAAATCACTGGGAGCGAGGTCCGCGTTGTAGGGTGGGATGTTGAAACACCTCCCAGTCGAACTTTTGCAGGAGACATACAGGAAGGTGTTGAAACCTCCACCCTACAACTCCGCGACCGCGCACCCAGAGATTTTCATCTTTTCCTACCCCTCAAGAAAGGTCAGTGAATGACAGAGAAATGGAGAAGGATATCACACAATGGTTCAAATCCCAGACGGCAGACTTCTACGACACAAGTGTTCAAAAGTTGGTCCCACGGTATGACAAATATATCAATTCCATGAACGAATATGTTGAAAAATAGCTGAACACTTGCTATTTCTATTACAAACATTTCCATGAAATTTTGTTTTGTTTGTTAAACGGCGCAGGGAAACTTACTTTATGGACGAGCCTCGTAAAATAAGTTTGAGCTATTTTTAGGTTTTATAAGATTGGATTATGTGACTGCCATGACAATAAAGCGGATAAATATTTTAAAACAATGTAAAACCTAAGAACCCGGGCCCTAGTGATAACCTACATGCAGATCCTGTTCCTCGCTCATAACTAGGCAAACAATTTAAAATAGACATACCAGGATTTTGCATGTTAGGACCACAAAAAGCTAACAAGCATTAGAGATCAACTTAGAAAATAGCTCTAAAGTGTAAAAGATTGGTGTTCTGGCAATAAATTGTCGCTAAATCTAAACAAAATTAAGGACATTCGTTTTAGTTTTAGTAATAGTTCAGATTCAATTAGTGATAAGAAAAGGAAACTAAAGTTCCTGGGTATTGTAATTAACTCTAATTTAAATGGGAACGAACATGTAGATTATACTGCGTTGAAACTCAGTAAAGGGCTCTTCTTCCTAAGAAGACCAAGGGAAGCTCTATTGAAGGTTTCCTACGCAATAATACGTTCAATGGCATAATAATTTGGGATTATAGCTCGAAGTGTTCTAAACTATTTGTAGGCCTACTACAATAAAACCCCTTTAGGCAGGCTTACAGGCTTAGGTAGATTTCAAAGTGCTTTTGGTTAAATTTATTGTCGCTGCGCAGCACTCTTCTTCTTTAGCCTTGGCATGACAAACCCGCAATAATAACTGCAAAAAAGAGGAAAGAGCACTTTTTCAAACATTCAAATCTCGCCTTATATGAGAGCTATCGAGAAACTATTTATTGATTTGTAGAGTACTCATCAAGAGCTTTTCAACGATACCCCACAAGACGTCGTTTCAAAAATTTCGAATTTCCATCCCCCCACCCCCACTCGTACCCTCAAAACCTCCGAATCGTTGGTGTCACTGTGAACTCCATAGGGAGTACTCTAATTTATTCAACAAAGTTTCCCTCCATACTTCATAGGGGCCGAGATTTAAAGTTTTCAAAATTTCAACCCCCCCCCCCCCTTTGGGCCAATTTTGCTCATTAACGAACTTGTCCGAACTATTGGGCCTAGAAATAAGATAATATAATTTGGTTCAAATATCTTCAAAATTACGGCCGCTAGCGTGTAAAGATATATATATACAGTATACATATATCACAATTTTTTTTTAACGGGCGGTGGTTTCGTACTTAGGGAAGCATGAAACGTAAAGATTTGAAAGAATTTTTCGAAAATCATGACATGGTATCGATTGCAATAGGTAGATTTTTCTTCGAAATCTACCTAAAAAGGGGCAATCAGAATTATTTCTAATGCTGCATGGAAAACACACTGTAAACCTATATTAAAAAAAAAAAACTAGGGATTATGACATTACCATCTATCTATTATTTATCACTTCTTGTATTTACACACAAAAATAAAAATGATTTTAAAAAAATGATTAAATACATAATCATAACACAAGAAATAAAAATAACTTAAGGGTCCAGCTATGCCATTACAGTAAAACTAAATTGGAGACATATGGCAACAAAAGTATATGATATTATTCCGAATTACCTAAAGTCACTAACCACAAGATTAATAAAGAATAATTAAGACAATTCTCATATCTGAGGTATTGTACAGCATAGATGACATTTTCTCAATAAATTATCAAAAATATTACTAAAATTAAAACTGTGAATTTTAGATTTAAGTAATATTAATTAATTATAGATACTGGAAACTATGGATTGTAAATAAGTAATACTGATTAATTTATTAAGTTATTCCTCAGGTTCCCGAGCGACCCCTGGTGATCCCGTAAGGGAATATTCTCAGCTGATTTGTTACCGGGGTTTGTCAGTCCCCTACCTACTTAAACCTAAGGTCAAACACACACACCCAGTCCTGAACACGGGAAAGGAATTTTTCACTATTGAAAAATTCCTCACCCGGCCGGGAATCGAACCCGGGACGCCCAGGTGGCTGGCACACGGCGGACCACTGATAATTACAGATAAGTATATTAAGGAAATATAGATAAGTTATATTAATTATATTAATTAATTATACATAGGCAATAATAAGTTATACAGTGAGTCCCACGCAAGAGTTGGCCAATGACGCGGGTTTCTGCGTCGCGGCTGGCACAGCTCCAACTCCCGATCGATCGGGTGAAATATCTACGCAGATAATGCCGCGGTCGTTGTAATGATTCAGGTTCTCACATTTATAGTTAAAATTACAATGAAAATAACCACGTACCTAACAACAAGGGATGTTGGAAATGTTCTCCTCTTGCATCCAGACAATACTGGCACCTTTTTAGGAAATTTTCTTTCACGCGCATAAGTTCAGCTTCCGAGATAGAATTAATTTCTCTTGTGATATTGTCTTTAAGTTCTTCTTATGCATGGGAAATACACTTTATTTTTCAAGTTTCCCCATGAATAATATTTACATAGTGTTAGAAGAACTTAATGACAATATCACATAGGCCTATCAAAAGAGAAAGTAACTGTCTCGGAAGCTGAACTTATGAGCGTGAAAGAAAATTTCCTAAAAAGGTGCCAGTATTGTCTGGATGCAAGAGGAGAACATTTCCAACATCTCTTGTGATGAGGTACGGGTTATTTTCATTGTAATTTTAACTGTAAATGTGAGAACCTGAATCAACACAACGACCGCGGCATTATTTGCGTAGATATTTCACCCGATCGATCGGGAGTTGGAGCTGTGCCAGCCGCGACGCAGAAACCCGCGTCATTGGCCAACTCTTGCGTGGGACTCACTGTATATTTTATAATTAGTGATTGTGTAATACTTTTATGTTACTAAAATTTTAAATTTGTTAATTGTGTATTTATCAGACTGTACGCAGGTTTAACCTGCCTAAAAGTCAATCAACATCATACATATCATACATACACGAAATACTACATAATTATGATAGCAGTAAAAGAAGGTCATGTTATCACAGACTAACCCACGCTGTATAAAGCAAATAATACACTATGTAACAAAACTTGGCTCGTGTGATCAGAAGTGGCAGAAAAGAAGAACCAACTTTATGTAAAGTATTCAGTTCCAAAGCAATAATTGTGTTGTTTGTTCTTGTGTTGGCTGTAACTAATGTAAGAGTGTGTCCAGAACATAGTGACGCAGTGACGCAATGTGGTCGTGAATTCGATCCCCGATTAGGTCGCTGAGATGTTTTAATTGGCCTAATCCTTCTGGGCACTATCGGCAAATATATAACAGAAATGAGTAGGCTGGGGTAAATGCGGCCGGTGCGTAAGGCTGACAACCTCCGCATGCCGAATGTCTCCAAATCTGCCAGCCTCAACCTCCTGGAACCCTAAGGGCTTCCACAGCCGGTACACGGATCACTTTAGTTCCTTTTATAATTTATTTTTCAATATTACCTTCCCTTTGTTCAGAACATCAGGATTTCTATGCTTATGAAAAACACAGAGTCATAAGTATTTCTTTATCATTTGGAAATAACAGACAAGAGAGATATAAGCAATAAGCCTAATGTTGACATGAGGAATTTGCTCCTGTAAGTGTTTCCTATTAATACGTATGCTAGTTATCCCACATATTCCTTCACATATGCTTATCAAATTATCCTAATTTTTCAGTTCTTTTTATCCTATATGCCTATGATGTACCTATTGCTAGAAAACGTGACGTTATACGTAGAAACGGTCAACGGATTCGTGTTCAGCGACCCAAAATTAGTTAAGATCACTTATCACAACAAAAAAAAAGAGTGCGTGGAAGGCCAGGCGACAGAAGTAAAACCTTATTTTATTTTTTTATTTTTTCAACTTTTTATTCTTGGATTCTTTCAATTTTGCAGTATTGGACTTTTTAATATTGGGTTTTTGGACTTTTAAAATTTTGTATTTCGGACTTTTCATTTTGGTTCTTTCAATTTTTAATTTTGGATTTTTTAAATTTTCGATCTTTGAGTTGTTTATTTTTTTATTTTTTTTATTTTTGGATTTTTAATTTTTAATTTTATTATTTATTAAATTTTGGATTTTTGGATGTTATAATTTTTAATTTTTTTTTTAATTTTGGGAATTTGTATTTTTTAATTTTGGATTTTTAATTTTTTAATTTTTAATTTTTGGATTTTTTAATTTTGGATCTTTGAATTTTTGAATTTTGGATTTTTTCAATTTTGATTCTTTGAATTTTTTATTTTTTTAATTTTTTAATTTTGTATTTTAGTTTTTTTTATTTTTTATTTTTTTCAATTCTGGTATTTTCGATTTTTAGTTTTTAATTTTGAATTTTTGAATTTTTGAATTTATTATTTATTAAATTTTGGGTTTTTGGTTGTTTTAATATTTAATTTTGTTTTTTTAAACTTTGGAAATTTGTATTTTTTAATTTTGGATTTGCGCGGTAATGAACCTCCGGGTTCCATAAAATAGATAATATACCTTTAGATTGCTTAGGAATTGTCTATTGCCATTGAGGAATTAAGGTCTGAAAAATTTCCTTTGATTACTCCTAATCATTGAGTTCATTGTTTTCTGTGCAGTCCGCTCCGAAACACGTAGTTTTGAGTGTGACTGATTTTGTGACTGATTTCGTTTTAGTGTGACTTATTTTCCAGATTTACCCCAACCGCGAGAAAAGAAGTTTTACTTCAAAAAGTTTCAAAATGTAGCATACAGTTATTGAGTGCCAGTATGGTACCGTACTTTATGAGATTGTGTGTGGGGACGAAAAATATCTGTCCGTCCGTGTGTCTGTACGCGCCATAACTCAAATACGCTTTTGCGGATTTTCATGAAACTTGTAAAACACATTTATACTGTCCTTGGCAAGAACCCTATTGATATTGAACCAAATCCGGTACCGGAGTAATGCCCAATTTAGTGCCTATTTTAATAGATTATGGCGCCTTTCTAGTAGAAAGGGCCCATAGCTCAAATACGCTGTATCGGAATCTCATGAAACTTGGTATACGCATTTATGACGTCCATGAGAAGTACCGTATTGAATTTAAACCTAATCTGTTGACCGGTACCGGAGTAAAGACCAATTTAGTGTATATTTTAAAGGCGCAATAACTCAAATACGCTTTATCGGATTTTTATGAAACTTCGTATACGCATTTACAATGTTCGTGGGAAGACGTCTATTGATATTCGACTAAATCGGTTGGCCAGTACCGGAATAATGCTCAATTTAGTTTCTTTTATGTTAATATATAAGACGTCGCGATAACTCAAATATGCTTTATTGGATTTTCCTGAAACTTTGCATACCCAGTTACAATGTACATGGGAAAAGTCTACTGATATTGGACCAAATCGGTAGACCGGTACCGGAGTAAAACCCAATTTAGTGTCTATTTTAAAGACGCGGTAATTCAAATACGCTTTACTGGATTTTTATGAAACTTGGTATACACGTTTATAATGTCCATGGGAAGACATATATTGATTTTGGATAAAATCGGTTGAGCTGTTTCGGAGTAATGCTCAATTTAGTCCCTATTTTATGGTAATATACGTATTCGAAAGAATTTATGAAATACAAATCAGTTTTCATTACAACATAGTCAATTGTTTTACTGTGATCTTATAAGGATTTGGCAATTAAAATACAGTTATAGTGCTTTCACATTCGCCAGAGGTTTCAAGGCCACAACTTCTCACGTCTAATATGCCCCCACTGATCAGCAGTCAACAGTATTCCCCTTTGCGCAGAGGAGCTGCGCTGTCGCACACACTCGAATACGACACCAAGGGGGAACTCCCTACTGGCTTGTCATGTGACTGGCATTGGAGGGGTATGATGTCATATGAGCACGGTAAGTGGGGGTATCATAGGCGTGCTACGTTTGACCTTGAAACCTCTGGCGAATGTGAAAGGACTATAGCTACGACAACAGTATTGCTTTACATGCGCTTATCAAACTAGAGCGTTAAACTGACCCAAGTGGCTGAGATGGTAACGTCTTGGCCTCACATTCTGGAGTTCCATGGTTCAAATCCCGAAACCGGCCAATTTGACTTTTTTTTTTTTTTATTCTGCATATCATAATTGCAATCATAACTGATTAAACAAAAACATACTGGCACTTTGTTACATCAGTTTACCTGATTTTATTTTATTACATAAAATGTCAAAATAACATTTTTCACAATTGTGAATTAACCAGATGCGATAGAGAAAAACGAAATACATTTTCGGATTCAGCACAGTGAAGTTAATCAAACACGCCTATTTTCGTTTTTACCGTAGATTTTTTTTTTAGGCTAGAGTAATATTAGGTATTTATCTATAAGTGTATTTGAGCTAATAAGTTATTCTCAAACCCATATAATTCAGATTTGGAAAATGAATCACTCTGATTTAATTATGAATTTAGAAAAGGGTTACGTACACTATCAAATAAATTTTTGTCTTAGGCTTTTAGTTTTTACGCATTTATAACGCCCATGGAAAGAAACCTATTTATTTTGGGCAAAATCGGTTGACCGGTACCGGAGTAACGACTAACTAACGGTCACATGCTTTTTAAATGGGAAATCATGACTATACTACAAAGCCGCGTTGCTGATCACTGAGGGCCTTCCATTCAATGTCCGTAAACGTATTATTTCAGGCCATGCTTTAGATGTGAGGCATTTGTTGTAACTTCGTTCTGTTGTTTATCCCACTTATTCCTTCGCATATCCTTATCTGCATATCATAGATCTAATTGCAATTATACCTGATTAAAACGGCAGTATTCTGGCACTTTGTTACATTAGTTTACCTGATTTCATTATTCCTGATGAGATCCATTTCTTTATTTTTTCTATATTTTCTATGTTATATTATTTTTGCACGACGTAACTAATTAGTGGTACTTACGAATATTGTTGCCGTGGATCGTAACTTGACATTCCCGCACGCAATCTGGTTGCTATGAAAACAGAAGAAATCTCCGTCCGGTAAAAATTACAGAAAGCACAAGTGCCGTAAGTAAAACCTTCATAATACAAGCCTTTATGGAAGACCGGAACCAAGGCCCCCCCTAGTTTGTGGCGACTTTAACATGAAATATTCGGTCCCCATAACAAACACATGCGAATCACTTTCTGAAATATAACATCTATCTTCAATAATGTATATACATAATATTTTCAGCTAATATCTCAATTAATATAAATAAATTGATATAAATATTCATCGTGCAAGAAATAGCATGCAATACTCGTGCCGTAAGCGCATAACGGCGCAAGCGCCTCGTTTTTTCAAACTCTTTCCTCGATCCGTATGCACCGCTTACGGCACTTGTATCGCAATATACTATTATGATTACTTATGAACTTCCATAACATCTATGTATTTTCCTCATTTGAAACTAAGATGTGAATAGACCTTTGCGGTTCAGGGGACAGGAAGATATTTTTGTGAAAAATGAGCGAATTTTCATCTAATTTGGTATTCATAATAAATTCATACAGAGACCTGGGAGCGATGGAGTGTCCTCTGTCTCGAGTGCTCTGTGCCGTACTGAAACTACTGCCGTACTACTTGAACTACCAAACTCCCGAGGACTTGGCTTCACCTCAACAGCTCAAAGATGGCGACGTGTATGACTTCATCATAGTGGGAGCAGGGCCAGCGGGCTCGGTTCTAGCAAACAGGTTGGTTCAGACACGCATACTAAAGAAATGTATAACTCGATCGGTAAGACCTGTGCCAAACAAACGGTTGCGCAGTCCTCTACGATGACATAATCTAGACTTGCCCGACCATCTTAGTACGTGATGTTCCCTGTCAGTTCATACTGTACAGACCGTGTAAAAACATCTTAGTTAGCCCACATCCTTCAATAGTGAAGACACAACAGCGATATTCTGTGAATTACATACCATTACTTAAATAATATTTCATAACTAAAAACAAAAAACAAATACTTGATTCACTTTATTTTTGTTTTCAATAGTTACTAGCTATTATGAACCGCATAATTTGGAATGATATATGCATTCTCTTCTGCTCTTTCTCCACTGCTACCGGCGGACGATAAGCTATCTGCGCGTGTTTAGTTCAGGTCTTACCGTTCGAGTTATATCTGTATATATTGTATTTCACACAGAGGATTGTACATTCGTTGAGCTGTTCACTTGCCGATTGTGTAGAACACGGGTGCGCATCTGTGGCACATTGTGCCACTGTGCGGTGGGGTAACGTCTCCCACTCCAGTCGCCCTTGACGTCAGAATAAAGCAGTTTCGACGTGACACTGAACATGAAGAGCAGGTTTCATACGTCACAGCAGTGGATGGGGGACTAAAACGTTTCCCCTCAGTTGCTCAGGTATTGTGTAGAACTTAGTGACATGAAGTAACAAATGTTACTAAATATCTTTCTTCTAAAGCAATAAACATAGAAACAGGTATTAGTGAACGGGAAAATAGCTTCTGCTATACTTGATCCAAGATGTCTACGTAGCAAAAGTGAACAACCGAATGTGAAAGTACAAAGCACAGTTCACAACAGTTCGTTTTTAGACTATTTGCTAGATTACATACCGTAAAGTCAATTGAGATATTTTTGTTCAATTAAGCACCAAGGGGTCCTGAGTTCGATTCCCAATGTTTTGTATATATTTACAAAAATAAAATAAAAATGAATTTACAAAAGGGTTGTTGCCGCATCACTTGAGAACGGCTCGACCGATTTGGCTGATTTCTTTTTGGTTGTGTTCGTAATTGTCAGGACAAGGTTTGTATGAAAGAAAATGTTTGGAAAATCCACGGAAAAAGTAGGAAATGTGAAATGAGGCACAGTTAGAGAGTTCTGCTGTCAATTGTTTACATAACGAAAGTATTGTTTACGGTGTCCACATAGGGCTTTGCAAACTACAATACTGGGCTTTAACAAATTCTGATACTATCGATGTAAGAAATACATTTGTGAAAATAATTCTTGAAGAATAAAATCCACGAAAATAAAGCGGTCACATAACTTTCTCTAACCTCGACATGGAAAATATCATTGTTTCACTTCACATTCTGATGTAGAATAAGCGGTCGTATTGCAGGGACAACTTACGTGTGTGCCAGTGAGTATGCTATATAGGAAGTCGGTAACAAATCCTATCCACTGATACGTCACTCATAGCTGTAGGCTTTGTATTAGTTGAGAAATAGGCCTAGGGATGTTTATCAGAGGCCCTAAGCATCTAAAAGAAGACAAAATGGGATGGAACATTTTCAGTCCTACGCGCGCAGTGTATTATGTCCCAGTTTTTTGGGAAGGAAAGTATGAAAGTGATATTGAATTTCTTTTTTACTTCAGCCCCGAAACGGTTGTATGGTAATATGAGAGTGAGAAATACAATTTTTTTGTCAAGACAATACACTCTTATGTAACCGGAATTTCTTTTTCTTCTTATTTGCACTCCTCCCAGGCATGGTGTGTAGAAGCAATGGAATGCAACATTCGACAACCTCTATGAGCCATAAAAAGCTATATCTAGCGTTTTCTGAGGGAATAGTCTGAGTGTCATATGTCGTCCTTCCTCATTTCGAATTCTACATACATATTATATAAGGACCTAGAGTTTCAACATCGAAAGTCCTCCATAAGTTAATTTCATATTACAAAATACAAAACCCGGGCCTTTTAAGCTAGTATAAGATAATAATTAAATATTTTAAAACGTACCGGTACCTATATAATTAACGGCAATGAAACAAAAAAATAAGTATTTTCTAAACACAGTGGCGAGCTGATTCTGTCATTCAATTTTATAGAATTAATAACAAAACTCTAACGAGGTATGGTAATATGGTATACTATTATATCGCAGGTTTTTGGAGAGAGAAGTATGAAAGTGATATTGATTTCTGTTTAATTTCATCCCCAAAACGGTTTTATGGTAACATGAGAGTAAGAAATAAAATATTCCGCAAAGGCAATACAATTTTATGTTAAGGGAATTTCTGTTTCTTCTTATTTGAACCCCTACCAGGATTGCTGTGTTCAAGCGATGGGATGCAAAATTCTACATCCTCTATGAGCCATAAAAAACTATATCAAGCGTTTTCTGAGGGAATAGTTTGAGTGTAATAAGTCGTTCTTCCTATTTCAGATTATAAAAACCTATGTAAGGACGTAGAATTTAAAAATCGAAAGTCCTTCATAAGTTAATTTCCAATTACAAAATAAAAAAACCCTGGCGACGCCGGGTCTTTTAAGCTAGTATTATCATAAAATAGGCACTAAATTGGATATTACTCCACTACCGGTCAAACGATTTGGTTTTCCTTTCTCAAGATCACAAAAGGGAGTCGAAAAATGTACTGTTGCCTTTGGCAATTGTGTTTGTCGGTTGCAATTTGTACTTTATTCGGAGAAATTCCATAAGTGAGTTTTGGGATATCTGCTGATGCAGCTAATTTATGTTTTTCAGTTTTGGAAAAATTACAATTTCCTCATTTCTGTGTAAGAATGTGTCATCATATGATATAAGATAATAATTAAATATTTAAAAGTATACCTATATAATTAATTGCAATGAAACAAAAAAATAAGTATTTTCTAAACACAGTGGCGAGCTGATTCTGTCGTTCAATTTTATAGAATTAATAACAAAACTCTAAGTGGAGAGAGACCACGACAATCTTGTGTAAGATAATTTACGCTAAGTGAAGTATTCGAAGCGGGTTATCATTTTACAAATGTATTTTATAATATTCTGCATTATTCACTACACTTTAAGTTCAAAAAAACAACCATGCGGCAGACTAAGAACGCTGGTTGTGTGTGGGATTTTCAGGTTTTCCCTACTTCAGAGGCGAATGCCGGATTAGAATTTACTTTCAATTGACTTGAGATAGCTTGTGTTATTTCTGACTGGAAACATGTTGCACATCAAACATGTATAGCATGCTTCGTGTCATGGTAACAAGCTGATGCTTTATTCATTTGTTTATTTGATTAATTTATTATTTATTCACTTATTAATTAGTGAACTCTCACCACTGGTTGGAACAAGAACACGTTAGTATTAATCAGAATTTGCGTGGAACAAACGACAGTCGTTTCATTAAAATTTCCCCTTGATGTCAGGAGCTTGGGGGATAAATGCTTTTAGGCCTATATATGACCTTCTCAAGCCGCAATTAATTTCTGCACAAAGATCAGAATATCTAGAGAGAGCCTAGGCTTAGAGAAAATACTTCCCCTAGTTATATTCAGGGGTCTCAAAACATTTACCTCAAACTATCCCTACACTAAGTTTTTTACTAGGGCGGGTGGAGAAAGCTTGGAGATCCATTTTTCGCCCAGTCCAAACTCTAAAGCCCCATTTAATTAACCATGGATGTGAATTTATGTTACTTTAGCATGGGCGTGCGGTCTGAGTGACCGCTCAGAGTTAAGGGGCTTTTAACAATTTAAAAACTTAAAAAATGTTAATTTTAATTATTATTTAAGCAAATTGATTCCTAAATGTTTAATTACCGAAGCATTATTCTTACACCATCATTTTATGAGGTTTTCAGGGTACACATCTGAGTCACAGTTTAGAAGACATGTCAATATTTTTCAAATGAACAGCCAATATACACAGAAGCTTATTTAGTATCGTCATTCACATCAGATATTAATCACAGTTCACCATAATAAGTGCAGTAGAAATGAGACATACAGTCATTCTCTCGAAACATTCACTGCAAAATTTCATCATAACTGTCATCACAAAGTCTTAGAACTCTCGGCCTAACAGTTTTTTATGGTCCCGGCCGTTCATTCATTGTTTTTACAAAACAATAAACTGAAAGAAAGAAATAAATGAAAGTTTAACACAGGAGGACGATTTGGAATATTTAGAAATGATCGAGAATCGATAAATGCACTCGAGCAATCCACGGAAACAGATTGGAACAATAGGAACGTATCCATGGATATTTTGTATCTTTACCGTCTTTCATAATCTTTACAATTATTTTGAGAGCTTATATGCAATTATTTTTATTGCTTTTAAGTTTTTATAAGTTTTATATTTTTTTTAAGTTTTTAGAGCTTTTATGCATTATTGATATTGTATTACTGGATTTTTAGCTTCTATGCAAATTGTTATTGTTTTATACTGAAGAGAGAAGTCGGAGGAGCGAGATAAGTCGCCTTGACACTGCAACTAAGTGACTTGGAAATGTTCTTGTGGTAACGGAATGTACCTGCGGATGAACAGGTATACACAAAAGATGGTGGTGCTTTAAGAAAGCCCGGGTTCGAGACTATGAACTCAGCAATGCCGTGATGGCAAAATTTTCCCCGAAACAGATCGCCGTTTCTGTTGAAAGCAGAGTTTTACGGAAGAGGTATTTCTTGTAATGAAGACTGAATAAGGAATATTCAGACCCTGAAGACGACGCCCTGAATAACAAATATTCAGACCCTGAAGACGACGCCCTGAATAACAAATATTCAGACCCTGAAGACGACGCCCTGAATAAGGAAAATTCAGACCCTGAAGACGACGCCTTCCTGTGCGTTCATGTACAGACTGGACCTTCCAGTAAAGAGACTGGTCGAGGACTGTCCAGCCACGTGAAGATGACGACTTCCGGGCGTCGCTCCGCGATGGTTCGACGTCTGGATGTACCCCAAATGACGTACTAACTGATATAAATGACTACGTTTGTAACACGAAGAAGAAATAAAAGTAATAATTGATTGCTAATTTCATCTTTTCTTCCTGTCTATACTACAGTAAAGTTGTCTGCAGATTCGTGTGTTAGGCCGGTATGACATTTTAAAAGTAATTTTACAGATAACTAGATAACAGTGTAATAGATCAACCATTACAAATGCCATTTTATCAGTTTCGAAGATATGTTAATTTTTTTCAAATACATAGCTAATATACACAGTAGCTTATTTAGTATCGTCATTCACATCAGATATTAATCACATTTCACTATAATAAGTGCAGTAGCTTAACTTACAACATTTTCCCTTAGAAATTAGACATACAGTCATTCTCTCAAAACATTCACTGCAAAATTTCATCATAACTGTCATCACACAGTCTTAAAACTCTCGGCCAAACAGTTTTTCATGGTCCAATTATTATTATAAAATGAAGAAGCTTACTTAACCACGGAAGCGAGGTCTCACAAAAAATAACTGTTTTTCTAACACGGCTCCACTGGTGGGTAAGTGACACATAAGGGGTGATAAAGGGTCTTGAGAAGGGAAGGTAGTATAAATAACACACTTGTGAAGACATAGGAGTGGTTTAAAAAATGCGGTCACACAGACCTCACGTTCATGGATAGGTTTAGTCATAAAAGTAAAAGTAAAGTGTTCCCTATTATAGGCCATGGAGGCCCAGAGGGTTTAAGGAGGTTGAGGCTCCCACATTTTAGACATTTGGAATGTGAAGGTGGTAAGCTTGTCAGCCTTACGCATGGCCACCTCTATCCCCAGGATTGCTCCTGGTACTCATTTCTGTTAGAGGCTTTAGCTTTCCGATATTAATCATTTTAAAAAAAGGAGGGAAAATTACAACGTCTACACGAATTCACTCTAATTAATATTATTCGTCTACAAATAACAATCTTTTTTTTCTATCTTTGTTAAATAAATCTGAAAATTTGCATTTCATATCCATAACTCCTAGACGAAGTCTTGCATCTTTACTTTATATGTCATGCTTTAGTTCATTCAGCAATCAGTATGGTTACTACAAAAACGTGTTGGCAATGAAAACCTCCTAATACTGGTGTCTTTCGTATAATATCTAAAACCTCAATAATAGGTATGAGCATCGATAGTCAAAACATCGATGTGACGATAATATCGACCTGAAAACATCGATGTATCTTGACGGAATCCATCGATGTATATTTTTAAAAACGTAATGGTTTCTGAAAATTAGGCAAAATTCATAAATAAACGAAAGACTATCGATATAAAAAATAGATGTTTCTGGAAACTATGCTGCTGTAAATAAAATTATATCTTAGAACCAAAGTAGGCCTATTAATATAATTGTTATTATAAACACATCGAAGTAGCAAAAACATCGAATGTTTTCAATCGATGTAGGAAACATCGATCATCGACATGAAAACATGGGCCATTGATGATCAACCCTACTCAATAATTGTAATCTGAACGCGTATATGTGAGAAAGTTTGTGCAATATATTTTACACTGAAACATGTAGGCCTATGTCCCTACGTGATGGAGAAGTTTGTGTATCTTGAAAATAAATCAGACACACAGATGATAGAAGTAACTTCTCAAAAGATTAATGAAAGGAAAGAGCTTGAATGTTCGCGCTTGTAATGGATGGAATAGACAAGCCCTTGGCGCGATACGCAAAAAAGAAGATTGAAAATGTCACCGTCTGAAGCGAAGGGATGCAGAAATCACGTTTCGCTTGAATCCGCGAGATTTGAAGCATTTATATTAATATCTCCCCATATCACAATGCTCCTTTTTACTAAGTGATTGAACAATCTCTATAATATATAAAAGGTTTTGTCCTGAATGACTGACTTAATGACAGAGAATCGACGTAGAGCCTAAACTATAACAGGTAGAGACTTGGAATTTTGACAGTACCTTCGTTTCATAATGTAGGTGCTCACTAAGAAAGGATTTTGAAAAAAAAAAAAAAAAAAAAAATTAAATGCCAAAAATCAAATGTTTTTGAGAACACTTAATCCCCTTTTACACAGAATTATCAAATCCAAATCACAACAGTGTATTGTTACCACTGGTCTCAGATGGGTTTGGAAATAAATGAAACGTGACTTTGACAATTTAGAAAAGCTATCAATATAATAATGTTATAAATAAATATTAAAAAATTAAATCCACGAAAATAATGCAGTCACATAACTTTCTCTAGCCTGGAAATAGAGAAAACAATACGAGGCAGAGGCGCTGACTTGGTAATATTTCTGCAGGGGCAAGAACTGGATTTTCAGTAGCTATACATAGGCCTTACATGATAAAATCTTAAGTTTTTGGGGGCAGAAAGTACCTTGCCCCCCCCCCCCTAAGTCGGCGCCTATGATACGAGGTAAGGCAATATGTTTTGGGAAGAGTAAGGAGTTGAGTAAGTAATCGCGGGCAAAGCCGCGGGCACCTGCTGGTGAAATATAGAATAACCACATCAATAGCGAGTTCTTCCCTTAACTGAATCGTGATTCGTTCATTATCAAGTTGATGATTCACCCACCTCTATTAAGTGTGACACATTTTAGCAGCGTGGGTATGGTAATGAAGTAGGAGATTATCGCTGTTAGTAGAGATAACAAGTGAGAAGCGACAAGTGGGAAACGAGTGACGTGTCTGATAACGTCCAAGCCGTTCCTAGCTCGCGGCTGTCTCACTAACCTGCCTACTCTGCCCTTGTGAGATGTCTTCAACATTGTTTACAAACAGGGGAGACAGTGAATGTTTGCACTTTTGAAGTGAAACGTCTTTAGCCGCGCTAGGAGTAAATCGAGAGCTAACCCAAAATTGCGTTACGAACAAAATCGTCACGATAGTAGTGCGGGTAAGTAGCAAGCATTAGAGCTGTTTTCGAAAGAGTGGGGACACGGGAGCGCGCGGGGGGAAAGGTATCAGGAATTGAGTGGGGGGGGGGCTATTACTGCTTCGAGCTAGTGGCGTGGTGAGCCCTTCACCACTCGTTGCGTGAGCATCGTTTACACGTCACTAACGTTCTCGGAAACTTAACTATGTAAGCAAAGACAGTGGCTACGATCAGTGACAGTTTGGGCATTTGTTCATCACAACTGTGTTGTTGTTTAATGCGTATTCGATTTAAAATGCCAAAAAAGTGAATTTCTTATTTTATTTGTTATTCAGATAATTTCCTTTTTCCGTTCGATGTAATTATATGTATTCCTCTATTTCACTCTCAACGTTGCCAAAGAAGTTTCACTTCTGTCGCGTGGCGTTCCACGCAACCGTTTTTTTTAAAGGGTAAAAGTGTTTAGAATTGGTGCAGGCTTTTACGAGGGTCGGCAAAATGTTTCTCAAGGTGGGCTAGTGGTATGTTATGGAACAGTATTGTTTTTAGATTGTTAAATTTTGGATTTCAGTTTTTAATTTTCGGATTTCTAATTTTTTGAAATTTCATTGAGTTGATTGTTTTCTGTGCAGTCCGTCACAGCCCCGCTACTTTCGTTACGATTTTCTTCGTAACGCAACTTTGGGTTAGCTCTCGATTTACTCCTAGCGCGCCTAAAGAAGTTCCACTTCAATTTTTTTTTTTCTAACCACCTGTTTCTAAGGTGAAGAAACTTAATGTGTTTCCTGTTTTAGAAACATCCCTAAATCAGGTTAAATGTTCTCAGGAAAGACTGCAGGGGCCAGATTCAGAGAATGCATTACTGTTATTACGTTATAAGAGCGGGGACTTTCCTATAAGAAAACATTCTCTACCTTAAACTCTCTTTTTTCTCTTTCTTGCCTAAAGAACAATTTCCATAATTTGCTTTGTGCGCGACAAGAATCGTTTGTTTGTAGAGCAACTGCTTCTATTCAGGAGTTTAACAAAACTTTTTAGTAAATTGGATTTACAGGCTGGCGTGCCCCTGGGCGACCTGTATGAAATGCAAACGCGTAATTCTCCACTAGTTTCAAACATCTTCAAGTATACATTGTACCACATGCTATATACAGTGTGTCCCATGTAAGCGTTGGCCAATCGTGCTGGATTCTGCGTCGCGGTGGCCACAGCTCTAACTCCCGAGCGATAGGGTGAAATATATACGCAAATAAAGCCGCTAACGATGTAATGATTCAGGTTCTCACAATTACAATGAAAGTAACCACATACCTCATCACAAGAAGTGTCCTCCTCTTGCTTGAAGACAATAACACAAGAGAAATTAACTCTATCTCGGAAGCTGAACTTAGATGCGTTAAACAGTATTTTATTTTCTGCTAAAGTTCTCTATTTGCCTTTTATTTAATTTTTCTTTCGTAATGCAGTACAGTAAATTAATACAGCACTGTATTATGCCGTTTTATGCAATCGATACCATGTCATGACTTTCGAAAAATTCTTTCATATCTTTACGTTTCATGCTTCCCTAAGTACGAAACCACCGCCCGTTCAAAAAAAAAAAAATTGTGATATATATATATATATATATATCTTTACACGCTAGCGGCCGTAATTTGGAAGATATTTGAATCAAATTTTATTATGATATTTCTAGGCCCAATAGTTCGGACAACTTCATTAATGAGCAAAATTGGCCCAAGGGGGTGGTCGGGGAGGGGGTTGAAATTTTAAAACATTTTTATCTCGGCCCCTATGAAGTATAGAGGGAAACTTTGTTTGAATAAATTAGAGTACTCCCTATGGAGTTCACAGTGACGCCAACGATTCGGGGGTTTTGGGGGTACGAGTGGGGGATGGAAATTCGAAACTTTTGAAACCACGTCTTGTGGGGTATCGTTGAAAAGCTCTTGTTGAGTACTCTACAAACCAATAACTAGTTTCTGGATAGTTCTCATATAAGGCGAGATTTGAATGTTTGAAAAAGTGCTCTTTCCTCTTTTTTGCAGTTATTATTGCGGGTTTGTCATGCCAAGGCTAAAGAAGAAGAGTGCTACGCAGCGACGGTAAATTAAACCAAAAGCACTTCGAAATCTACCTCAGCCTGTAGGCTTGCCTAAAGGGATTCTTTATTTTAAAAACTAAATTTCGTTTTTAGTCCCACCTTCGCTTTGTCCCACTAAATGTTAGATAACGGATGGTGGCATTGTATCCTAACCTAACCTGGGCAGCATTCACACATGATAGTATAGAGACAATCTGCCGTGCGAGGGCACAATTAAGATGTGGAACATGTCTCCCCAGGGCAATTGACCTCTCTGCTCTATCCGACACTTCCGAAACTTATTTCCAAGAGTACAAGAGTTCTTTTCCTGTCCTTTATCTCTAACGACGCGTCTCTATTCACATCTCCCATCTCAGATCCTTCACCTTTCTCAAATAACAGTTTATTCTTAATTTTCCGTAATGCAGTAGAGTCTCGATTATCCGACATTCCTTATTATCCGTCAGTGTTCGTACGTATACTAAATGTTTTTTTGCACGACGTAACTAATTAGTGGTACTTACGAATATTGTTGCCGTGGATCGTAACTTGACATTCCCGCACGCAATCTGGTTGCTATGAAAACAAAAGAAATCTCAGTGCGGTAAAAATTACAAAAAGCAAAAGTGCCGTAAATAAAATCATCATAATACAAGCCTTTATGGAAGACCGGAACCAAGGCCCCCTAGTTTGTGGCAACTTTAACAGGACAAATATTCACTCCCCATAACAACCAACACATGCGAATCACTTTCTGAAATATAACATCAATCTTCAATAGTGTATATACATAATATCAACTAATATCTCAATTAATACAATAAAATTGATATAAATATTCATCGTGCAAAAAATAACGGATCTCGGAAAGTGAAAAAACTCTTTCCTCGATCCGTATGCACCGCTTACGGCACTTGTATCGCAATATACTATTCTTTACTGCAAAAAAGGATGTTCGTAAGAAAATTAAAGTTGCATGGAGGATCAATATTAATATTACTAGGGAAATAGGGAAGTGTTGAAATTTGTATGAAGATTGAGTATTGAAATATTGACACTAACTTCACTATTACGTATTTATATACGTACTGTATATATTGACTGACTGACTGGCTGACTGACTTAATGACAGATAATCAACGTAGAGCCTAAACTATAATAGGTAGAGAGTTGGAATTTTGACAGTACCTTTGTTTCATAATGTAAGGGCTCACTAAGAAAGGATTTTGAAAAAAATTGATTTTAAATGCCAAAAATTAAATATTTTTGAGAATACTTAACACCTTTTTACACAGAATTATCCAATCCAAATCACTATTATTGTTATTATTACTATATTATTATTATTATTCAGCTGTGTTTGTACTCATTTTAGCTACGAGGCCATTTCAGGAGTTCTGGATGCTGTATCCTTTCGCCACTGGTCAAACCTTTTCCTCGGTCGTTTCTTGGCATAAGAGAAGATTAAGTCGCCCCCTTACGCTCCAAACAATGCGTTGCTGTTCGCTTGTTATCTCGGCACACCCGATCGTTCCTTCTCTCCAAACTCCCGATCGTACCAAATACAAGCTACCAACCCATACACCAAAATGACAACCCTCTAACTTACTCGGCAATCCCGACCAGACCACAATCACCTCTTCACATAATCTAAATAATGCATAACACTATCCACTTAGTTAAGTGCGCGAGCGGAGGCGCCAGCCGAAGCGAAGCGCCCTTGCATTTTCGAATAATGTACGATACACTGTTTGTAGGTTTCGAAAATGTGGCATATTATATCTTCCACACGTTAGTAAGCCTGTCAACTTTTGTTCATCTTTTGTTTACCGGTATGACGTCACACTACCAACGTCCAATCACGAGTTTCTATGTAATATGAAGACAGAAGAAGTGGTATAAAAGAAAGTGCATCGCGAGGGAGCGGTGGGCGGGAACATTCATCCAAGGTGCGACTTAATATTATTACTTTCTCGCTTATACGGAGTATAGAGAAAGTATTGTGATCGTGACAAAAAATCGAAGTTGAGTTAACGCCGGGAGAGCACGTTTCATGAAGCCTAGAAACCGAAAAAAGTATTTTTGGAATGACGTCTGTCCGTCTGTCCGTCTGTCCGTCTGTCCGTCTGTCCGTCTGTCCGTGGACAAGCACAGCGGGTAAACGGCTCGTTGTATTTACTTCATTTTTTGAATTAAGAACTTTTTCGAAATTTTGTCGAACCGCCCAGAAATTTAGTTTTACAACTGAAATATTAAGGGGACTTTTCATGAAAACTTTTTTAAAAAAATTGTTTTTTGAAAAAATGGCTCTAACGATTTTCATAAAAATTTAGAATTGTAAAGTCTTATCTGTGACTAATAAAATGGCTATATCCGTATTTCCGCAAAAATGACTTAAGGGGCACTTTACTCGTATCCATTTTCAGTTTTTCTAGATTATATCCATTACAGTAAGTGATACATGAAAACCTACCACAGTAAAGTTGTAGAGAAAATTAAAATGGAAATTTTTTGTTTAAAACATTTCTTTATACAATTAATAGATATCAAGATAAAAACGAAATAAGTACAGCTTAAATGCGAATTTCAGAACATACATATCAATTAAAATATGAATGGCATTTTGTTGCCACTAGCAACAAGAAAACTATAGGCCTAATGTACTTATTGTTGTGAAATGCAATCAGTTTAGCTCAGTCGCATTGAACACACTAAACCAATTACAGCGATGTGGTAGGCCTATGGGCTAACAGGGAAGAGGTCCTGAGTTCAAATCAAACCTCGTGGCCGCCCAAATTGACTTGGGTTTTTCATGGTTACCTCGCAAAAGCAAACGCCGGGTTTATAGGACTTGCTTATTTTCCATAACTCATCGCCGCTACGTCACTGGATATTATAATCGTTTAAACTGAATGCCACATACGAAGACATCACTAAACAATAGAAACAGATGACGCGAATGAGTTGTTACAATAGACTAATAGTTCACGCAAACATACTAAACACATTACATGACCTACAATGCAGTTAAAGCGTGCAATATAACCTAAGTAGTAGTAGTAGCAGTAGGACCGCCGGCGTGGTCTTGTGGTTAGCGTCAGATCCGTCGGTCCGGGTTCGATCCCCGGTACATCCTTGGATTTTTCTGAGGTTGAGGGGTCTGGTAGGGGTACACTTCCTCGTGATTCAAATTGAGGAGCTACTTGATAGAGAAGTAGCGGCTCCGGTCATGGAAACCACCATTAACGGTCGTGGGGGTCGGCATGCTGACCACATGCCCCAACCCTGCCATCTGCCTGTGGTAGATGACACACCGGTCGGTTGGTAGACGAAATCCCTAAAGGAATGTAGTGCCACGGAGTTTAGTTTTAGTTTTAGTATAGCGAAATTCAAATATAAGTCGCCCCTTAAGCTCCGTCCATTCGATATTCACATTTGCATTTACTGTGTGATGTATTTTGTTTCTGAGCGAAGCAGAGTGACCAATTGTCCTTGTATTGGTGGGTGGGTTGGGTGGTGCCGATTTATCCCAAGGTGCGACTTATATTTTAATTTTCCCGTAGTAATACTAGTAGTACTAATAATATGCAGTTTTACTGTCATTCATTATTATTATTATTATTTCACGGTAAAAGCATTAAACATGAAGATCGACTCTGATGGTTTCCGTTCTAGATACTTCTTAGTTTTATGAAAATGTAATAAATAAAATTTGGCATAAGAGAAGATTAAGTCGCCCCCTTACGCTCCAAACAATGCGTTGCTGTTCGCTTGTTATCTCGGAACACCCGATCGTCCCTTCTCTCCAAACTCCCGATCGTACCAAATACAAGCTACCAACCCATACACCAAAATGACAACCCTCTAGCTTACTCGGCAATCCCGACCAGACCACAATCACCTCTTCACATAATCTAAATAATGCATACACTAACCACATTAGTTAAGTGCGCGAGCGGAGGCGGCAGCCGAAGCGAAGCGCCCTTGCATTTTCGAATAATGTACGATACACTGTTTGTCGGTTTCGAAAATGTGGCATATTATATCTTCCACACGTTAGTAAGCCTGTCAACTTTTGTTCATCTTTTGTTTACCGGTATGACGTCACACTACCAACGTCCAATCACGAGTTTCTATGTAATATGAGGACAGAAGAAGTGGTATAAAAGAAAGTGCATCGCGAGGGAGCGGTGGGCGGGAACATTCATCCAAGGTGCGACTTAATATTATTTTTTCCCTAAAATTTTATTGTCTCTTTAATTTAATTTTTTCTGTGCTAGCCTTTAACACGTATATGCGAGAAAGTTTGTGCAACGTATTTTTGCACCATTTATTTTTTCCCCGTTTCTTTATTGGTGACGTAAGTTTTGTATGCCCTGGCTCGCAATTTTATTCAAATTTATTCAAATTATTAGGGGTTATGCCTATTACTTTTACTTACAATATGTGGTGTACTTCATCACATATTATGTAAATGAAAAGTACAATGAATTAATTAATTATGTTATAAAATACGTCTTGCATTTAGTAACTTATGTCATTTGTTTTTCTTCACGATCAACAAATTTGCCAAGACAACGACAAAAACAAATGAATCTCCATTTGCTATATGTGTCGTAAAACATCTAAGCCTATGAAAGCAAGCATCTCACTTAAGAGAACTTATGTTTTCACAATTACATAAGATATAAATAATTTTACAATGTGTGCGGAATGGAAGTAAACATCAGACTGAGCTTGTCGCACTATCGTGAATTATGCGCTGATGCGATTAACCAATGAAACGACAGGACACAGTTAGTCAAGGCAAGTCTGTTGTTTACTTTTGCCCCGTACACATCTTGGTTCAAGTATAGTTACAAATCAAGAAGTCCGTTAAAACAACCTTGGGGTTTGGAGTCAAGTAAGGCATGGGAGTATGCAAATGTTGGTTTGGTTTTTAAATCACTTACCAAGGATCTGGAATAACATTCTCCCTTATGAACTACTACAAATTCGACGCTTGTTCACTTACAATTACTACGGATCTATTTCGATATTTACACGATTGACAGAATCAGAAACGTTCCCTTTCGAATTATTTGGTCATCGAGTATAAGAAGGAACTACAGACACCTTCACAATTGGTGCACATTACTGTAAAACACGACAAAAACTAAGTACATTACAGGAGAATATTATAGGAGAAAAATTCCTCTGACAATGGGACTTGAAACCAGTACCTTTGGCTATCCGTGGCAGTGCTCTTACCAACTGAGCTACGCCAGAATTCAACTGACAGCGCCAGATAGAATTTCTCTCCTATGACTGGCTGCCCTTAATGGTCTACCTCACTGACAGACAAGTTATGTCACAGGAATTTTTCTCTTATAATATTATCATGTAATGCCCAACAGAGACAATCATTTGTGGTGCATGAATGTATAATCATGTATCTATAAGTACATTTCATTTCGAATCGGATTAAAAAAAAATGTCTCACTAATGCCCGGTTTCTACAAACTTGTGAATTGCCTATGGGTAAATTATCCATGGATAAATTGGTCCCATTTCAACCACAATGATATAATGAGCAAGGCCTTGGAGTTGTACAGCTAATTTAATTCAGAAGGCTTTGATTCTCATTGTTACTGATCCTACAAAGAGGTTAAATTTTATCCAGCCATCCATGAAAGGATAAATTAACCCGACGATTTACCCTTGGAAAGATCTAGCCTGAGTTTGTATCGACATTTCTTCTGTCATTTTCATATTTACTCAGAGGACATTTATCTAGAAACTCGTCACAAGTGTATGTGATTGCTATCTTTAAATTATCTGTGTTTGTGTGGTGTTATTCTTGTGTAAATTCTGTCCATTGGGTAATTTACCCATAGGTAATTCACGAGTTTATAGAAACCGGCCATTAATAACACTATCACACTCCAAAAGCAAATAATTGAAGAAGTGCAATGTTCGACATTTCTCGGTCTAATGTAACATTCACAATAGGGCGACACCCGCGACACGCGGCGTGAATTTCGTTCATTAAGACACCACTAGCAGATGGCAGGATTGGGGGGCATGCCGACACCAACAGCCATTAATGGTGGTTTCCATGACCGGAGCAGCTACTTCTCTATCAAGTAGCTCCTCAATTTGACTCACGAGGCTGAGTGCACCCCGTTCCAGACCTCCCTACCTCAGAAAAATCCGAGGATCTGTAGTCAGCGACGCTAACCACGAGACCACGCCGGCCTACATGCAAGAAGTACAGTGTGTCCCACGCAAGAGTTGGCCAATGACGCGGGTTCGTGCGGCGCGGCGGGCACAGCTCCAACTCCGGAGCGATCGGGTGAAATATCTACGCTAATGAAGCCGCGATCGGTGTTATGATTCAGGTTCTCACATTTATAGTTAAAACTACAATGAAAATAACCATGTACCTCATCACAAGAGATGTTGGAATTGTTCTCCTCTTGCATCCACACAATACTGGCACCTTTTTAGCAAATTTTCTTTCACGCGGATAAGTTCAGCTTCCGAGACAGAGTTCATTTCTCTTGTGATAGGCCTACGTGATATTGTCTTTAAGTTCTTCTAACAGTATGTGAATATTATTCACGGGGAAACTTGAAAAATAAAGTGTAGGCCTATAGGTCAATTTCCCATACATTAGAAGAACTTAAAGACAATATCACAAGTGAAATTAACTTTATCTCGGAAGCTGAACTTATGCGCGTGAAAGAAAATTTCCTAAAATGCAAGAGGAGAACATTTCCAACATCTCTTGTGATGAGGTACGTGTCTATTTTCATTGTAATTTTAACTGTAAATGTGAGAACCTGAATCGTTACACTCATCGCGGCATTATTAGCGTAGATATTTCACCCGATCGCTCGGGAGTTGGAGCTGTGCCCGCCGCGCCGCACGAACCCGCGTCATTGGCCAACTCTTGCGTGGGACACACTGTAGTATTTCCAGCAGAAGTTAGTTTGAGGTTATTCCGTGGAACACATACCGGTAACCTTCTTTTCAGAGAAAGGACTGTAAATAAATGTTATACGGTATGTTGAGAACAGTGATTTTAATTTCTTGAACGCGTCTTGAATTGAATGGAAATCAAATTAACTATCGTGGGTGAAGCAGCGGGCACCTGCTAGTAGGCATAGCATATAAAACACAATTAATTTCTTCTAATTTACATAATTGGATTCACAATAAATTATTAACACTTTTGATAAAACTGAACGCTTCATATCTATTGAATAATTTTTTCTTATGGTACATTCTGATGGCAAGATCTGTGTAAGAAAGCTTTAAACTGGGGATTCTCCAATAGTCCAGTCACCAGGTACTTTTGCCTGGAAAAAGGTCCGAAGTTAATGATTTTTTAGTATGTTGTATAAGGGTATTCTGAGGTGTAGAATCCAAGTTTTCCAATTCGAGAACCTTGGGTCAAGTGAATAAAAAGCAACCATTTGCTTTTAGAATTAAGTATTAGCAAAAGCATTTGCTATTTAGCATTAAGTAATAGCACTAGCATTAGCTCAGTTTTGTGTGAATAATCTTTTACTAGTGCTAGCTAGTAAATGCTGGAAAAATTTAACCTTTTCTGTGGATCACGGCCCCCTAGATAATTAAAAATACACATCAATCTAGCAGGTCATGGAAATAGTAGGAAACATGTGAGTGCCTTTAATTGTTATCGATATCAAAATGCAGTCATCTTCTGAGTCTGAAATTTCTATGACCAGTGAAGAAAGTGATAAACAGTTAGAATTTGTTCATATTCTGAAGAATGATAATCATTTTCAAGAGTCCGAACACGCCTGCGATATTTAGGAGTTCTCACTTGTATAAAAGCAGCCATTTCATCATTTACACTTCCAATAAAATTAAAACTAGCATGGGTATAACCACACTTAAAAAATTTGCAGCATTTGCTATGAAGTCAAAGCAGAGTCTTGGTTTTATTCACACCTTTTTAAGCAACTGCTGGGAAATTCAGCATTTGCTACAACAACTTTCTTTTGTTAATTAGCACAAGCATATTCTATATTATTATTCACATATTTTGAAGCTTATTCTGTTATTTTCAAGTAAAAGCAATTGCTACATGTTTATTCACTTGACCCCTTGTGCTAACTTCAGGGCAGCCGAAAAACCCCGAAATGTTTGGGCTTTTTTCAATGTTTTCCTTATAACTCCTAAACAACGCGTTTTATCTAAAAATACTTTATTATAAAAATTAAAGGGCAATAAATTTGCTACAATTTGCACTGCTCAAACGTTTTTTTAAGTCGAATACGTACCGAGATATGGAGCTTCGAAGTTTCGAGTTATTTTTCAAAATATTGAAAAACTGCAAAACATGCAGAATTTCCCTAGTAACTTTCATCTTTCAATATTGCTATACGAATAACGTTCAATAACCTACACAATAGAAACCCCACCCTTAATGAGATGTTCTTTTCAGAATAAAGAACACAATTCTCGGTGTATAAAAGAGAATTTTATAAAAATGTATAATACATGTAATGACATGTGGATATATTAATTAAGTACAAAATGTGTAAATTATTACAAATTAGTCATTCATATTAATTCATAAAAGCCTTGATCTCTTTGGTCCCAATGGCAAGTCGGCATCATCTCTCAGTGATTCCTCTTCCTCCTGACCAATGATCTCATCGATGACGACATCCTCCTCGTCGCACTCAATGTCTGTGTCTTCCTCGTTGATGTCGGTTTCAGGCGAATCCTCACAAGCATTTCCTGCACAATTCTTGCAGATGGTTGAGCATCGGAGTCCTGCTTTTTTGCAGCTGCAAGCCCTGGTACTACACCCTGTCATGCACTTGCATTGTATCATGTGCAGCAACTTTTCTGGAGCTGCATCCATGGTCGTTGTTATAGGGATCAGCCCTCGTTTCGTTAAAGTCCAGCCCCAAACTGACGGTAACTTTTTGTAGCCTAGCCACGTCTGCACTTGCAGATAGTTACGAAAAGAATGGTACCGGGCAGCATCTCGTGTAGGGGGCAATCTGGCCAGGTTGAATTTGGATTTTGACACGGAGTTGGAAAATATTCGGTACCGAAGATCATCCAGAGTATCTGTGTCCATGTTACTACTGTACAGTATCACAAGAAACTTTTCCCCTGCTTCCGAAATTTGGCATGGTGTTGCTTCGTTATCTTTGAAAACACTAACGATGTCAGACAGAGAACGTTTGTTTTTATACATAGTGAAAACTTTCTTCTTTCCTTGTCCAAATGGGTTTGATGTAGTGTCACACCCGCTTGCTGCATGAAGGAAAAGTATATCCTGAGTTTTGTATTTGCACGAAGCTGGCGAATACAAAACACTGGGGTATTACCTCTCCCTCTCTTTTGGAAATAAACGTTCTTTTGAGAAGAGCCTAATGCAGTCAGCAATACTAAGAGATCGATGTCTTCACCTGTGATAGTAACACTATCGAAGTCAGAAGCCTTAGATATTGCGGTTTTCACGATCATGAAATCGGCATCTTCTATTGCCTGCTTAACTTCGATGCCCTTTGCTGCCATTTCAGTCATCAGCATTGAAATAAAGTTTCTCTTGTTCGTGTCATTGGACAACAAATTTTCTTGCGACAATGTAACGGCCGTTGTTAACGAAAATACAAATTTACTGGACGATTGCAGCAAAGCCCGGCGATATCGTTCAGCTGCTTTGGTGCTCTGATAAGCGACGTCACTAAGATATCCATCGAATACTACTATGACATTATACCCAAAGTGTTTCTGTACCTAGTCCACGTAGGTCTTGCACACTGACTCGAACTGCGTGATGTAGTCTTACCCCATACAACCTTATGCAGTCACTTGCTACACATTTTCTGCTGCCAAGGTCTTCATCCTGTAAGGAGTGAATGCTGAAATGGCAGCAAAGGAGGACATCATCGATAAGATCATTGCTCAGGAGGAATTACTGAGCGATGATGCCGATTTGCCAATCGGGAGCAAAGAGATCAATGCTTTTATCAATCAATATTAATGGAAATTTTTTAATAATTTACATATTTTCTACTTAGTTAATATATCCACATACCATATGTAGTATAATTTTTTATAAAATACATTTTTATGTATCGATTCTTGTGAACGTTATTCTTAAATGAACATCTCATTAAGAATGGGGTTTCTATTGTGTAGGTTACTGAACGTTATTCATACAGAAATGTTTAAAGATGAATGTTACTACGAAAAATGCTCCATTTTCGCAGTTTTTCGATATTTTGAGAATTTTTAAAAACTTTGAAGCGCCATATATTGGTACATATTTGGTTTTAGAAAACATGTAAACAGTTCAAACAATAGGAAATTTCATGCCCTTTAACTTTGTAATGGAGTGTTTTAGGCTAATATGCATTGTTTAGGAGTTATAAGGAAAACACTGAAAAAAGCACCAAAATTTCGGGGTTTTTCAGCTGTCCTAAAGTTCGCACAGGGTTCTCGAATTGGAAAACTTGAATTCTACACCACAGAATATCCACATACAGCATATTAAAAAATCATTAACTCCGGACCTTTTTCCAGGCAAAAGTGCCAGGTGACTGGACTATAAACCGTTCCACGGCCTTCAAGGTAATCGACCAACAGAACGTCCTGACGGGGGGGGGGGGAGGGGGATGATGATGTTAAATTTATTAATTTAGATTCACCTACCATTACTACTATTATTATCCATATAGAAATGTTGGAAGATGAAATTTACTAGGGAAAATCCTGCCTTTTCTGCAGTTTTTCAATATTTTGAAAAATTACTCGAAACTTCGAAGCTCTATATCTCTGTACGTATTCGTCTTAAAAAACGTTTAAACAGTGCAAATTGTAGCAAATTCATTGCCCTTTAATTTTTATAATAGAGTATTTTCAGATAAAACGCGTTGTTTAGGAGTTATAAGGGAAACATTGAAAAAAGCCCAAACATTTCGGGGTTTTTCGGCTGCCCTGAAGTTAGCACAAGGTTCTCGAATTGGAAAACGTGGATTCTACACCTCAGAATACCCATATACAACATATTAAAAAATCATTAACTTCGGACCTTTTTCCAGGCAAACCCAATTTTCAGTACCTGGTGACTGGACTAAAGCCGTTCAACGGGATATTCGCTGCAGCATAAATTTCAATTTTGGCAACAGACTGTTCCATGTTTCCCAGGCTTGTAACACCTGAGTTAAACAAATGTGACCTTTTCCTCACTGGATACCTACAAATGCAGAATGAAAACCAACGGAAGCCAAGTTAATACTTTTGTGTCAAAATAAAATAGTGCAATTTTGAAAGAGTTGAATTTATTAAATTGAATTTATTAAATGTTTTCTACTTTGAAAAGATGTATTAAATATATATATATATTTAGAAGTTTAAGAGGAAAAACACGCCCAAAGGCATCAAATCAGGCAGTATTAGGTCCTCAGCCATTCCACGGAAGATGAGCCTGAAGTGTCCAGGGCCCTATTTCATAAAACTCTACAGGTGTGACATATACGACAATTATGTCAAATCTGACAAATTTGTCAATATGTTATGACAATTGTATTTTTCATAAATATTAAAACTTTTCCTTACATTACAGGCAAATTAATGTAAATTGTCAAGACTAAAAGAACCCTTTTCATAAACACGACAATTTTATGTCACCTAAAGATTACGTTATTACATTGTAGAGGGCTCTCATATACGCGTGCGATAATCGATCTCAACATTGAACGTGATACCTAAGCAATCGATTATTACTATCGAAAATAAGTGATTTATATTTCTCTTTTAATGCAAAGTCACTGAAATTAAAAGTTAGGTTAATCCGTTGCCTCAAAACCCTGCGAGGTCTCATGTCTATTTATTCATCACTTTCACTGCTACAATATCACTACTACTAGTTTTCATTATTAACAAGACAAATTAGAAAGTTTATTAACAAGAAAGTTTAAATCACAAAAAACACTTTGCCAAGTTCTGCCACACATTAACATAACCTATTGACTGGCCTACATATGAAAGATTGCCTGTCACTTCTGTAATGACAATTCTACATTTTTTGTAAATTTGTAAATATGTCAACAAAAAGTAATGTTTCATAAATGGTAGGTATCCTAAGATTTGACATATTTGTCAGACTTTTACCTGTAAACTCAAAAGTTTTGAGAAACAACAATATGTAAAATTGTCATACAATTCTACAAAATTGTCATGACATTTATGTAAAGTTGTCAGCTTTCATGAAAAACGGAATTGTCAAAATGTAAACTTGTGAAACAATTATACGTCACCTGTCACCTGTAAAATTGTAACTTTTATGAAATAGGGCCCAGACCGTAACAGCCTTTTATTATTAAATTTAAAAATATGTCATCATTGAAAATTTTTGACATTACTTTTCAGAATCAGTTCTTCAGTAGGCTAGTACTGAAAATTAATTTCATAATTTTTCAATGATAACATATGTTTTTAATTAATTTTAAAAGGGTGTTCTGTCTGGACACTTTAGGCTCACTTTCAGTGGAATGGCTGTCCTATAAAAGGTCAATTTCAAGGATAGTGACCTAGTAAACGCGTACGTGAAGTTTTTGTGCAACTTATATATCTTTTAAGGATTAAAATAGGGTTTTACCTATAATCCGAAGTATCCTTATGAGTAGGGTTCGGATGTTTATGACCTAAAAAAGTGGGAAATATGACAGTAAATACGCCCTTAAAAATGACTGAATATGACCCAAATAATCCTAAATAAGACCTAATAAAATTAAGTATTTTCAAAAATTAAATGTTCCAATTTAAAAAATGTTTAAACATATTAAATTTTTACATCACATGATTACAATAGGATAATCATTTTTTTAAATTTGGTGATTTACAATTATGTTTGCAATGAATTTCTATTTTTAAAGAATTTCCTCTTGTTTGCTTGCTTCATCAGCTCCAAATACTCGTAATATTTTGTAGATCTTGATGTCCCTATAAAATATGAGCAATTGCATTAATTTCAAATTTTAATTTGCCTATTAATTTGGCTAAATATTAAATTAATGAAATAAATCTCAAATTTAATTCGACCGTGTAGTACCGTACGCACACTATACAATTGTGAATTTGTAACTGAAATATGACGTTAAATTACAAATATGACTAAAGTATGACTACGACCACAAAAATGACCAAAATATTACTTTATATGCGAAATAAAAACGGTCCGATTAGGATAACAAGCGTGCAATTTGTGATTGCGGCGAGAACGGAGGTCAGGACAAAAATATGACATGTCATAAACACCCCATCCGGGGTTAGTTTCCCATTCTACTGGATTCGTTAACTTTGTTTTTTAGTCACGTAAAACGGCAAAATTTCATGTAATATTATTCTCCAGAAGTTTTAGAATCCATATAAGGGCACATTTTGTTTCTAAGAATATTTTAAATATGGGTAAAATCGGTAAGAAGTTCACAAAAAACTAACCTAAAATGGCGCTTAGATTGGAATCACAATAATACAGAATCAGCTGCTAGAAACAGCGCAGGTGCATGCTGGGAAGAAGCCGATGGGTCACGTGGTGCTGGAATCAGCTGCCAACGTGATAATGGTCAGACAACCCTCCGGAAGATATAATATGCCACATTTTCGAAACCGACAAACAGTGTATCGTACATTATTCGAAAATGCAAGGGCGCTTCGCTTCGGCTGCCGCCTCCGCTCGCGCACTTAACTAATGTGGTTAGTGTTTTGCATTATTTAGCTTTATGTAGAGGTTGCAGGACCGTATGGAACAGACCAATGACATGCAAGGTCGTTGGGAGCCAATGGGAGTGTTGGTCTGCAAGCCAGAGACCGCATACCAACGCCGAACATCGCGTGTTGAAATCCAGTAGAGTGGGAAACTAAACCCAAAGCGTGCAATTCGTGATTAATTTGTGTTTGCGGCGAGAACGGAGGTCAGGATAAAAATATGACATGTCATAAACATCCGAACCCTACTTATGAGACATGGGACTTGGCAGAGAAGAGTGGTACGCGTACCACGTGTTGGGAATCACTGCATGAGAGCACATGCTGCATTCCTTGCTGTTTTGTAGCAATCATCATGGGGCAGTACACATGAAAGTTTAAGGTTAGATAGTGCAACACACCTCGAGCAATTGCTGTTTGCTCCAAACATATTACATAGCATACAGCATTAAGTAACATTAGGGTACAATACCTTTGAAAATCGCTGTTGATGAGGACAATACTTCCTTATGAAGAATACGGAACTGATGCACAACAACCATGTCGGGAAGAAGCACTTAAAACGCACAGAACTGCTTTGCGAATCACTCTATTACATTAACACGAATGCTAGAATAAGGTGATATGTATATGGAGATATAACTTGTATCATAAACAACACCACACGACTTAAAAACTCCGGATTTAACACACGAAATGCACACAAACTCGCACCCGCCATTACATGCTGCTGCCGCTGCGATCACGTGACACTGGTGACGGGCAATGACTTCATCAAGGCAGCAAGCTATGCTATGCTACCCCATGCAAGCTAAGCATATGAAAACCAGTAAAAAAGTAAAGTGAACCCTGTACAGGCCATGGAAGGCCTAAGGGTTCCAAGATGTGGAGGCTATCAGATTGTGAGGCACATGAGGGACCATTTTTACCCCCAGGATCGCTCCTTGGTACTCATTTTGTTAGATGCTTAGTCGACACCATCAGAAAGATTAGGTCAATGCAGTGTTTCTCAACCTTTCAGTATTCGCGGCCCAGGTTTCAATCAAAATTTTCATCGCCCCCCCCCCACATACAACAAAATGTATACAACAATAATGCATTCTGAGTATTTTGGAGGCCCCTGAAATCGAGAATTTTTTTCACACTTTGTAAAGACATGGGTTCGGTGCATTCACAGTTATTATTTTATTTTTACAGCGTGTTTATGAATTAAGAGAAGAAATCGCCATTCTTCTAGAAGAAGAAAACAGACCGGAAGCCGAGAATTTTCGCGATGGTTTATTTGTGATGAAATTAAGCTACTTGGTCCACATATTCGAGAAATTAAATATCTTGAATCTTGAACTCCAAGGAGCAAATACACATATGTTGGATACGAGTCATAAAGTTAATGCTTTTTGCAGAAAATTGGATTTGTGGAGCAGAAATTTAAAGCAAAAAACCTAACAATGTTTGAAAATGTGGATGTTTGTATTAAAACTTACAAGGCAGAAGAAGAACATGTAAAAGTTGTTTTTGTAACCATTGAAAATCATTTAGCCACGCTAGAAAAGAATTTTAAAAAGTATTTTCTTGCAGACGATAACTTGATAGAAAGTTGCGAGTGGGTGAGGGATCCATTTCATAAGACTCCCGAAGGACTTTCAATTGATGAAGAAGAAAAATTCACGACAAGTGGCGAAACCAAAAAACAATTTAGTGATAAATCACTATTTGAATTTTGGGCAGCAGTAGATGATTTTTCTGCACTAAAAACCAGAGCATTTCGCATTCTATTGCCATTTTTAACATCCTTCCTTTGCGAAACTGGATTTTCTGCTTTGGCTTCGTTAGAGACAAAATATAGATCTCGGCTAAATTTAGAAACAGAACTGAGAGTGGCTATTTCTAATATTGAGCCTTCCTTCGAAAAACTTTGCTCTGCAAGGAAGTCACTAATAATTATTTAATTTGTTTTTAATTTAGTATGTTTTGATAAAGTGAGTTTTTATTTAGTAAGTTGTTTTACTTTTTTCTAATATGTCGAAGTGTATTTTGTTTTCTATGTGTATGTTTTTCTGTCAGTTAATAATTTTTTTTAAATAATATTTTCTCTTGGATATTCTCGCGCCCCCCTCTAGTCTGCTCGCCCCCCCCCCCTAGGGGTCGCGCCCCACAGGTTGAGAATCGCTGGGTCAATGGAAAAATTCCACTTATCGAACCCGAGATCATTCTGTTTGTAGGGCTGTGCATCAACCGACCCAACGGCGATGCGATGGGGTACTGGGTTAAATATTTAGACACTTTATAGTAGGCCTATTATAATTTAAATTCAAGATTTCTTTGTAGAAGTCAGTGTTAATAAATATGAAATTTTAAATTTTTCTATTAACTAAATGATTTAATTACACACCTAGGGGTTCGATGAACAAACGCCATGAGCACCTGCTAGTCTATAATAATAAGAGGAAGTGTCTGTCTGTGCGCGATGATCAGCGAAATCTACTGCACGCAGAGAAGTGAATTTTAAACGTAGATGGACTCAAGGGTGCCCGAATGCACCTTCTAATTTTAGCTTTCGTTTCCAAGTTATGAGTGAAAAACTGACAGAAAACGTGAATTTTTTTCCTCTACCGAACCATCTGTTTTCAGTAATACATTTCAATTGCAATTCCTTTGCTTTGCCTTTTTATGTCATAAGTTGGAAATAAAAGCATCGCGATTTTTTCAATATATCGGATGGAATTAACGATCGGTACACCGCTGTGGCGTAAGGGATGTATTCGCTCCTCTCACGCAACGGGCCCGGGTTCGGTTCCTGGTCGGGGCAAGTTACCTATGTTTTTTCTGGGGTTTTTCCTCACCTGTGAGACAAATGTCGGGTAACTTTAGGCCCTTGTGGTCCCCAGTGGTCGTCATTATCATCTTCTTCCCATCCTCGCCTTGTTTGGAGTGAGTGTGTGTGACTCGTCCTATGTGTTCGTGTTGTCTCGGAGGTGGCCCCAGCATTGGGCTGATCACTCATCCGGGGAGGCCCTCCATGGCCTAGTCTGGTCAAAAAAGTATGTATGTGATCCAAAGATAATCCCTCTCCCGACAGGTCGCGGCCCTGTAAGGCCCGGGCGGCTTGGGCCACTTAAATCCTAACAGGGAGAGGTAAAACTAAGAAAAAGAAAAAAAGGGCTTATCGATAGTTTCTATTGTGTAAGCTCACCCTGGTCTATTCGTTTGTTTACAATATAATAGAGGCGCTTTCTAATCGTTTGGTCTATAGATAAAATGCTGGGTTTTGTGTTGCATTCGCAACTTGCTGCAAAAGAAGGAAGTTGAACTATTGCGTGATGCAGGGTATCTTGATCACTGTATATAATGCAATGCTTTATTTATTTATTTATTTATTAAATTATTACTGGCATGCTCCATTCCTTAAGAATACTACATGCCTTTAACTTCAATATACACAACTAGCTTAAAAGACCCGGCGTCGCCCGGGTTTTGTATTTTGTAATTGGAAATTAGCTTATGAAGGATTTTCAATTTTAAATTCTAGGTCCTTATACAGGCATTTATAATTTGAAATAGGAAGAACGACTTATTACACTCAAACTATTCCCTCAGAAAACGCTTGATATAATTTCTGATACCATTTGGCAACAATATATTCTGTGATTTGGAATGGATAATTCTATGTAAAAAGGGATTAAGTATTTTCAAAAACATTTAATTTTTGGCATTTAGAATCAGAATTTTTCAAAATCCTTTCTTAGTGAGCACCTACATTATGTTCAGTGAGAATGTTCTAAACATCTGCAATACTGAATTCTAATACAACGTGTAAGGTTATTTAGTAAGGTAATTTGAAATTTGTGTTTTAGTTACTCTATATCTGTGAAACCAGGTCACAGACAATCTTTGCATAAATACTACAATCAAATATCGATATATCGGTAAATCTTTGACAGCTACAGAAACAGCAGAAAGAAGCATGCTGCTAAGAAATAAAAAACACAGCACACCAAAACACAATATTGTGGTTTTAAGGCACTTTTTTGTGCTCATTTCTCAGTTTACGGACAGAAGGGGCATATTTCGCGCTTATAGACACATTTCGCGGAATCTAGTAAATTTCGTGATATTTCGTGGCTTCAATTTGGTTCATATTGGTATTTTAAGCATATAAAAGCTAAATATAGCTAAGGGAGGTTGTTTTATAAAATTTCGCGCTTATCGTTGTTACCAAAAAATACGGCCCCTAATAATGGGCTATCCAGTAAAGCAAATCTGTGGCGATATGATCTAAGGTTGCCATGTCCTGTGATCATTGTAGTGAATTCTTGGCAAATAGGCAGTTTCTGTCTTAATCTGCTTCTCACAGATGGGAAGAATTCTTTAGTTATTGCTCCTTTCCTTGATGCTGTCCATTGCTGTTGCCATGCATCGAGTCCAGCTTCTTTCTCTCTAGTTATTAGAACTTCTTTCGGTGTTTTGTCATATTTTATTTCATTATCTTCCTCCTTTGCTAGTCTGTCCACAATTTCATTTCCATATATCCCCGAGTGTCCTTTCACCCAGCCGAAATGCAGTGTCCATCCTGATTTTGTCAGATCCAGGATTTCAGTTTTGATTGATTCTATCAGCTGGTTGTGCTTCAAGTTGTTCCTAAGTAGGTCTAGGGTTATCTTGCTATCAGTAAACAACGCAACGCGTTTATCATTGTTCCCTTGATTTCCCAGCTCATTTAGTTTTTTCAGTACTTCTAGAATTGCAAGTTGCTCGGCCTGGTTATTATAATGCAATGATTGTTAGCCATCAAAGACAGAGGGGCTGAAGTGCATGAATACTCTACTACAGTGAGTCCCACGCAAGAGTTGGCCAATGACGCGGGTTTCTGCGTCGCTGCGGACACAGCTCCAACTCCCGGGCGATCGGGTGAAATATCTACGCAAATAAAGCCACGATCGGTGTAATGATTGAGGTTTTCACATTTACAGTTAAAATTACAATGAAAATAAAATCAGGTAAACTGATATAACCAAGTGCCAGTATGTTTTTTTTTAATCAGTGATACACGCAATTATGATAGGCCCATGCATAAAAGTTACTTTTGTAATAGATGTCCGAGTTAACTCCAAAAACAAAATGTGCCGGCAATAATAATAATGATGCAATAGACCTACGATTCGCTGATATCTCTGTTTCAATTTAAAGCAGCCTTAAAGGTTAAGAATGAATAAAAAGCATATGAAATCTATCTGTCAGGAATTACATTAGGTATATTGCTGCACAGGAACAAATAAAAAAAATACTCACAGTAAAATATAGCCTAATGTAAATATCGGTAGTCTACATACCCATAGAATACACATTATAATATCAATATTTAACGGCTAGTTGTTATAAATCGTTTATTTAAATTATTATTTAGCCACACTGACATCGTTATGAAGAAACAAATCAATGAAGGCTGCTAACAATATGAATAAACGATTGGCAATTTGTTAAGTTTTTTAATACATTGTGGGCCTTGAAAGAATATTGATTGCAAAATTAATATTGATATACTCGTTACTTCGGTACCGGTCAACCGATTTGGCCCTAATTCAATAGCTTGTACCCAAGAACGTCATAAATTCGTATACCAAGTTTCATGAAAATCCGATAAAACGTATTTGAGTTATCGCGCCTTTAAAATATACACTAAATTGGGTTTTACTCCGGTACCGGTGAACCGATTCGGTCCAATATCAATAGGGTTCTTCCCATGGACATTATAAACGTGTATACCAAGTTTCATTAAAATTCGACAAAGCCTATTTGAGTTATCGCGCGTACAGACACACGGACGGACGGACGAACGGACAGACGGACAGACATTTTTCGTCCCCCACACAATCTCATAAGGTACCATACTGGCACTTAATAACCACGTACCTCATCACAAGATATGTTGGAAATGTTCTCCTTTTGCATACGCACAATGCTGGCACCTTTTTAAGAAGTTTTCTTTCACGCGCCTAAGTTCAGCTTCCGAGATAGAGTTAATTTCTCTTGTGATACTGTCTTTAAGCTCTTCTAACAATAGCCTATGTGTCTATTATTTATGGGGAACTTGAGAAATAAATTGCTTAGGTCAAGTCCCCACACATGAGAACATTAGAAGATTGCCCCGTTGCCGGTGTTGCAGTGTTCCTGCCTACCAGTTCGTAACTGTTTTCTGCTGCTATCTAGTGTGTTAATCTGTAAACTACCTGTTGACCGGTAACGAGGCCTGACCGGGCAACGGGGCAGTTTCCCCTATGCTTATTAAAGTGAAAATTTAAAAAATGTCAGAAATGGTTAAAAATTTAAAATAAACAAAAAGATAGTTTCTAAAAGACCTAAAATTCCGAGCCCTGATAATGTATAACTTGTGTGCATTGGTAGCAGGGATAATAAAGGAACCATTGTCTTCCCTAGAACACAATGGGATCTTATGGGCTTATTTCTACTTCCTAATGTAAATGCATTTACATAAACTTTGCAAACCTTGCTTTGCGCTTCACTTATGTTCACAAGCACGAGCCGCTACTGGCCGTTGAACAATAAAGCTTTGCATCAGTTTGAAACAACTGAATACTTGCTCTTTCACGGCCTCTTATTCCATATCAGAATGTAAAGCGAAAAAGATGTATTGCGCATTCTTAGAACTACTGTCACCCACAGCAAAAAAAAGTCTCCGGAGAATGAGGCGCAGGGGCAAAATTCCTGTTTTTGCAGGGGTCTGTAAGGCCTATAATCTGTTTATGGTACACGAGACAGCTCAGCTCATCTCACCGGTTTCAGTTTTCAGCCCATTCAAAAACATCTGGTTAACGTCTGGTGTCGCACTGAAAGTTCCGCATGCAGCGGGACGCATTTTTTTAAAATTTGTATTCTGCAGCATGTTTTCTCGCACGGGTACGAGTCCACACATTCCTACCATGGTCTTACTCTCTGTTGGCGGACAGTAAGAAAGTTACGCCAGTGCATTACTTATATTTTATTTGGGTTGTGCATCCTTCGGAGGTGCGAAGTGATGTGGTAATGACATTCTCTTCATTTTCACAACCAATTCACACGTAATATATTATACTAAGAGGCAAAACTTTTTTTGTTCCCAGACTGTCTGAGATGCCGGATTGGAAGGTGTTGCTGCTGGAGGCTGGGGGAGAGGAGCCGCCTCTGGCCGATGTCCCAGCATTTGTTCCCTACACTTGGGAGTCCAGACTCGTGTGGAACTACACCACTGAGCCCGATGACAGGATCTGCGCAGGAAAACCCTGCTTGTGGACTTCCGGAAGAGGACTAGGGGGAGGTACTCTGCACAACAATATGGTGTACAGTAGGGGCAACAGGAGAACCTTCGACGAGTGGGAACGAATGGGTAAGTTTATATTAGTTCACTTAATAGTAGAGCTAGGAATATCGGAGCAGTCATACACAGGTACTGTTTATATCAGTTTACAGCTGGGGTTTCAATGGAATTACACATTCTATAGAACATGGGACAACATATGATGTTAGTGAAGTTTTGTTTCATACATTATTCCCACGAGAGTTGATGAGTTTATCGATAGAATTTATCTGATGAATCTCGTCAATTCTAATTGGATTTAAAATGTAACGGATTATAAAATATTAATTACTTTTGTGCTTTATTATATAAAAACAAAACTAACAGCTGCGAGTTCACGGCATACTATGAATCGACCATCCATGAATCGATTCGAGTTAATATGTCATAACCAGTGCTACCAAAGGTGCATATAAGACATAGTAAACTTAATTCAGGTAAGCTAACATCAGAACAGAATAATAGCCCACGAAGATGTGAAAAGTTGTTGGCTTATATTTCTTGTTATATGATGAAGTATGCTATCCTGTTTTGCGAAAAACCCTGGTAAAGTTTCTGATTACCATAAAGAAACATGTTGGCTTAAATTTGTTGTTTTATGACCAATTATATGCTTAAATCCATGTTATAGTTGGTGTGACTGGTCAATACCATCTGAGTTTTGTTTATAGATTTCCATGAAGACTTTCAAGTACTAGGCCGATAAAACTGCATTTCGAATGCAATTTTAGCGACCTTGGTTGCTAAAAGGCAATTTTTCGGCGTGTTAGCAGCTGTTCTAGAGAGCGTGTACTAAAAAATTAGTTTACTGAATACTTTGAAGCTGTTTTCATATTTCATAAGGAGAATACCTGACTGACTATTATTTTTAGATTTTTATTTCAAATAATTAATTGTGAAATAATAATTTAGAGTTATGGACATCTGACGATCCCTTGTAATTTCTAGGGTTTAACATAAGTTTGATATGGAGTACATATTTAAGGACAGATATTACAGTGAACCCTCGATATAATCCCCCTCTTTACAGTGCCACTCTCGCACTGCGCCAATAAATACAAGAGAACGGATCTTCTCGCGTATAAAATACATAAGATACTTCGTTGCTGTGCCAATTCATTTAGTGCCAGTGAATATAAGACAACATATAGTTTGAAGTAATTTTTTTCCAGTTGCAGAATTCTTTTAAAACTGGCGTGAATGTTAGGAAGATTATTTAAGAAACCTACTATACTGTATTTCCTAGAAATGAGTGTAAATGTAGTGTGGCGGAATGAAGAAGATATGTTAAGAAGCCGGACAGAAAGCCTGCGTGAGGTTGGAGCAGGTAGAAAGAACCCTTCATAAAATGAAAAATTCCAAACTTTCACTTTTTTTAGTGTAGTGTCCATTCAGCTGTTAAACACTACACTACAGTTACTCAGTTACAGTTAATCACTTACATGATTTTCAACCTCTTTGTGTACTGAAGCACTGGACATATACTGTAATAAATTGAGTTACAGTGCAGTATTTTATTTTGTGCTAAAGTTCTCTATTTGCCTTTTATTTAATTTTTCTTTCAAAGTACAGTACAGTAAATTAATACAACACTGTAGGCCTATTATGCCACTTCATTTTAGTGCCACCCTCGCTTTGTGCCAATAAATGTTAAAGAGTGGATGGTGGCATTATATCGAGGGTTGACTGTCTTTCTTGACATTGGTGTGGAAGTTATTTAGCAAAAATTTCAAGTTAAATTAATGCATTTGATATCAACAGGAAATACTGGCTGGGGGTTTGAAGATTTGCTGCCATATTTCAAAAAATGGGAGAACAATGAAGATGACTCTGTTAGAAATGATACCAGGTACCACAGCACTGGAGGGCCTCAAAGTGTAGGAAGATTCCCATACGTCGATAAAAACGCAAAAATACTGCTGGAAACCTTCGAAGATCTTGGATTCAGCAACAATGATATCAATGGAGAGAATCAAAATGGCGTCTGGCTTCTGCAACACTTCCAGCGAGATGGCGTCCGCCAGAGCGCATCTAGATCGTATCTCTCACCTGTGAGATCCACGAGACCTAACCTCAAAATCATTACCAACATCAGAGTCACCAAAATAATTATCGATCCGACTACTAAAGAAGCAAAGGGAATAGAATACGCTTGGGAAAACAAAAGAAGTCAGAGAGGGAAAGCGTTCGCCAATAAAGAAGTAATAATCAGTGCTGGTGCCTTTGCATCCCCTCAGTTATTAATGATTTCAGGTATTGGACCCAAAAACGTTCTAGAACCTCTTGGCATCAGTGTGCTTGAAGATTTGAAAGTAGGCCACAACTTTCAAAATCACATAATGGCTGAGTCCTTTGATTTGATTTTAAGCGATGGCTTAAACATGCTGTCAAACGATACCCAGGCTTTGTCGGATCTCATGACCTACTTTGCAGAACACAAGGGTCCTTTATCATCCGAAGGCCCTTTTGATGTCGTTTCCTATTATTCTACTCGTTATGCAGATCCGAATTTCCCAGATATTGTTTTTTATTTCTACCCAGTAACTCTGGTGGGATTGAACAAATTCACTTCTCCGCTTTCCCAATATAATCGTATTTCTGTAGGTGCTTACTTGATACGTCCTAAGAGCCGTGGACGCATAATAATAAATTCTACGGATCCCTTCACCAATCCTCTAATATATCCAAACTTCTTTTCTGACAAACAAGATATGCATGCTCTAATGGATGCCAAAAACTTTATAGTCCAAAGATTCTCTAACTCTAGTGTTTTGAAAAGGTATGGTATAAAGGTGGACACAACGCCTTTGAAAGAATGCCAAAGATTTAAATTTGCGAGTAACAGCTACTGGGAGTGTCAGTCTAGACAAAACAAACTAGCTGCTCACCATTTTAGCAGCTCGTGCAAAATGGGTCCGTTATCTAGCAAAACTGCAGTTGTTGATCCCGAACTTAGGGTTATTAACGTAAAGAGATTAAGAGTGGCTGACACTTCTATCCAACCAACTATTGTAAACGGGAATACTAACGCAATAGCATTGACTATAGGGGAGAAAGCTGCCGACCTCATAAAGAGATCGTGGTTAGGATAGAATCCACTGCTGGTTTTATTAGGACAAAGGTTTAAGACTTTTAAAAATTCAACGCCACACTTGAGCTCTGTATTCGTCATCTTTCACTGTTGATACTTCTCTGCCTTCTGAACTCAAAGTTTGAATGCGTTTGCATCTAAATTAACAAGTCTACTTTATGAAGAGTTGCCAGACTTAACATATTAATTGTATTTGTCTTGTAAATTGACGTAATTTATTAAGAAATAACTTAGCACATATGTTTGTATTCCTAAGAAATTGAGAAATTGTACATACAGTTGCTTTTGTTCTTTAATTGTATTCGTAAATAATGTAATTTGTTTAAACTCTTGGTTAACTCTGCCAGGTTAAATAAACCATTATTATTATTATTACTATTATTATTATTATTATTATTATTATTATTATTAGGTAGATTTTCGAAGAAAAATCTACCTATTGCAATGGATACCACTTTATGATTTTCGAAAAATTCTTTCATATCTTTACGTTTCATGCTCCCCTAAGTACGAAACCACCGCCCGTTCAAAAAAAAATTGTGTGATATTTATATATATATATATATTTATATATATATATATATCTTTACACGATAGCGGCCGTAATTTTGAAGATATTTGAACCAAATTTTATTATGTTATTTCTAGGCCCAATAGTTCGGACAAGTTCGTTAATGGGCAAAATTGGCCCAAGGGGGTGGTCGGGGGAGGGGGTTGAAATTTTTAAAAATGTATATCTCGGCCCCTATGAAGTATAGAGGGAAACTTTGTTTGAATAAATTAGAGTAATCCCTATGGAGTTTACAGTGACACCAACGATTCGGGGGTTCGAGTGAGGGTGGGGGTGGAGGTGGGGGTGGTGGATGAAAATTCGAAACTTTTGAAACCACGTCTTGTGGGGTATCGTTGAAAAGCTCTTGATGAGTACTCTACAAATCAATAAATAGTTTCTTGATAGCTCTCATATTACGCGAGATTTTAATGTTTGAAAATAATAACACTTAAAAGAATTATTATAATATCATAATTTTGTCTTGTTTAGCGGCTTTGCTAATTTTATTCATTGCTGATCTTACGCACGGCCTCCCAGAATATTATATCCTATTCTTGTTGTCAAAACAAATGATTGTAGGCTCTTCCTCTTTACCGAATTCAGTTCTTATTACTGCAGGTTTACCATGCCAAGGCTAAAGAAGAAGAGTGCTATGCAGCGACAATAAATTAAACCAAAAGCACTTCAAAATCTACCTCCGCCTGTAGGCCTGCCTAAAGGGATTTTTATTATTATTATCCGTCCACCGCTGTGGCTCAGGGGATGCGTACAATCCTCTCACGCAGCGGGCCCGGGTTCGGTTCCTGGTCGGGACAAGTTACCTAGGTGGGGTTTTTTCTGGGGTTTTTCCTCACCTTTGAGACAAATATCTGGTAACTTTAGGCCCTTGTGGTCCCCAGATATCATCTGGCCGTCATTATCATCTTCATCCCATCTTCGCCTTGTGTGTGTGAATGGTGTGTCTCGTCCTGTGGGTTAGTTTTCTCTCGGAGGTGGCCCCGGCATTGGGCTGATCACTCATCCAGGGAGGCCCTCCATGTCCTTGTCTGGTCAAAAAATTATGTATGTATGTGATCAAAAGATAATCCCTCTCCCGACAGGTAGCGGCCCTGTAAGACCCAGGCGGCTTGGGTCGCTTAAATCCTAAAAAAAAAAGGAGAGGTTAAAGAAAGAAGAAACTATTATTATCCTTTCGATTAGGCCAGCTTAGAACCACGTGAAACAGTTGTCTTCTTCTTATCTTCCCAAAACGTCTTCATTCTTTCGCGATGTTGCTGTTTCCGTTCTTCCCTCCATTTACTTCCCGTTTTCTTCTTGGGTTTCTCTGGAAATTCACCATCACATATTGCTTTTTAAACTTTTCTCTGTTAGCAATATACTCCTTTTTTGGTATTAAGTAATTTCATATCTTCTTCAACTTCCTTAAAAAATGCTGGTTTAGTTTTTTTTTTTTTTTTTTTTTTTTACATAGTGATCAAAAATTTGTTTGGTAAGTCTGTGTCTTTCCATTCTGAAAATGTGACCATAGAATCTTAATCTTCTTTTCCTGGAAGTATGACCTGTTTTTTCTGTTTGTTTGTATAACTCCTTTTCTGATCTCAGTTTGTATCGTCCCATAATTTTCCTTAAGATTCTCTTCTCTGTTTTGCTTATTCTTCTATCTGAGAAGGTGTTTATACACTCTGTTGCGTACAGAGATTCTGGTAAGATTACAGTTTTATAATGCCTCAATTTAGCGTTTTTGGATATAGCCTATATATATATATATATATTTTTTTTTTGTGCCCACCCTTGCCCCCGGAGTGCCAAGCAATTAAGACTAAACCTCCGGTCAGACCAAATTTATTTTGGTAACCATATGTGATGTGTGTATACCTATTGTGCCCTTATGTACATCCGTAGGGGATGTTGACGGTGTGACGTGTTTGGGCGCAGGGCTTATGTGCAATATTTCCCCGAGTGTTTTTTTTAGTGACTTGTAGTTATGTGTTCTAGAGATTTGTAGTGCGTGTATCTGTTTGAGGGGATTATTGATCAGTCCGGCATTCGCCTAAGAACGAGGGAAACCCCTCAAAAAACCTCGTTCGGACTGGAGCAGTGGCCAAATGACCGTCTACTTTGGTGTGTTAATTTACTATAGACTTTTCGAGAAGTGCTGTTTTGCAAAGTTTTTAAGTGCTGGGAAGGTGTTTTTACGCGTCCAGAACGTGAGGTCCGGTGCCCAGGCTTCGTGGAGGAGTAGTCGAGCTTCTCGATATCGAGGACAAGTATACAGCATATGATAGAGTAAGATTACCTCCACAAAGTCTCTGGGTTTTTACGTATATACCTTAGGAGCGAGTGTCACCGCTCGTAGAGTTCCTGACTAGGGGAGGTAGCTGCACCCTGATTGGCTTTCCCACTCCACGTGTTGTCTGTCTCTGTCTACGCGGCATTATCCCTCCACTCAACTATTACAGTATTTTCTACCACTGGAAACGTGGAGCATGATCTTTACTCTCTGCCTAGCAGTAGGTCACTGATCTTACGCGCAACGAATCCGCGCATCTTGGTAACGAGAAGCTCGCTGGCTGGGTTAGTCTTCAAGGCCAGAGACGTTGTGGGAGTAATCCTACTCTACATGGTGTCTGGTTCGCTGTCCTCACAATCGCATAGATCGTCGTCTGTGAGATTGAAGCGGATTAAGTTAGCGGCAAAGTTGCCGTGGCCAGTTAATACCTGTGTGACGAAGTGGTCCAATTTAATCCATGGCATTTTAAGTCTATTTCTGATATTCGGGAAAAAGTCACGAGTGATTCTACCGTTTTGGGCAACTGCCCATTTTTGCTGCCAAATATCTATTAACTGTGAGTGTATGCGTCCATAAAGGTGTGATCGATCTAAGCTCTCAAATTCCCTTGGTCCGATTTGAATATTACCTAATTGAAAATTAATTTGCTTCCGCACTTTGTACCTGGCTATCCTTTCCTCAAACAGGAGATCAACAGGAAGAACACCAGCTATGACTGGTAGAGCATCATTCGAAACAGTGGAGTAGGCTTTAGTTATTCGCAAGAGAGAATGTCGCTGGGCAGATATGAGTTTACGGATGTGATGTGCAGGCCCGACGAGAGGGAGGGGCAGCCGGGGCTGCAGCCCCGGGGCCCGGGCTTCAAAAGGGGGCCCGGCCGACCAGGTTTTATTTTTTACTTTCTAAATTTACTCTAAAATAACATTGGTTATAACTTATAAGTCAATAAACAACTTTGTGTTTTATGTGTTTATTTTATCTGCATTGTCCTGTCGTATAACGTTGACACGGAATTAATCAGTTAATCTGAAGAAAAATTGCTATTTTTCAAAAAGTAGAAGAAATCCTTTCGGACTCAACAGTAGGCCTCACTAACGTTCGGAATTTAAAATCATAATTTTCAAAAGATTAAACTGGTACATACAGATAACATTGTTCCTAATTAGGACATTTTAATGTATTTTTCCGTTTCATACCCGGCATCAGTTAACCGATTTGGCACAATATCAATAGGCTTCGTCCCTTGGGCGTTATAAATGGTAGGCCTATACTAAGTTTTATGAAAATCCGATAAAGCGTATTTGAGTTATCGCGCTTACAGACACACGGACGGACAGACAGAAAGACAGTCCTGTCTACCAGACAATCTCAAAAAGTTCCGGTACCATTCTGGCACTTAATAATTATGTAATATCATTACATAATCTTTTTGTGCATACATTATAAAGGGCGAGTTTTGTAGTGAATTTAATATTTGACGGGGGCCCGGGAAAATTTGTCCCTGAGGCCCTTGCTTTCTTTCCACGGCCCTGGTGATGTGTGTTAAGTTTAGTGGCCCAAGCGTTTGCAGCATACGAGAAAATAGCATGATTTTTTCACTCTTGTACCATAAATAAAAATCAAGTAAACTGATGTAACAAAGTGCCAGAATGCTTTTGTTGAATCAATTATAATTGCAATTATGATATGCAGAAAATAAGTTTTTTTTTTTTTAATTGATTGATTTCCGAGGTAAGCTGCAGATTGATTTATTAAGCAAGGCTTACGGAAGGACAAAGGACTAGTTTTTTTTAATCAGATTAAAATCGTCCAGTATCAGCAGAACTATACAGATTTGTGTTATCTTGACAATCGCACACTCACATAAAAATACAAAAGAAACTATGATAAATTGGTCGGTTACTGTATTTCAACCAGGAACCTCCAGAATGTGAGCCCAAGACGTTACAATCTCGGTCACCCCACTCAGTTTAACGGTCTAGTTTGATAAGCGTATGATGGAATATGTGGGTAGTGTTATTTGTCAAAGCTAACTGTATTGCAACTTCAAAGCCGTATATGAACACTGCAAAACAGTATGTTGTCATGATAACTAGGCCTAATTTGAATTTGATAAATTCTTTCGAAAGTTATATTACCATTAAAATAGGCACTAAGTTGGGCATTACTCCGGTACCGGTCAACCGATTTGCTCCAATATCAATAGGCTTCTTCCAATGGACGTTATAAATGCGTATACGAAGTTTTATGAAAATCCGATACAGCGTATTTGAGTTATTGCGCGTACAGACACACGGACAGACTGACAGACATTTTCCCATTCCGTATACAATCTCATAAAAGTACTATACTGTCACTTAATAACTATTTTGGATTCAAGGTACGGGGTAAAAACAATATGTAGTTATGGTGTGGTGTAGGAAATGAAATAATTCTTTCCGTACTGCCGGTGTAGACATTGCATCCAAGTCATACACTCAATGCCGCAAGGGGATTTTGTTAGAATTTACAATACTAAACTAAACTCCGTGGCGCTACAATCCTGAAGGGACAAGGCCTACCACCCAGGGCCGTGGAAAGAAAGCAAGGGCCCCAGGGACAAATTTTCCCGGGCCTCCGTCAAATATTAAATTCACTACAAAACTCGCCCTTTATAATGTATGCCACAAAAAGATTATATAATGATATTACATAATTATTACATAATTATTAAGTGCCAGAATGGTACCAGTACTTTATGACATTGTCTGCTAGACAGGACTGTCTGTCTGTCCGTGTGTCTGTAACCGCGATAACTCAAATACGCTTTATCGGATTTTCATAAAACTTTGTATACCTTTTATAACGCTCATGGGACGAAACCTATTGATTTTGGACCAAATCGGTTAACTGATGCCGGGCACGAAACGGAAAAATACATTAAAATGTCCTAATTAGGAACAATTTTATCTGTATGTACCAGTTTAATATTTTGAAAATTATGATTTTAAATGCCAAACGTTAGTGAGGCCTGCAATTTTTCTTCA